>CM019066.1:355897699-356404665 GCA_009667805.1 Leptobrachium leishanense | reverse complement strand
TAAACTCGGTAACAAGGAGCCGGTAAGGTAAATTGTCTCACAATGAGTTTTTCCCTTACTCGTTTCATGCTACAGTCTAGACTAGAATCAGGCCGTCTGGATCTGAAAAAAGGATCATTATGGTCCTGAATGTGTCATACATTCATTATATTTTACACAAACACAACCAATCAAGGTCAAAACCAGTTTGTTTAAGATTTCTTTTGTTGTTTCTTCTTCCATTCAGGTCACCCTACCCAGAATACCTGAAGTAACAATATGTACCGGTGGAATTCGTGTGATCGACAAAGAGGTACAATAAAACATATGTTACGCGTTTGCAATGAAGCAGCTCATGCTCTGTGCTTCAGATAAAGGCCTTTTTATTAATTAGTATTCCTATATAAAGCAAAAAAGCATTTAATTCCTAGTTCTGGCATGAGGCGTTTGTGTTCTTTCCATGTATCATAGAGATTGACCATGGAGCATTACTCTTCCTTGTCCATGACCCTCCTCTCCTAACCATGCTCACGCCATCTAGTGGCTGGAGGTGATATTCACCGCTCAATGCACTGCAAAGGAACTACTTTTCCCCTGGAGATCAAAGCAGAAAGCCTTACATAACTTTACATGTGTCCTGCCAAAGTTAGAACACAGAGGAGCGATCAGAACTACATAGGTTGTAATGGCATCCCTGACTCCCAGGCGGTCACCAGGGAATTATGGGGTTGATATGCAGCCTGTGACTCCTTGAATCTGGTTCACATCATAACAGATTGTCCTTGCACCTACACTTATCTGGTGGCCACCAGCTTCTTGCCGGCTAATGGCACTATCACCTTCCTACAGCTAAAACAGGGACGCTAAGGGGAACAATTAGCCATCACTACTCTCCCCTTAGCATCTCCGTTTTACCTGTAGATTATGGGGCAGGTGCTGGGTCCAGCAGCCTGGCCCGTAGTGGCCGCTAGAGTCCAGGATGCTCGGGGCAGTGTCGCTCTGTTCCCAGCGGCCAGAAGCGGCGGATCGGGGCACCGTTCTCACCGCAGGATGAGAGGCGAGTATTTGATTTTTTTGGGGAAGTTTACAGCTGCTGCTGATTCCGCAGAAGCTCTAAGCAAAGTAGCAAATTTTGTAGTTAGTGACAGCTCTTTGTAATTAGCGTTAGGACTTTGTGATCCTAATGCTAATTACTCTCTGCTAACTCCTTGCGCTCCCCATGTTAAGCATAGGGAGAGCAAAGTACAGCAAGCACGCGCTAAAGAGCTAATATCGATTCACTAATGGATTTTTTAACCCGTTAGTGATCGGAAGGTGACTTATGCGGCACTCTATCACCTCAATTAACCTAGCATTTATGGGAGTGCTAGCGCTAGCGTTAAGGAGGTGATAGTGCCTTAAGGGTTCTTTTTGATGACAATGTTCCTGGACATCTTGTCTTAGATGGTGGACGTTTTAATGGAAAAACCTTATTGTTCTCCACCTCATTGGAATCTGATCAGACATTTTTAATGGAGTGGAAGTTATTGTGGGGTTTTCTTGAAGGCTCTTGTTTACTGCCTTGTCCTTAGTTTTATGGATCACGAGGAGTAGAAGGCCAGCTGACTGCAGCCATCACACACAGCCTCCTCCATTCTAATGTTTTCATTCCATGATTTACACAGTCCCAGAGGTGGACTGAAAACTCTTTGGGCCCTGGGAATTAGCAGATCATGGGGTCCCCAAATTGTGCCAGCACAAACACAAGCAATGCCGATATGTACATTGTTGTTTTACAGAATGTCTCTAAAAATTAACATATAGTGCTGCTACACCACAACAGCCATTACCCACCCACTGTAGCTCTGGAGGCCCACTCTTAGGCCAGGGCCCTACTACCCTAACAGTCAGTCTGTCCCTGGACACACCTTCCAGATATTACCTTGATCAGTGGCGTCACTAGGGTTGGTGTCACCTGGTGCGGTAACTTATGGTGTCACCCCCCCCCCCCCGAGTTTTACGGATTTTTTTTTAAACTACTCTTACTCCTAAATCAGTACTCCCATATAACACTGAATGCTCATACACACAGCGCACATTACTGTGAGGTTTATTGCTGTGGAGCTCTCTCATATGCTCACACAAATTTTTGCCAACTGCCAGCAAGTACGATGCCTGTTTGAAGGCAGTGAAAGCACACATGGATATATTGCCCCCAGCAGCTCACCCAGGGATATATATTGCCCCCAGCTCACATATGGATATATTTCCCCAGTTCACAATTATATATTGCCCCCAGCAGCTCACCCATGGATATATTGCGTAATTGCGCCTCAGCTCACATATGGATATATTGCGCCTCAGCTCACATATGGATATATTGCGCCTCAGCTCACATATGGATATATTGCGCCTCAGCTCACATATGGATATATTGCGCCTCAGCTCACCTATGGATATATTGCCCCAGACCAGCTCACACATGGATATATTGCCCCAGACCAGCTCACACATGGATATATTGCCCCAGACCAGCTGACACATGGATATTGCCCCAGCTCTCATGGATATGCCCCCAGCACACATGGATACTGCCCCAAGCACACATGGATACTGCCCCAGCTCACATGGATATGCCCCAGCAGCTCTCATGGATTTTGCCCCAACTCCTCTCATGGATTTTGCCCCAGCTCCTCTCATGGATTTTGCCCCAGCTCCTCTCATGGATATTGCCCCAGCTCCTCTCATGGATTTTGCCCCAGCTCCTCTCATGGATATACTGCCCCAGCTCCTCTCATGGATATACTGCCCCAGCTCCTCTCATGGATATACTGCCCCAGCTCCTCTCATGGCTATGCCCCCAGCTCCTCTCATTGATATGCCCCTGCTCATGGATATGCCCCAGCTCATGGATAATTCCCCAGCTCATGGATATGCCCCAGCTCATGGATAATGCCCCAGCTCATGGATAATGCCCCAGCTCATGGATTTGCCCCAGCTCATGGATACTGCCCCAGCACATGGATACTGCCCCAGTACATGGATAATGCCCCAGCTCATGGATACTGCCCCAGCTCGTGAATTTGCCTCAGCACATGGATATTGCCCCAGCTCATGGATATTGCCCCAGCTCATGGCTATTGCCCCAGCTCATGGATATTGCCCCAGCAGCTCATGGATTTGCCCCAGCAGCTCATGGATATGCCCCAGGCCCTAGCAGGTCACCTGGTGTGGGCCGCACCACCCGCACCCACGTTATAACACCCCTGACCTTGATACTGAAAGCAAAGACTTGCTTGAAATGTAAAACCAGGAACTTGCAGTTACACTTGGTGTAGCCATACTTCTCCACAGTCATATTGGAGGGATGTGCCGAATGGGACCTTGACTTGCTTCTACACAGTTGAAGGGTAGAGAGACGGTACCAATGGACTCCACAGCCGATATTGTGTGGTAGGCAAGTATATACCATTAGGTGTCTTGCTCAAGGACACTTACTGGAGAGGTGCTCTGGCTGTGATCGAACCTGGGATTCCACGATTATAAAGTAGTGATTATCTGTGTTGGATGAGGATGTTACCTCTACTCCATCCAGCCAGTATTAAACATCATGAATGTGAAAAAATATAAATCATTTTGATACCTGGTTGTGTAAAATATAATGAATGTATGACACATACACAGGTAATCAAGGATAAAACCAGTTTGTTTGAGATTTATTTTATTGTCTTGTTTCAAATCAGTCGACCTGGAAAGTCTGAAGTAAAATATCAAGTAGAAGCTCAAAAAGGAGGAGGAGAGATGCACTCCTAATAAATAGACAAAAAAACACTCTATTAGTTGCTTGTGGGACCCAGAGCATGCCCAGGCTCCTAGCATACATACAGTAAAGGAGGAGGTCCAGGCACTCCACTTGGTCACACAGTGTAGCTTTATTTGAAAATTAACGGGATGCTCTACTCATACTGACCACCTTACAGTTATACAGTGCCCCCACCCAGCTCCACCCATCTGGAGATATTGCTGGGTGTCGGTGAAGTGGAGGAGCTTCCTCCACCCCACCCAGTGTCACCAACAGCCAGGATATTTTAATTTCCCAGATGCCATTCACCACGAGTTAAAATTAAACACAGTGAATGAGTCGATATGCTGTACGACTCGATCGCAGGGCTTAGCCTCCAGGTTGTGATCAGGCCCGAGATTTTTTCCTCCTTCACCTTTTAAAAAAGATGTGATGGCAAGCTATTACTATTATATCCTATATTATCCAGTTGCCAATATCAAGGTCATAATTCTGATTGTATGACTCCCATTTTACTTAAAAGCTATCCATATACTCAGAGATTAATATATACATCGAATACAATTCTATTTTTTTATACCTCGCTCACTTGTTACCCAGTTACCAGCATCGTGTTTGCCACCATCAAGGCTTGCCGTTCCAATACGACACTTTGTTCTGTCTTTGCAGAAAAATGAACTGGATGTACATAATCTGAAGGCTGTTTTGAACGAAATTCTATCAAAGAGTAAGTGTAATAAGCTTTGACGTTATTGACATTTTTGAGCATTATGATGTGAAAACTTTATAGTAAATTAACCTAACCTTGATGGTTTAAGTATATCCAGTTGGACACATCATTAAAGCATGGCAAAACAACAACACTACTGCTACCTTCCACAAAGCATTTTTTTCTCTCCTTTGGACTCAGTATCTCCATCACCGTATATACCACATGGTTCTATGAGGTGTCATCGGAAAGGTCAGAGTCTGGAGTATAAATACAACAATTTATTTTAAAAAATACTTTTTTTCCCCTTTGTTTCTCTAAAGCGGCACCATTGTCCACTTTTCAATTATAAAGTGAACAATGTGACTTCAATAATCCTCCATCTCATTTTTCTTAGTAGCAGCAGGTGTGGAGGTGATGACACAACTCATTTTTACGCATTGTTTCATCTAAAACACAAGCTGCCGCACTGCTGCGAGTAGAGGTTTTGGCTCATTTTAATTACTATATCTCCTTTCTGTACACCCCACAAAAGGCAAATGAAATGTCACTGGAAAGGAGAGAGCCTGGCCTTTCCAGTGATACCAAATATGACCATGTAAAAGGTAAAATATAAATGTAATGAATAATAAGATAAATATATAAAATTGTAAAAACAAATTAAATGCAAACGTTTACATTTTTAAAAGTTACCCTTTTCTAATTTATTTTCTGTTCTATGGCAGTGGCATTATATACTTTTACTTATAATGCAAACTATTCTTCTGCAATAACTCACCTACCTATTTTGGCAGCAAATGTGTAAGTGATAGCACAGTGCGTTATTACACTTTGTGTCATCTACAGTGCCAATCACTACACCACTGCGAGCAGAGGTGGAGGGACTTTGGACCCCTGTATCTTCATTCTTTACACCCCACATGGTCATGTGAGGTGTCATTGTAATTTGTAAAGGACAGAGTCTGTGTTTTCCAAAGATGCGAAACAGAACAATATAAAATTTAATAAAAAAATAAATAAAAAAATGAAAACCCCTTTTTTTGTTCTACTAAGGCAGCAGCATTGTCTATTTTCTCCGTATAAAAGAAGCATTGCTACTGCCATTACTGACCTAATTTTCCACACCAGAAGCAATTTCAGTGTTTTATACATAATCAATAGGAGAAGAAAAAACCCCCAAGAAGAGGGTTTAAAAGACTGACAATTAATTTTATTAAATACAACACTGAAACAATTAAGTCTAATAAAAAAATGTAACTGTATAAATTAACTTAACCTGCTCTTGGTGGAAATATAAATTCCCAATAACTTGTTATCCAATGGATATATAATTCGATAGGAAATTCGATATAAAGAGGTGTAACAAAATAGTATTCCAAAGATACTTCCTATAATTCCTATAGTTTTGTAAGATCTTTAATTAAAATGCGATTCGGTTTTGAGCCGCAATTATTTTTTTAGACATAATCCTATTATTCATAAAAGGCAATGAACCAGATTGCAAGCGATACATCTTCGGTTAAAATTGCATATTTTCTTGGATTTTCCGAAATCTATAATCCTGTAAATTATTGAAATTTGCATTAAATCTGCACTTTTTAGAAATTTTTGATATAGCATTCTAATAAGACACAACATATACACATACAATGATATATTTTGAATCTCCTGAGGCTGCTGAAAAAGGATAAATAATTTGTCTGGGTCGTACAATAAAAATTGGCTTCAAAACATATTTAAACATGATGAGCAAAAAGTGGTTAAAATGGGCCGAGTCATCACAAGAGGGTGAAATATTAGCAACGAAACAGTTAATTAGCTAATAATACCTCTTTTTTTCTGCAGGATGTGATATCAAATCAGAAGGACTCAGTCTGACCACATGCAGAGAAATTATCAATCTCTTTGATGTATCCTTTTTTTCTATGCAGAATTATTTGGAGTAACGGTCTCCGAATCAATGCTTTGTGTTTCGCTGCAATTCGCTGCATTTCAGCAATTCCATTTGAAAATACGGTGAATTCACGATTTGGCTAATGCTCATCGTATTTTCCCAGAATTGGAGTCGCAGTTACCGAATGTCAGCAAAAACAGCCGAATTGAGTCTAATTATAATTGGCTAATTCCGCCGAACTGCCCAAAAATAAAAAATGGAATACTCCCATTCTCCTAATAGGAGAATAAATCAATATGTGTCCAAATAATAAAAAGGGTCCTTTCCTTTAAAAAAATAAAATAAAAAGCAGACCTTTACAAAATAAAAAAAGAAGAAAAACAAAAATGTCATCTAAAAAATACAAGTAAAACAAAAAAGGTGTTCTAAAAAATAAAAAGGGTTTTTGTGAAGAATAAAAACAAAAGGTCTTTAAAAAAAAATGTAAAAATTTTATTTTTACATTGAATCCTATGGGATTCGCCTGTTAAAAACCTGTCGAATTGAAGCACCACAAATCAGGGCATTTCAGTGCAGTTTGGCGTTCTGTGAATAGAAGTCATGATATTCTTCTATGAGGCAATTTCGGTGCCGCCGAATTGCACCGTATTTTACTGTCATTTCTTCTGTATCTGGTGAATTGACTGCTTGGTGAATAGACGAGTTGGCCCGAAATTGCACCTCCCTCACATTTTCATCTAGTTTTTATTAGTCGACAAAAATGACAGCAGATTTTTGTCATTGTTTTAGTCATCATGGCTTAGTTTAGTTTTAGTCACAAAATAAATTTAGTTGACGAAAGAGGTTATTGAGAGAGCACAGAAATGTCGCTGTCATTTCGTGCTCTCTCGTTCCCTGCACTTCAGGGAATCAAATTCCCCGACCCTGCAGTGAATTCAGTATTTGCCAGACGGTCCACGAAGTGCAGGGAAAAGCAAAACCCCCGATTGGAAAAAAAAAAGCTGCAAAACCGCAACATTATCGGATATCGCTACATTATCCGATAATCTGCCAGGAACCCGCAGAAATTTTCGGATCAGGTCCGATCCGTTAAGATGCCGCAAACTCGCTGAACGCGCCTGGAAAAAGCCGACGATCCACCGAACACAGCACCGATCAGTCGCTGGAAAAAGCCGACAAGCCAACAACCAACAAAATTATTGAAAGTGTCAAAATTGAAACACTGTTTGCAAAAAAACTACTGGACAAAAATGTCTGGAATTAACATATAAGATCCTATGAATGATAATAAAAAGGTCTGTTACAAAAAACATTATTTAAAAAACATATATATATTTTGGTGTGAAAATCCCAAAAAAATGCAAAATCATCCTTAAAAAATCCTTTTTGCTGCAGATTAAAAGAATAAACGGTTTATTAGATATTGAATAAAAATGGGAATATTTTTAACATTGAAGCCTATGGGAGTCGCCTGAATAAACCTGCCGAATGAAACCACCGCACAGCAGGGCATTTCACTGACATTTCTCTGCTGTTCGGTGTCTGTGAATAGATTAACCATTGCTTCTCTATGGGAGATTTCACTGCTGTCGAACAGGCACCGTATTTGCTGGCAATTTGCCAAATTTGGCAAACTGCCTGCTCTCTTAATAGCCAAATGGCTACGAAATTGTACCGTACGGGGAAATTCCCTGATCGGTGCAATTTTGGGTCCAGATCAGCTCTCTCTGAATAACCCTGGAGGTTTTTGACGATCATTATTAGGCTAGGGTCAGACGAACGCATTTTTTGCGTTTTCCGTGAAAAAGTGCGTTCGAACGAATGGACGTATTTTTTTTCACGGAATACGCGATAGCAGTCATACGATGCGCATTTTCGTCCGTGATTTTGTACGGATCATTAATAAAACACTTTTTGCGTCTGGACATGATGTTGGCCGGACATTAGCAGCGTCTGACGTCTCCTAATCACGCACACACGCCGCTATGCGGACGCAGCGCACTCTGTATGTCAGTAGCGGTTTGACGTTCTAGAAAAACCTGCGTTCGTTTGCCACTTGCGTTGCGCGGCCGCACTTTCGTGCGGCCGTTCTTCGTATGTTCCCCGGCATTGGACGTCATTTGCTGCTAGCACGGCCGTGATTTCGTGCAGTTAAACGCACGTTAAAAATGCTTTCGTCTGACCTTAGCCTTAGTCTTTGCAAGTTTTATATTTTCTTCAAAACTAACAAAGTCCTACTGATACTGATACAGATGTACCATTCGGTAATGAAGCAAATAAACAAGTGGACTTCATAAAGAGCTCAATCGTCCTACAACGCATCAACTCAAATCTATCTTTACCATAAATCTCATGCGCAAAACTACTGTATATTCCTAGAACAATTCTGATAATTCCAACTGGTAGATGGGTTTTATATGTTTTTCTGTACTCCATATCTCAGAGAGGACATTCCCTTGATACCAACAAGGCAAAGTTGCCACCATTAAAGTCTCATCCACTCAACGAATGAACCTATTTCTGATAGTTGTGAGCTCATTAATGTTGTGTATGCAAATTAAATAAATGAGCTATTGGCCAATGAAATTCATCAAACATGGTCCAAGTTAAGACTCAACCCACCTGAAGGAGATTTGGTTTGATGTTGGCAGGTGGGCTTGAGTACTGTAATGTCAATTTTTATAGACTAAAAAAGTCTCAGATTTTATTTGTTGTTATTTGGAATTTTGAACACACATGATATGTGACATATGACACATGACTTGGTTAAGTCATAATAAACTATAAGACAAGCAAATGCCTGAGCCCCCAACTGTCTGAAATAGGAAGGCAAATCAAATCCCTTAATTCTAAGCAAGATGTTGTGTCCCCCATTCCTCATGACTTGAGTGGGTGGGAGGGGGGATGCGGGAGTCTCTCAGTTTCTATGTCCATGCCAGCAGGATTTTAGTCTTCACCATGAGGTTATGGCACACTTGGAAGTCAGCAATGTAAACCCATGAAGAGAGTTGCCTTAATCAAACACTGTACAGATGGACAGAACTGGAACCCTGAGTGTTGAAGAGTTCAAGGTTCTTTGGAAGACTTTAGAAGAGCATATGGTAAAAGCTCTACGTGTTCGCAAGTTTGTTTGGGGTCTGTGCTCGTTATCCATGTATAACAGACTGTCACGTCTCGGCCTTGCCCCCTGGTGATGAAGGGTCTTCATGTTTGTTTTTCCCCTATGGTGTGTCTGGCTGTGCTGTTTAGGGCTGATCTGGGGCTCTGTTGTGATCTCCTGGTCTGGGGTCACATGGCCCAATCACACAGACCCACTCCCTATATATTCCCAGCAGCACAGAGCCTCATTGACTGTTTGTGGAGTTTGATGGTGGTTCTGTCTGGTTCGTGTTTCCTGAGTTGCTGCAAAGCATTCCTGTTAAAGCCGAGGTCAGAACCAGAAAACACTTGATTTTTGACTATCCCTTCTACTCCCCCATGGTACCGTATATTTCTGATCTGTTGCCAACCTCTGCCTGATTGACGATTCTTGTATGTTTCATGTTTTATGTACCTTGTCTGTCTTAGTTTAGTATATTATTCAGAGGCCGCTTATAAGGACCTCTTTTAGTATAGTCTGATTTGTTTACTGTCCTTCAGCCTGCTCACTTCACGGATTGTCAAGTGTATCTTTGTGTTTCTCCGACTGCCCTGCAGCCTGCTCAATTCACGGATTTGCAGGCGTATCATTGTGTTTCTGAGTGTCCTAAGTTGTCTGTCGGTCTTGAAGCCTTCAGAGCTTAGTGGCAATTCTGTTGTTTTTTGGTGCTCCTTGGTTTTGGAGAAATCCGTCTGTCCTTGTGTCCAGTCAGTTACTCACCTGCCTTAAGGGCTTCATCTCCTGTTCCAAGCCACCACGATGGCCCAAGCAGGGGCTAACTGTTACACAGACGATAAGAAGTTATTGTTCTTTACTGACTGTGGCAAAAGCTTTCTGAACGCATGATATTTCAACCCATTCGTACTTTCTTGTAATTTTCAAATACTGGACATTTCAACCTAGAAAACAATTAGTATAGTACAAGAACGAATCAATAAGTACAGTATAATAATTAATTACTAAACCTAATGTAATAACTAATATTAATTAGCACTTGTACTATGCTTAAGTATGGTATAATAACTAATTAATAAACCTAATGTAATAACTAATAAGCATAGTACAAGTACTAATTAATAAGCACGGTATAATAACTAATTAGCTTAGAACAAGAACTAATTAGCAAGCATAGTATAATACCTAATTAATAATAGTATGAAAGCTAATTAATAAGCATAGTAATAGCTAATTAATAAGCATAGAATAATAACTAGTTAATATGCATAATGCAAGACAGTAATTAATAAACAAAGTGCAATAACTAATTACTAAGCACAAGAGCTAACAGCTAATTACTAAGCCTAGCACACAAACTAATAAGCATAGTATAATAACTAATAATAGTACAAAAGAAAATTCATAAGCAAAGCAATATCTAATTAATAAGCACAGTGCAAGAGTTAAATATAAGCATAGTATAATAACTAATTACTAATAAAATGAAATAACTAATAAACATAGTGCAAGAGCTAATTAATAAGCAGAGAATAATACCTAATTAATAAACAGTGTAATAACTGGTTAATAAGCAGAGAATAATACCTAATTAATAAACAGTGTAATAACTGGTTAATAAGCAGAGAATAATATCTAATTAATAAACATAATGTAATAACTAATAAGCAGAGAATAATACCTAATTAATAAACAGTGTAATAACTAATTAATAAGCAGAGAATAATATCTAATTAATAAACATAATGTAATAACTAATAAGCAGAGAATAATACCTAATTAATAAACAGTGTAATAACTGGTTAATAAGCAGAGAATAATACCTAATTAATAAACAGTGTAATAACTAGTTAATAAGCAGAGAATAATACCTAATTAATAAACAGTGTAATAACTAATTAATAAGCAGAGAATAATATCTAATTAATAAACATAATGTAATAACTAATAAGCAGAGAATAATACCTAATTAATAAACAGTGTAATAACTGGTTAATAAGCAGAGAATAATACCTAATTAATAAACAGTGTAATAACTAATTAATAAGCAGAGAATAATATCTAATTAATAAACATAATGTAATAACTAATAAGCAGAGAATAATACCTACTTAATAAACAGTGTAATAACTAGTTAATAAGCAGAGAAATTTACCCAATTAATAAACATAATGTAATAACTAATAAGCAGAGAAATATACCCAATTAATAAACATAATGTAATAACTAATTAATAAGCATAATATATTAACTAATTAATAAACGTAGCACAATAACCATTAGGCATTAAGCGTTACTGATAATATATAATTTGGATAGAAATTGATTTTGCTTTCTGTGAATGTAAGAAGCTCAGGATTGGACACTGTGCTTAATGTGATCCCTCTTTCCATCTCTCTCCCCCTCCCTAATATCTTCACAATCTGTATGTGTTAATCTGTATGTGTTAATCTGTATGTGTTAATCTGTATGTGTTAATCTGTATGTGTTATTCTGTATGTGTTATTCTGTATGTGTTAATCTGTATGTATTATTCTGTATTTATTAATCTCTATGTATTATTCTGTATGTGTTAATCTGTATGTATTATTCTGTATTTATTAATCTGTATGTATTAATCTGTATGTATTATTCTGTATTTATTAATCTGTATGTAGTAATCTGTATGTATTATGCACTAGGAAATCTTTAAAGCAATGGACGCCGACTGCTCAGGATCTATGGATGCTTTTGAAATGCGAAGGGCACTGGGAAAAGCAGGTGACTGGCAGCTCCATGTTATCTTTGTCTCAGGAGATAATCATTCTCACCTGTTTCCTGATGCAGTTTGCTGGCCTATATCAATAGAACGTGATTGCGTCAATTACTAAACTCTAGTGCCATTCTCCAGCAACCAGTCGCATGAACTCACTAAACGTCTGGCCAATTTATGCTATTATTATTATACCCATTCTTCGTGTAAATCATCCAGGTAATGTGAGGACGTTCTCATACAGATCTATTCACTAAAGGGTGAAGTCAGGAGAATTTGCAGGAAAAGTGAAAATTCTAGGTCAAAATAACCAAAACAGAAAAATTCTCCCATTTATCTCACTTTCCAAATTGGCTATTTGGTCTATTATTCTTTATTTTATATGGCAACATCATATTCTGCAGCACTGAACAATGGGCACGATATATAGACAGGGTTACAATACATTGAAACTGAACAACATTTTGATTGACCAGTCCAGGTGGAAACAAGGGCCTTATTCCCGTGGGAATTTACAATCTAGAAGGGTTGTGGCTGGATCAGGAGGAGAGGACTGCAAGGTGAGAGTGATGGGCTGCAAGGTGAGAGTGATGGACTGGTTGCGTCAGTGAGTCGGGTGGTAGGTTTTCCTGAATACGAAAGTCTTAAGGGAGCGTTTGAAGGAAGGGAATCTAGGGGAAAGTCTGACCGTACGAGGGAGAGCGTTCCAGAGAGTGGGGGCTGCGCGTGAGAAATCCTGCAGTCTATCATGGGAAGAGGTGATGCGGGGAGAAGCTAGGCGCAGGCCACTGTTTGACCTTAGGGAGCGGGCTGGGGTGTATTTGGTGATTAGTAAGGACAGGTAGTGGGGCGCTGAGTTAGTGAGGGTTTTGTAGGTCAGGGTAAGGATTTTGAATTTAATTCTGCAGTGGATGGGGAGCCAGTGAAGGGACTCGCAGAGAGGAGCGGCAGAGACAGAGCGGCGGGTGAGGTGGATGAGCCTGGCAGAGGCATTTAGAATGGATTGTAGGGGAGACAAGGCGGGAGAGACGGAGACCTATATAGTCTAGATTGTTCTCTTCTGCCAATTCTCCTAACTTCACCATTTAGTGAATAGACCTAAAAGTGTTTAGAATTCTACAAATTTTACAAATCTCACCCAGTTGCACTCCTTGTATGTTTTTTCTTGAAAAGGCTTCCGCTTGGGCAACAATATTCTTGAAGTCATCGTGCAGAAATACGCCTCGTCTGATTTAACCATTCAGTTTGATGACTTCATCGCCTGCGTGATGCGGCTGCAGACCTTGTTCAGTGAGTAACTTACGTCTGGTGTTTCCAGTTTAGGCTGGGGTCAGACTAGTTCACTTTTAACCTGCGTTCTGGCGCACTTAATCACGGCCGCAGTAGCAGCAAATGACGCACAATGACGGCCAATATACGAAGTACGGCCGCACAAAAGTCCGGCCGCGCAACAAAAGTGGAAAATGAACGCATTTTTTCGAGAACGCAGAACCGCTAGTACTGATGTACAGAGTGCGCTGCGGCGGCATAGCGGCGTGTGTGCGTGATTAGGAGATGTCAGACACTGCACATGTCCGGCCAACATAACGTCCAGACACCCAAAGTTTCTTGGTTTGGATCCATAACAAATCACGCACGAAAATGCGCATCATATAACCGTTTTCGCGCATTCCGTGAAATAATACGTCAATGTGTTTGGACGCACTTTTTGACGGTCGCTGCAAATAATGCGTTCATTTGACACTAGCCTAAAAGTGCTTGATGGTTGGCGACTCTTCTGGGATAGGGTCATGATATAAAAAAAATCTTTACAGGTATCAATATTTAAAATGGGGATAATGTATATATTATTTCTAAACCAGGACTTCAAATTATACCTCTATGTATTTATTTTAAGTTTTAAATTACTTTTATTTATTACACAATCTATTTATCCACACAATGAGTCCCAGTTTTCATATATTATTATCACTCCCATCGTTATACTTTGTCATTTTTTGCTTCTGTATCCTTACTCTGTTACATTTATATTGAATGTCAGACATGGAGCCTCACCTCCTTCCAACGGTAAGGTCACCCCATCCAATTATTTCCTTCCAGGGTCAGGCCATCCCCTCAAATGCAGTTGACCAATCTGCAGGTCAAGCAATCCCTTCCATTCGAAGGTCATGCCATCCCCTCTGGGTCACACATTCCATCCATAATACAGTTCGCCCATCCATTTGAAGGTCAGCCCATCCTATCCGCCGATGAATAGGCCATCCCCTCAAAGCAACTCATTTCACATGAGGGCCAGGCCATCTCCTCTGCTGAGAGTTGGGCCATCCCCTCAAAGCCATTAATTTCACCAAGTCAGGCAATCCCCTCTGCTGAGTCAGGCCATCCTTTCAAAGCTACTCCTTCCACGTGAGGGTCAAGCCATCCTATATGCTGAGAGTCAGGCCATCCCCTCAAAGCTACTCATTCCACATGAGGGTCAGGCAGGCCAGCCTTCAGAAATTTTGTGGCCCCCTACTGACCCTCAGAATAGGGCCCCCCTCTCCCCATAGGAAATAAATTTTTAATGTGAATTGTGATCACATTACAGAGTGTTAGTCCCAATATCTTAAAATCACACATATTGTTCGCACAACAGCACATTTAACATAAAAAAGTATCTATCTGGTTCAAATAAGTTAAGACAGTAAAAAATTCAATTTTTTATTAAAACAAATATGAATCAAGATCGGATTACAGAGTGTTGCTCCCAATACCTTTAAAATCACACAAAATGTGTATTCGTGCAAACAATGTAGCATAAAAGTATAATTAAATAATTCCACTGGCAAAGCACCACAGCAACAGAACTCTCAGTAATGTGCAGTGCGTATGAGCATATCAGAGCACCACAGCAACAGAACTCTCAGTAATGTGCAGTGCGTATGAGCATATCAGAGCACCACAGCAACAGAACTCTCAGTAATGTGCAGTGCGTATGAGCATATCAGAGCACCACAGCAACAGAACTCTCAGTAATGTGCAGTGCGTATGAGCATATCAGAGCACCACAGCAACAGAACTCTCAGTAATGTGCAGTGCGTATGAGCATATCAGAGCACCACAGCAACAGAACTCTCAGTAATGTGCAGTGCGTATGAGCATATCAGAGCACCACAGCAATAGACCTCCAACAGTAAAGGCAGGGAGTATGAACATACACAGGATCCACAGCAATAGACCTCTAACAGTAAAGGCAGGGAGTATGAACGTACACAGGATCCACAGCAATAGACCTCTAACAGTAAAGGCAATGGGCCACATTACATACTTGGTGCTAATGTTTGCACTCACCTGAGTGAGCATTAACGTTAGCCCAAGTATTTAATGCATATTTCAATCCAAACGCTAATGGGTTAAGTAACCCGTTTGCGTTTGGTATCTTGTGCTTTTCAGCGCGAGGTTACTGTACTTTCGCTCCCTATACTTAATATGGGGAGCACAAAGTGTTAATCAGCGTTAGGATTACAAAGTCCCAGCGCTGATTAACGTCCGGCTCTGGTTAGTGGAAAGTTAACACCAGGTTCTGGCTGTGGTTAACGGATTCCACTTCTGCAGAATCGGTTAACACCATCCAAAAAAATAAAAAAAGTGAGCAGATACTCACCTCCTGTCCCGCGGCGAGAACCACCTCCTCTGGCTGGTGGGAGCAGGTTAAGACTGGGGAAAAAAGTCCCCGCAGTATCCCACTGAGTATCACTAAGCTCACCGTCCGGATCTCGCAAGGCGAGATCCGGCTGGTTATGTGACTGCCGGCGTCTGCTTCAATGGAGTCCTATGGACTCCATTGAGAGGATGCGCGCAGCTGCGCTTAATGCTGCCGCGAGCATCCCGGGTGTTAACGCGCAGTAACAATGCAAGCAGCATTTTTTGCGCCTGTATTGTAATCTAGCATTAAAACGCGGGTGCAAGGGGGAAAACTGCGGGCGCAGTTTATCCTCCCTAGCGCCCACGTTTTAACTCTAGGAATGTAGCGTTACATCCGAGGGATGGATGGATAGACAGTGGGCTGGACGGACTGGTATGGATGGACAGATAGACAGACAGGGATGGATGGAGGGATGGATGGACAGATAGACAGACAGGGATGGATGGATGGATGGATGGACAGATAGACAGACAGGGATGGATGCAGGGATGGATGGACAGATAGACAGACAGGGATGGATAGACAGTGGGATGGATGGACAGATAGACAGGGATGGATAGACAGTGGGATGGATGGATAGACGGATAAGGATGGATGGATTGACTGACCTCTGTCACCCTCCCCAGCCCCCTGTGTTCTCTCTATCACCCCCCCAGCCCACAGTGTACAGTCTGTCACCTCTCTAGCCCCCCCTCTTCTACCCTTCCCAGTGCAGCCCCTGTTACCTGCCTCTGTCCAGATCCAGCATGTGCAGGGTGTCAGGGCAGCTGCTCCTCAGCATGGCTTCTCTCCTTCTCCCATCCACAGGCACGTGCTTGTGGTGGTGCTGTGTGAGGAAGAGGCAGGGCAGGCAGTGTGCACACTCCAGAGCCAGGGGAATCAAGAGGCAGCCATGATGGTGGGAGGGCTGCTCCCCCTCCTCTCCCAGACCCACGGCTGTCACATGGAGGGGCGGGGCTTGTGCTGGCCGGGGCGGAGTTTCTCAGCACAGCGTTGATCTCTCCCCACAGAGACAGAGCGCTGCTGAGCACACAGAGGCCGGATACAAAGGCTGGCCCTGAGTGGTGTCACCCTCCAAGAGGGTGTCACCCAGTGTGGGCCTGGGGCCCCTCCCCACGTGACCCGGCGGCCATCTTGCTGCTCACAGGGCAGCCCGGCCCAAGTAGGCCGCAGTACCTCCTCCAGAGGCCTGCGGCCTAAAGTAATCAAAGCTACCGACAGCAGGCCCCCCCAGTCGGCCGGGCCCCTTACTGCAGCATGGGCTGTAATGCCCTGATTGCGGCCCTGGGGTCAGGTCATCCCCTCTGCTGAGAGTCAGGCCATCCCCTCAAAGCTACTCATGCCACATAAGGGTCAGACCATCCCCTCTGCTGAGAGTCAGGCCATCCCCTCAAAGCCATTCATTGCACCAAGAGTCAGGCAATCCACTCCACTGAGAGTCAGGCCATCCCCTCAAAGCTACTCATTCCACATGAGGGTCAGGCCATCCCCTCTGCTGAGAGTCAGGCCATCCCCCTCAAAGCTACTCATTCCACATGAGGGTCAGGCCATCCTATCCGCTGAAAATCAGGCCATCCCCTCACAGCTACTCATTCCACATAAGAGTCAGACCAAGATTCAGGCAATCCCCTACATCCAAAGGTCAAACAATCCCCTCAAGCCCACTCATTTCATACGGTACAAAATTTTACAATTTAAAGAAACATATTGCTACCTTAACCCCTTCACTACCGAGGGATTTTCCAAACATCTACTGTCAGGAACCAGTGCTTTTTTGGAAAATCATTTTTAATTATACAGTAATACATTGGTGAATATTCGCAATGTATTCCTTTCTGAAATAACCTATTTGACAGGCGGATATCTCCATCTACTGGCCAAAAGGCGTTACTGCAGGTAGAATGCAGCTTCTGTCTCCATGTCAGTTGGGGAATGCCCGATATGTTAGGAAATTCCTTAGGCAACTTTAACCTGTTTTAGCACCTTGGCATTATGCCACAGAGCTAATACTTTGGGGGGCACCGTATGGAGCCCAAAAGCAAATGAAATGTATTTGCACCAAACAAATTTCATGTGCAATGAAACAGCTCAGCCCCAGATCGTGTTAGCAGGGTCTCGGGCTGCTGTGTCTGTTACCGCTGATCTTATATAGATAGTCATGGTAGTAAAGGGATTAATATGTACATTGACATATTCCAAGATACGGGCTAATTTATGAGCATCTGACCACAGAATTATCACTCACAGCAACCTACTGCCACCAGATAGATGCTATTTCTGCAGAAGCTGTTTTTTTGAATAACCAACCTTTTCAGCTACGCAGTTCATTGTTTAGTTAACAGACCCAGAGGCAGCTCTATAATTAGGCAAAATAGGCAGTTGCCTAAGGCCTCACTAAAGCAGGGGCCTTAAATGATGGATTTTCTTTGGAATGTCAATGTGCACATGACATTCCACACTAATATTCCCCTATATTCATATACTATCATCTACACATTGGTCTTTTAACCACTTTGCTGCTAAGGGCTGAGCGCATCCATGCACAGGAGGCAGCAATCGGCCGGGATTCCAGTTGATTGCTGAGCCCCCCCTGTGTGGGTTGACATCTTGGATGTCAGCCCAGCACTCCGGGACCCCGGCGGGACCAATAGATGTCATCACGCTGGCGCGATGACATCTATTTCAGGCGCCCCCCGCGAGTGCTGAGGAGGTGCCTGAAAGGGACGGGGGGGTCCTTCGCACCTCTCTCCCTACCGATCGCTGGGGGCCAGAGATAAAAGGCAGGCATTGTTTGGAAGGGCACAGCCTGCCTCCCTCTCCCGGAGCTGGCCGACATCTTGGATGTCGGCCAAGCTTCCGGGAACTCCCCCTGAAGACTGGCGTCATCGTGCATAGCGCGATGACGTCAGTTTTAGAGTTAACCCCTAGCTGCCTCCAATGGTGGAGATAGGGGGTTCAAATGAACCCCCTATCTCCCGATCCGTGGCAGCTAGGGGTTAATGTTTGGTATTGTTGGATCAGCCAGAGCATGACCTTTCCAACAATACCAAACATGACCATGTAAAAAGTTATAAAAAAAAAACAATCAGTGTTATTCAGAGAGCGTGAAAAGCAGGAAAATTACTGGAGAATGAAAAGTTCTAAGTCAAAATAGCCAAACCAGAAAAATTCTCCCTTTCATCGCACTTTCCAAATCGGCTATTTTGACCTAGAACTTTTCATTCTCCAGTCATTCTCCTGCTTTATACGCTCTCTGAATAACCCTGATAGTAAATAAAAAAATATTATTTTTTAAAAAAAAATAAGCTTTGTTTTATTAATGCAGCAATATTGTTCCCATTTCAATTATAATGTGAACAATGTTGCTGCACTAACGATTTTTTTTATGGGATGCGTTTGTTAAAAATCACGTGATTTTCCCCCAAAAAAAATTTAACGAGTCCCCATTTCTAACTTTTTTAACAAGCACAACCCGTAAAAAATATAACCGCAAACACTTGCATGTTTTAATGTGGAAAAAAAAAACACTTTACACGTTGTAAATTATTGAAAATTTTAATTTTGTTGCATTTTTTGTTATATTATACAGACAGGACATGACGTATACATATAATAATGATATATTATGAATCTGCCGAGTCTGCCGGAAAGAACGATATATAATATGTGTGGGTCATATAAGAAAATAAGGCTTCAAAACGCGGTTAAACATGATGAGCGAAACCGGTAAAAATGAGCTCAGCACAGGGGCGGGAAATGTCTCAGCAGCGAAAGGGTTAAAATGTATTTGGTCACTCTCAGTTCTCACAGAGTCTTGACTAAGGCTTTACTAATGCTAGGGCCTTCTCAGAATAGACCTCCGATTAATAGTAAATTTCCATTTATTTGCGCAAATTCTTTAACATTGCCATTTATTGTTACAGAAATGTTTAACCTCCTGGACACAAACCAGAGCGGATTCATCACTCTGTCTCTGGCTGAGGTAAGGAATCTTTTTTCCATCAGTAA
This sequence comes from Leptobrachium leishanense, assembly GCA_009667805.1. Taxonomy (NCBI): domain Eukaryota; kingdom Metazoa; phylum Chordata; class Amphibia; order Anura; family Megophryidae; genus Leptobrachium; species Leptobrachium leishanense. Next base: position 356,384,763 of record CM019066.1, on the reverse strand, counting down.
TATTTTTAACCCTTCACTACCAAGTGATTTTCCAAAAATCCACTGCCAGAAACCAGGTGATTTTTGGAAAATCTAATTTAATTAATACAGTATGAAATATTTGAATATTCCCAATGTATACGTTACTGTAATAACCTATTTGACAGATATATGTCGCCATCTGCTGGCCAAAAGAAGTTCCTGCAGGTAGAACTGCAGCTTGTGTCTCCCTCCGTGTTGGTTGGGGAACGCCTGATATGTCAGGGGACATTCCCTAGCCTATTTTAACCAGTTTTAGCACATTGACATTATGCCCATAAGGCTTAAACTTTGAGGGCACCTTCTGGAGCCCAAAAGCAAATGAAATTAATTTGCACCAAAAAAATTTCATTTGTAATCACACAGCATAGTCTCAGATCGTGTTAACACGATCTCGGGCTCCTGTGTCCGCTACCACGGATCCTGCATACACAATCACGGTAGCGAAGAGGTTAATTACTGACTATGTAGTGATATTTAAAACCCACATTTCCATTTTACCATATTTGCGTTTTATCAGTGTCAGGGTTTTTAAATCACCTTTTCTTTCCTCGTAGTGGCTGTGTGTCGCGCTGGCCTAAAGCCGGACAACAAAGACGACAGACAACATCGACTTACAAAGCATTTACTAACGTGATCAAAAAATGATCAACAGCTTCCAATCCTTGAATTCCCCCCTCCCCCGCTATAAATACAATGAAAATTCTGAGATGGAGAGTGGAAATAAAATGTTTCCCATCAATGTGCAAACGTATGGATTTACAATGTAATTGTGTCTGGTGAATTATCGGAAGATACCAGAGATGTGATATGCATTTTTATAACTCCTCCCCCAAATCAGTAAAACTATCCCATCCAGTTTCCTCTCTTTGTTTGCAGTCCAGACCTTACACAGGTTTGAGTTGTCCTGAGATGAGAGCTCTTACGCACCTCTTCTCCTTTGCATAGGAAGCTCTGTGTCCTATTATCAAAAATCTGACCAATGAGTGTCTCCAATGCGTCCATAGGTACCTACAACCTACTGACGAGTTTGTAGCACAATGATCCACTAGATTTGACCCTACGTCCAAAAAAACCCCTGTATTCTATTGGTCATATGTGTCCTCGCAAATTATTTCATTGGCTCGCTCTTACACCAACGACTTTTCAGTGAGGACCACCAGAGTGGATACTACAAGAAGCCCCATCACTGCGCTTAATTACTGCTAATTACTGAATGATGGGCTACTTACATTTATGAGGGTTCATTAAGTCCCCTTGTGGTTCACAATACAACATCACTGAATACATAACACAACTGGGAATTAACTACAGTCTCAAAATATTTAGGGCTCCATTACTTACGGGGGCGCTAGGGAGAAAAAACTGAGGCCGCGATTTTCTCCCTAGCGCCCCCCTTTAAACGGGAGATTACAATGCAGGCGCTTAAAAAGCTGCCTGCATTGTTACCGGGTGCTAAGCCCCAGGAGGCGTGCGGTAGCGCTAAGCACCGCCGCGCGCATCCCCTCAATGAGTTTCCCCCTGCCGGTCACATGATCTGTCGGATCTCACGTCGCGAGATCCAGCAGGTCGGCGTAGTGATCTGCAGGGAGAGGCTGGGGGACTTTTTCCCCCGGTCTCTCCCTACTCCTTCTTGACAGAGGAGGCGGACGGAGCCGCGGTCCTTGCAGCAGGATAGTAGGTGAATATCTTATTTTTTGGGGAGTGTGGGTTTCTGCTGGTGCCAACGGATTCTGCACCAGCGGAATCCGTTAGCACCAAGTCCAAGCTGTGGCTAGCGTTTTGTTAACCGCGGCCGGACGTTAAATCAGCTTTAGGACTTTGCAATCCTAACGCTAAGTATAGGGAGCGCAAAGTACAGTAACCTCGTGCTGAAAAGCGCAAGATACCAAACGCTAACAGGTTTCTTAACCCGTTAGCGTTTGGATTGTAATACGCTGTGGCTACCTGGGCTAACGTTAACGCTCACTTTGGGTGCTAACGTTAGCACCCAGAGTTTAATGTAGCCCTTGGAGGACGGAATGTGCCTGACTGCAACATGCTCTGCTTTTGCCTCCAAAGTCACATATTGCTTGAAATATTTTGATTTAGAAAGCAAAATCAGATGCGCGTTCAGTTCCTCAGCCGCTGCAAGTGCTAAGTTAGCAACTTGGCAATGAACGCTGTGCTGTAGTTCAGCGCTCAGCACTGCTAACTTAGCACCTGCAGCTGAGTGTGATGTGGGAAAGATGGCCGCCTCCACGGAGCAAATAATCCAATGAGGAAATGTTCACTTTGGTAGAGCAAAACACCAAATATTTAATGGAACATGGTAAACATTAGCACTTAAGTGGTAATAAAATGGACAGCAGTGGATATTGCAGAAACAGTTTTCATTAAGCAATCCTCTGCCTTTTTGCTTCAATATTCATAGTCAAAGCGTTCAGTGAGACGGCTGCAGCAAACTGAACTGCTGCAATAAAGCAATTCAGCAGCTGCTGGGGAACTGAACAGGCCTCTGCTTATATATATCAATCAGCATTTTCCTTTGTCTTTTTTTTATTTTTATTAAATACAGGTGAAATCCCTAATCCCTAATCTGAAATACTACGGACCGCCAATGTTTTGGATTTGGATTTTTTTTTTGTGAATTGGGTAATGGTTTGTTTCATACACAGCCTGAAGAGCATTTTATACGATATCTTTAATAACTTCATCCTGTCACTTCAGGACAGGGGCTAATTTTCCATTTTTGGTGTCACGTTGACGCTCACAAATTGTGGGGGTTTAGCTAATTTCAGATTTTGGATACCGGATACTTTAATCTGTATATTATTCTGCTTGCTTTGGGATTTAAAATCATATAGGTGATTATTCTGTGTGAAATGCTTTTTTCTGTGCATGATCTTACATACCCTGCCTGGCTAAGTATAACGTCTTCTCCGGCACATTATCCCAAAGATTAACCTCAATGGGGTTAAGGTCTGGACTGTGCGGTGGCCAATCCATGTGTGACAATGATGTCTCATGCTCCCTCAACCACTCTTGCACAATTTGAGCTTGATGAATCCTGGCATTGCCATCTTGGAATATGCCCGCTGTGCCATCAGGGGAGAAAAAAAACGTTGATGGATAAACCTGCTCATTCAGTATATTCAGGGAGTCACATGACCTCATTTTAGGCTGAAACTAGACATGTGCAATTATTTTCGTAACGAATAGGTTTTCATCTGAATTTATGCTTATTCGGAGACTCGGACCAATATAAAAATCTGAATAAAAGAAGGAACGAAAAAACTAAAATCTGACAGACGAAAGACCGAAAATCCGGATCGGCGGAAGAACGAAAAGATTAAAAATAATAAGTTAAATATGTTTGTTTCGGATTCATTCTGATCAATTCGATTTTTTTTAGATGGTCGGTGTTATTGTCTATCTCTGGTCAATCAGCTTGTTCTTTTTGTGTCTGAGTCAGACTGCATTCCAGAGAAGAGTGTTGTTTTTGACTTGTTATCTCTAGTTGGACATGTGAGGCTGAGAGTAACTGGTGGTAGTACTGGTCAAGCTTTCTGATGGCTGCACTGACGAGAAAGTTTGTGTACATCGCATTATGCAGCAATTAATGAAATTATTTTATTCCTAAGTCCCCAGTAACAACGAATGAACCTGAAATAACGAATGAATACGAATAACATATCATATCCAAAAAATACAAAGACATAAATGAATGACACGAAAAATACTAATAAAATGTTCTTACGAATGAGACATTTCAAATGAAAACTAATGATCCGAAGTAACGCTTGATCCGAAAATAACGAATGATCCGAAAAACAAACGAAAATCTGAACATAACGTAAAATGTGACTTAATGAATGAAAACATAACGAAACGAATGAAAATTTCCGACGTGATTCTATGTGGGTTATGACACTGTTATCTTGTATTTCCGCTGTCCCCATGCATTAATGCTGATCATGCTTTGCTTTAATAAAAATAATTAAAGTTTGTATCCGAATATTCTTCTTTTTCCTAACGGTTTTAACCCCTTCACTACCAATGGATTTTCCAGAAAGCCACTGTCAGGATCTAGTGGTTTTCTGGAAAAAAGTTTTTCTAATAATACTGTAAGAAATATATGGGAATATTCCCAATGTACTCCTTAACATGATAACCTATTTGGTAGGAAGATGTCGCCATCTTCTGACCAAAAAGAGTTACTGCAGTTCTGGTCTTTCGTGCAGGATCAGCCGGGGAGATATCATCCAGACACATTCCCAACTGGTTTTAAAAAGTGTTAGCACCTCAGCCATCATGCCCAGATTGCTAAAACTTTAGGGGCATGTTCTGGAACCCAAATGCAAATGAACTTTGCATAAAAAGAAAGAAGGCAACACTCACCGGCGCTGTCAGAATATGGTATGCTGGTGTTACCAGAGCTTTATTGGTGAGACAATGTCAGGGATTGTACCAGGGTGGTACTGGGGTGGCAGGATACAAAGCTCGGGATGCGGTGCTGCATCCAATACAGGGGTCTGCGGCAAGTGGTGAGTTGCTGCAGTAGGCAGCAAAACAATTACATTGAAGTAGAGGGACAGGACACGTAGAGGGCATGATGAAGGGGAAACGGGAAACAAACCAGGGCAATGGGATCTTGGACACACACTGGATACTGGAGGGTATGGAGACAAGGAAAGGCTGATAACAATGCCAGGATTTGGGGTTCTGGATTTCACAACAGATCCACAGCATAGGTCCTCTCTTACTCAAAGTGTTTTGCTAATACTGGAGCAAGGAGGAGTGGAAGGTGTGGCACTTTATTTCAGGTAAGTCACATGACCTATAGTGTGTGCGTTTTAACTGTTTATATGCTGGATCACAGCACTGGAAATAAGCAGCACAGGAATAAACAGGATTTAGAAAGGGGTTGCCCAGGCATGGTTCAGGAACCTGTGACGTCCTGCGCCCCCTCTGGCAGAGGTGGACTTTGCCAGTGAAGAATCTGATCATTCAGTGCATCTGGCGCCACCTATGGCTTCTTTTGATATCTGCATATGGTCTGGACATTTGGTTTCTTTTTGATACATGCCATGGATTCACACCTGGACCCAATTGATGAATTTCTCATGTGCTTAAAAGCAGGCAGCGCCCAAAGATGGACGCTGCCTTATTTGTTTCTGGAGCTCATTGTCATAGGTACGTCTCTGATGCTAGTCTCTAGTTAATTCATGTTCTAGTCTAGTCAAGTCTGTTCTGTTATCCCTTTGAGTTCTAGCCTCATTCTGATCCTGCTTATGTTTTCCCATGTCTAGTTCTGTTTATGTTTATCTAGTCTAGTATTCTTTGTATATTTAGTTCAGGTCTGTTTCCCTGTTAGTTTTGCATTGTGGTCCATTGTGGGCTAACATGCGGCGAACACGCGGAAATGTTCGAAGTTCACTAACATACGAACTGGCGATGTTCGAATCGAACTCCGAACACATCGAACCGAACAGCTCATCCCTACTGACAATTAGGGATGAGCTGTTCGGTCCGATCGGAGTTCAATTCGAACATCGCCTGTTCGCCGTCTACGAACATCTCCGCCTGTTCGCCGCCTGTTCGCCCACAATGGACCACAATGCACTTTTCCACTGGCCTGAAGCTTGTAATTGGCTACAGCCTTGCACCTGACCACAGGTCAGGTGCAAGACAGGTTCAAGACTATGCCAATCATGGTTCAATCATGGGCTCACAGAGCTAAGTCCCGCAGCACACTATATAAGGCTTCACACAGCGCTTCAGCATGTGTTTGAGAGGAGATTGGTGTTGTATTAGTGTGTGTTCTCACTGCCAGTCTGCCACCAGCTACTGGGGGGGCCTAATTTCTATAAAATATCTGGGAATTGTTCTAATCTTTGTGTTCTCACTGCCACCAAGTATTTTGGGGGTCAGTAATTACCACAATTCCCAGATATTTTGTAGAAATCTGTGTGTTCTCCCAGCAACTATTTTGGGGTCAGTAATTTCTACAAAATATCTGGGAATTGTTCTAATCTGTGTGTTCTCACTGCCACCCATCAGGGGGTCTCACTGATTTATATGTTTCTGGGAATTGTAATCTGTGTCTTCTCACTGCCAGCTATCAGGGGTCACACTGATTTATAGGAGGTTTGTGGGAATTGTAATCTGTGTCTTGTCACTGGCGGCTAGCTATCAGGGTGTCTCATTGAGTTATACCAGAGTTCTGGAAATCTTTATACCAGAGTTGAATCAGAGTTCTGCAGCATAGCTCCAATTTTTATACCAGAGTTGAATCAGAGTTCTGTATATCTTTAATCTATATATCACTCACCATGTCAGAAAGACCAAAAAGCACAGGCAGACGCTCCCAGAAACAGATAAGAGGGCAAGCAGCCTCTGTGTCGGGAGGCTGTGCCTCTGGTGGTCATCGTGGACGTGGTGCATCCTCTGCAGGGGCACGCTTGTCCTTGTTTCTAACTGGTGCTGGCCGTCTTAAGCAGCAGCAACATACAGAGGATTTGGTGGATTGGCAAACCAGGCCATCCTCATCCTCCTCTTCCTCTGCCAGCCAGGCTTGTAGTGCTTTACAGTCCACCTCAGCTGCCAAAGCATCTAATTCAGCCTACATGTCCACAGCTACTCCTGCCGTAGCCTCACTATCACACACGGAGGAGTCAGCTGAATTGTTTGACTACAATGACAGTGACATGCTACTTGAGGATGCGCAGCAACTACAGTGCTCTTATTCAATCTCTGAGGTTGAGGAAGGGAGCATAATGAGCCTAGAGGAAGGAGGTGGCAGTGACACACAAATAACTGGCACTCATGTTGCCCCAGCAGCTGCAGAATACTGCCAAGTTGGTTGTTGTGACGAGGAGATAGGGGATGATGACAATGAAGATGAGGTCACTGACTGCAGCTGGGTGACTGATCGAACAGAGGAGTCAAGTGAGGAGGAGGCACAACAAACATGAGGCACAATGTCCTCTATGACCAACCGTAGCACTAGCCAGTCCAAGGCATCAGATGTCAGAGCTGCTCCGGTGCAGAGCGCTGTTGTCTAAAAGCACACATGCAGGAACTCTGCTGTCTGGGAGTTCTTTAAGAAATGTGCAGCAGACCCCACTGTTGCTATTTGTAATCTATGTCAGATGAGGCTCAAGCGTGGGAAAGACACCGGACGCTTGGGTACCACGTGCTTGAGGAGACATATGACCACCTGCCACGCATCCCGTTGGCGCAAAACTTTGCGTAGGTCCTCCTCACCTGTCTCTACCCCCACTATATGTCCTGCCATGTCATTGACTCCAACCTCCACTGACAGGGATGATGCTACAGTAATGGATGTACCAGGTCCTTCCTCACAATGTGACAGCATCCCATCAGCTGAAGATTTACGCAGTCAGATTACGTTGCCCCAGCTGCTGCAGCGTAAGAAAAAATATAGTCCCAACCATCCCCAAGCACAGCGTCTAAATGCCAGCTTAGCAAAATTACTCGCATTACAGCTGCTGCCTTTCCAGCTGGTGGACTCTGCTCCCTTACGTGAATTTGCTGAATGTGCTGTACCACAGTGGCAGGTCCCAAAACGCCATTACTTTTCACGGAAAGCCATTCCAGCAGTATACCAGCACGTGGAAGACAATGTTATCGAGACATTGGGAAAAGCAGTCAGCAGCAAGGTGCATGTGACTTTAGACACGTGGTCCAGCAAGCATGGACAGGGCCGTTACATTTCCTTCACGGCACACTGGGTACCTCTGATTGCAGCTGGGAGGGATCCAAGATGGGGCTCTGTGCTGGAGCTTGTTCATCCACCACGCCTCCAGAAAGCTGCTTGTATGAGGTCTGTCTGCTCCACAAACACCTCTCCCTCTTCCTCCTCCTCCTTGTCTGTCTCTGGCGAAGTGGCAGTTAAACCGACGTGTGACAGGGGCTACGCAATGGCTCAAGCAAAAAGATACCATACTGTGCTTGAGCTGGTTTGTTTAGGGGACAGGAGTCACACAGGGCCAGAAATTCTTTCAGCTCTGCAGGGGCAGGTGCAGAGATGGTTAACACCACGCCAGCTTGAGCTGGGAATGGTCGTCTGTGATAATGACAGCAACCTTCTCTCCGCCCTATGCCTGGGTAAGATGACAAATGTACCATGCCTAGCACATGTCCTAAATCTGGTGGTACAGCATTTCCTAACCAGGTACCCAGGGCTGGCAGAGCTTCTCAGCCAGGCCAGAAAAGTCTGCAGCCACTTCAGACAGTCATTCCCAGTATGACATATCTAGTGTTAAATAAATAATTAAAATTAACCAGTTGGTTAAAACAGTCACATAAATAAAAAGTTTTAATTTAATGTTACAGTTATAATGATTAAACCGTTAATATGAATTTGGTGTAAATGATTGCAGGAAAGTTTTATTTGGTAAAATTATCAGATGCCTTTTTTTATTTTATTGGGAATGTTTTGTTTCACAACCAAACGAGAATGGGTTTATAGCAATAATTGGTATTAAAATGGGTGTAAGATGCACTTTGGCTGTTCTCCTTTTGAGCCAGAGCTGTATATATACAATATATCAGAATATCTATAGGGAATTTGAGTGAAATCGCTAGTCTATGAATGGTTATTTATACTCTTTCTTTCAACAGAAATTGAGATAAATGGTTAATCCGAACTGCGACGCTTAATCCGCAAAGATGAATCGGACCACCAAAGACTGCGACTATCTGGAAATTCTACGGTTTTCCGCACAATTCCAAGGAGAATGCTAAAGTCCCGTGCGAATCAAGCTCATGCAAGCCTGAAAGACATGCGGGATACAGCCAGGATACCGTTGATTGCTATGTACAAGAACCACCGAAGGAAAAGATTTGCCGCATATTTTATTACAACCGCTGTTTGATACACAGAGAGAGAAGCAAATGTTTACCGGAAGAATCTGGTACAAAACAGAGAGTGTTCATACCCACACCAGTGATTCTCATGAAAGTTTCTAAAGAATCAAGAGTTGTTATCGAGAAGTTATTTTTTATAAATGAAGTCTGGTATGAAGAGATACAAATTGTTGTCGTATTTTTTTATTGATAAACCGGTTTTCTTATTTTGTTATCATTTTTGGATCTTTGCTGAGAGGCTGATGTTTGGTAGGACACAGTGACGGAGTCATCAGTGGATCATGGAGATTTCAAGTGTGCGCAGGAGCCAATGCTAACAGACACAGGTAATGTGCAATCAGCACTTTGTCAAAGGAATGCAACCAAATTCTCTCATCTGCTTGATATAAAGGAGCATGGTACTGTGTAAGCTGGTGTAACCAGCACAAACAAGACATGTTGTGTCGCTATTCTTTGTCAATTACCAAGTGTCCTTCTTGGACGAAGATTTCCTACTGAGACTCAACAATACAGAGATGTAACAATTATTTTCATTGAGACTATCCTCATTATTTTACAGACTTTGTCAAATCGTTACACAGAGACTGAAAAAATGGGTGGTAAAGGAGAATGCATTTCTTGAGAGTGTGTGTGAATGCAGGTGTGTATGAGTTTTGTGGCATGAAGCTGGACATAAGAAAACACACAGATATAAATCTGACTCATGCCGATTACAGTATTAGATGATTTTAAAAGTTTATCTATCTAAGTTATTATATTTTTCTTGTTTGGTGAAATTAATTTGGGAAATGGGAGTCAATAGTTATTTAATGTCTAGATTAGGCATATGGCCCAGGTCCCTAGTTTGGATCACTGGAAGAGTTAATCTAGATTTTAATTTAGATAAGTGTATTTTATGCTCATAAATGGCTTCCTTGGTGAATCCCTTCAGTACACTGTAAAGGTATTGAGGTGTTTCATGATTATCGTTCCTGCCTACCCTGCAATTCCATCCCACCTCCCTTGATTCCTTTCTTCCATTCCCCTTCCATGAGTAGTTACTAGACTCTTTTTCTCCCCCTGTGGGCATCTAGAATGACCTATGGGTATAAAAATGATGATACTATAGTCATAATAAATGCCTTGTTTTGTCTTAACCTTTTGAGTGATCAAAATTGTCAAGAGAGAACAGGACAAGTCCTAGTACACCATGGCCTGCTTAGTTGTTCTAACCTATCTGCTGAGTGCTGGTGGAGAGTGCTAAAGTCCAGCCCTCCTACCCCCACACAGAGATTTAAAACTGTATATTATTACCAAAAGAAAACTCTGTCCAAATTCCTATTTATTCTGCTACTCTCCCTGGCAAACGATGTGGAATCTAACTCTGGTCCTATAGCTGATACAACCTTTAGTCTCCCCACTAAAAAAGGCCTCTCGTTTGTGCACTGCAATATCCGCAGTTTACTCCCTAAACTGGCGAGCTGTGAGCCTGGTGCTGCTATTACAAATCCAAACTCATTGTGCTCACAGAATCATGGTTAACCCAAAAAGTACCCGACTCTGACATATCAATACAGGGGTATTCGTGTTATAGAAAGGACAGAGCAAAGAGAGGTGAAGGAATTGCTATTTATGTTGATGAGTCCATAAAGTTCACCCCTTTACAGAATTATAGCTCTCCAGCCACCTTTGACTTCTTCTCTGGTATAATTGAGATCCCTTTCAGAAAATCAATCATTGTTGCAGGATTCTATCGCCCACCGAGCTCTCCAGTGCACTCCCTCTCTGACATAACTCTAATCCTTAATAACTTACTTGCACAAAACCAAAAAAGTGAACTGCTGGTCCTTGGCGATTTTAATACAGATTGGCTGAATCCTAAAGCCAATAAACACTGCTCAATGTTTAAGGCCTTGCAACTAACTCAATTAATCTCCTCCCCCAATCTCATTAATATGAGGAGCCCTAACCATACCCTGCTGGACTGGATTCTCTCTTCATGTCCTGATAGAATACAGGAGGCAGGCGTTCTTCCTAATAGCTTCAGTGACCACTGTCTAGTGTACTGCGTGTGCAAAATAAAGGCCACAAAATCTCCCCCAAAGATAATAATCAAAAGGTCTCTCAAGAAATTTAATCTAGAATCCTTCCTAAATGATGTCAAACAGCTCCCATGGTACAGACTAAACCTAATCCTAGACCTGGACTGTGCAATTGAATACTTTCAATCTGAGCTTCTACAAATCTGGAATTCCCATGCCCCGCTGCGTAAAGTGCGAGTAAAAGGGGCCCATCTACACTGAGTTACAGCTGATCTTACACAAATGTACCAGCTTAGAGATTCACTGTGGTCAAATTTCAAGAGTACTGGTTCCATGAACGATCACTGTGAATACCGACAATTTCAGAATGCATGCACAAAACAAGCAAAAATGACTAAAGCCCAATACTTCAATGAAAATTTAAACCATAACATATCAAACCCTAGAAATTTTTAGAAAATCATAAGTAACACACAAGCACCCCCTGTCCACTCCCAACTGGCTGCTGTCAAAGTAAACAACCAAACCGTACAACACCCCCTAGATGTAGCAAATGCCTTTAATAATTATTTTGTTGGATGTGCCACCACCCTGATTGCTAAGCTAAAGAATGACACACCTGCAGGAAGGAAAAATGCAGGTCAGGCCCCTCCAACCGTGCAGAGACCCCATATCACAGATAAATTCAACTTTAGGCCAGTGCCTGTCAGTGTAGTTACTAAACTTCTTCGTAATCAAAAAATGAAATACCAGTCTGGATCTGATCAAATCCCAGCAATGCTGCTGAAAATCAGTGCGCCGGCAATTGCAAATCCTGTCGCAACCCTAATCAATGAATCATTGGCGACTGGATACATACCCAAACTCTGGAAGACTGCGAGAGTGGTACCTATCCATAAAAGTGGTGACAGTACTTTGGTATCCAACTACCGTCCGATATCATTGTTCAATGTCAATGTAATGTCAAAACTTTGGAAAAATGCGTATACACACAATTACATGAATATTATCAATCTTCAAACTATTTAACCCCAGATCAATCCGGCTTTCGTCCAAATCACTCAACTACAACCGCACTTTTAAAAGTTTGCAATGATACCCAAGCTGGCATGGAACAAGGAGACTTAACTGGAGCCATCTTCCTTGATTTTGCCAAGGCCTTTGACACAGTAGACCATGGCATCCTATTACAAAAACTTAAAAACTCTGGTATTAGCGATCACACGCTAACTTGGTTTCAATCGAATGTATCCAACCGATCACAACATGTGTCCATTTCTGGCAGCTCCTCCCTCCCCCTCCCAGTCACGTGTGGAGTACCCCAAGGCTCGATACTCTGCCCCCTGCTATTCACGATATTCATAAATGATCTGCCCAACGACTGCAAAGCCTCAACTGAACACATGTACGCAGATGACACCATAATCTATACCAGCAAACCAAGTCTCCCACAGCTGGAGGTTGTGCTTCAAGAACAATTCACAGAGGTAGAAACGTGGATTGCAGATAACAAACTTTTCTTAAATACTGACAAAACTATAACGTGCTCTTTGAACAGCACCTAGACTACATAAATTGCAAAATCGCCATCTATGTGTCAGGACAAGATCAAATGACATGTTGACCAGTCACTTCTCTCAAATATCTAGGTATGTGGTTAGACCCAAATCTATCCTTTGGCCCCCACATTGAAAAACTCATCTAAACTTTACCCCAAACTAGATGCCCTGTACAGAAATAAGCCCTGCGGTAAGAAAGCAGATTGTACAACAAATGCTTATGTATGCGGCTGCCCTGCAAACACACCTTCAGAAACTTATTACATTGTATAACTCATTCTGTCGCTTTGTGCTACAATGTAACTACATGACCCACCACTGTGACATGTTAAAAGAGCTAAACTGGCTATCGCTGGAATCTAGACGCACTCTTCACCTTTCCAACCTGGTGTACTGTTTAAGAGCTTTTCTGGGAAGCTACCACCCTACCTGAATAGGCTGCTTCCCTCAGCAGTTCCCTCATCCTATAACCTCCGATCCAGGACCGGCACCTTACTTGCAATACCACAATACAAAAAGAAAGTGACTTGATCCTCATTTTCCTACAGAGCACCGCAATTATGGAATAACCTCCCAGACGCCATCAAATCTTCTCCCAGTCTTAAGTCACTCACGTGCTACCTATTATTATACCTCAATACTGACTGCACCTGTAAACATGTAACATATTGACTATATTACTTACATATTTATTTTCTGTGTTAATTTGTATATTTGTGTTTTGATTCTAATATCTTGCATTTATTACTTTGTATTTCCGTAACGACTGTAAAAATTCAATGTTCTTGAACCCAGGACATACTTGAAAACGAGAGAAATCTCAATGTATCCTTCCTGCTAAAATACTTTGCAAATAAATAAAATATAATCATTTCCCTGTCCTATACATATAAAAGGTTATCCAAATATACCACTTAGTTTATAAGCCCTTTTCTTAAATAAATGTAACTGCAGATTATTTGCTATAGAAAGTCTCATGAATGTGGGATGCTGTATAAACAAATCATATCTCTCTAAAAGGGGCCCCCTCTATGAAGCTTGTGGCTAGAAAGAAAGAAAGATATCTCTTTGTCTTGTGTATAAGCCATTGTCCTGAAACAGGAAGTATAGGGGTTATTCAGGGAGAGCTGATCTGGCCCTGAAATGTCACCGAACAGTGAAGGTTAATCTTTTCAGAGACACCAAAGAGCAGTGAAAAGTTGTTGAAGTGCGCTGCTGTTCAGTGTTTTCATTCGGTAGGTTTATTCAGGCGAACCCAATAGCCTTCAATGTTAAAAATATTCCTGTTTTTATCCAATATCTAATAAACCGTTTATTATTTTAATATGCAACAAAAAGTCTCTTTATTTATTGATTTTTTTTTAGGATCTTTTCGGCATTATTCGGGATCTTTTCTGCAAAAAAAAATTCCGTTCTTTTTTTTAAAGAAAGCAGTTTTTCTTTAACAGACCTTTTTATTATAATTCATAGGACCATATATGTTAATTCCAGGCATTTTCGTTCAGTGTTTTTTTTGGAAACAGCTTTTCAGTTTTGACACTTTTAATCATATTCAGGGTTATCCAAAGAGATTCGAAAAGTCACCACACGTTCGGTGACTCTTCGTTCTCTTCAATTCGGTTCCTTTTGCCGATCCCATTTCGGTGACCCTGCGGTGTATTCAGCAGGCACCACAGGGTCCCCGAATTGCAGGGAAAAGCTGCCATAAACCCGACGAAAACTAACCGCAAAACCCACCGAATGCACGCTGAAAAGCCACAAAAACATCTGGATTAACCTGCCGAAAACCACGGAAAAACCCGAGCAGGAGCCGATCACACACAGCCGAAGCAGTCGAGACACAGACGAGGCAGTGAATAAACTAGCAAAATAGTTTGTGTGAATTTTTGAAAATAAAACGCTGTTTGCAAAGAAACTACTGAGCGAAAATGTCTGAAAAAAGGGCTGTTACAGAAAAAATAAGTAAACTTAAAAAAAAATAAAAAACAATCAGACTTTTTAAAAAAAAAAAAAAAATCTGAAAAATGCTTAAAATATCCGAAAAAATCTATAAGTAAAGAGACTCTTTACTGCAGAATTTTATAATGAACGGTTTATTAGATATTGAATTAAAACAGGAATATTTTTAACATTGAAGCCTATGGGATTCTCCTGAATAAATTTGCCGCATGAAACCACCGAATGGCAGGGCATTAGGGGAACCTTTCACTGCTGGTTTGTGTTCTCTGAATAGCCGAAGCAGTGCTTTTTCATGGGGTTTTCACTGCCCTCGAACAGGCACCGAACAGGCACCGTATGTGCAGGCAATTCGCCAGGATTTGGCGAATTGCCTGCTCTCTGGATAGCCGAATGGCCAGGAAAGGCAACCGAACGGTTACCTTTCTCAAGCAATTCGGATCTCTTTGGATAACCTTGATAGTTTTTGTTTTACCCCGTTCGTCAGCTTTTCGTCTTTTTCCGGCAGCTTGTCTGCGCTGTAAGGCTGGGGTTAGACCAGCGCACTTTTAACGCGCGTTCTGGCGCTCATAATCACGGCCGCACTAGCAGCAGATGACGGGCAATGACGGGCAATATACGATGTACGGCCGCACAAAAGTCCGGCCGTGCAACGCAAGTGGAATTTGAACGCATTTTTTTGAGAACGCTAAACCGCTAGTACTGACGTACTGAGTGCGCAGCTGCGGCATAGCGGCGTGTTTGCGTGATTAGGAGATGTCAGACACTGCTAATGTCCAGCCTACATAACGTCCAGACGCAAAAAGAGTTTTATTGACGATCCGTACAAAATCATGCCTGAAAATGCGCGTCGTCTGACCGTTTTTGCGCATTCCGTGAAAAAATACGTCAATGCGTTCGGACGCACTTTTTCAGGTTCGCGGGGAAAAATGCTTTCGTCTGACCCTAGCCTGATTGGTGGCTCATTGGCTTTTTCCGATGTGTTTGGCGTGTTTTTTGCAGAAGTTCCGGTGGGTTTTCGGTGGGATTTCGGTAGGTGTGCGGCGGGTTTTCAGCAGGTTTTCCCTGCACTCCAGGGACAGTGTAGTGAATGCTGAATTCACTGCAGGGTGGGGAACTTTGATTCCCCGAAGTTCAGGGAAGTGCGGGGAACGAGAGAGCACCAAAATGTCGTTGACATTTCGGGGCTCTCTAAATAACCTGCTTAGTTTCTCAACCCCCTTATGCTGAATCACCCAAAGCGTGTTACCAGGCAGAAATCATGTTCTTTTGGGAATCACCAAATATGGTAACGGTGCTGACCATGCTAATTATCTGTGACGTACAGTACACGGTCACGGAGAATACATTGCAAACAGGGAAAAATCCAGAGAATAGTAAATAAGCAAGCCACGGTCGATACACAGGAAAATCAGCACAGCAAGGATAAAACATAAAATAAAACACACAGGAGCAAAGAAGGCAAAAAGACAAGGAAAAACCGAATATTAGCAAATGGCAAGGACAAGGTAAACACAGGCAAGGGGAACAGTGAACCAAAAATAAAAAAAAAACTATAACACCAAGGGGAAAAACATAAAAAAGGCAAAAACAAGGTAGCAGGACAAATCGCAAAACAGTAGGCAGCAGGATGACCCTTATAGCAGAGCCCTGCAGGATGGGAGGGAGAGGCTGCCTTATATTTGGAGTAGGCCATTGCTATGGATCAGGGGGTCAAGGACCTGGAAGGCTGCAGGGAAATCCAGGAGCGGAAGGTGCTGAGGGATGAAGCAGACAGGGGTAAGTATTCTTCCAAAAAAAGCAGGAAATCTGAGGAAAGTTGTGTATCCAAATGCCTTGACGGGTTTGTTGGGGCATATCGCAGTGCTGTTGGGACAGTAGCACATCGCACTAAATTAGTGACTGTTCCGTCTGAAGTAGGGATGTGCGTTTCGGGTTTCGGAATTTCGGAATTTTCACGAAATTTCCCGATTCGTGTTTTCGGATGCGGCCGATTTTCCGAAAATTTTTAGATCCGAAAATGGCAGATCCGAAAATTTTTCCGAGCCGAAACGAAATATTTTCGGAATTTTCGAATGTACTTGAAATGTGTCAAATCGAAATTTATTGCTTTGAAACGAGGAGAACAGACGTTCCGAAAAAATGAAAATTTTCGAAAATACGAAGAGTCGATACAAAAAAACGAGCTGACACGAAAATACGAAAAATGAGTCGAGCCGAACCGAATCGAAACAGAAATCGGTCGAAACGAGCCGAATCGAAAAGTTTAAAAATCCGGAAAATCGAATCGAACCGAAAAAAAAATCGGTGCACAAGCCTAGTCTGAAGCGGGAGAGTTCCGAGGCATAGTGTCCAATTCGTACAGATTAGGAGAAGTTAACTCCAGATGTAAGTGAAGATCTAGCTTTTCAAATCATCCTGTTTGATATGGAAGCCCTACGTTATATTATTTTCCACAAATGACACATTTCTGCAAGTGAAACACAGGTTTTCCTCTTTCCAATGTGTGTTTAAAGTCACCATTGACCAAAATAATGATGCAGACTGAAGGTGAGAATTTACCATTTAATTACAATAAGCAAAACGTTACATGTTATATTACGACAATATCTTGTTATAAGGTTTCCATTATATGCAACCCACGGTTATTCCTATTGGTTGGCGATTCCAATAGAGAATATTGTATAAGCGTATTTCGTCGTCAAACTGTATCTTGACATTATTATGAGTCTCACTCGCCTTCTGTTTTCTCCATTTACCCAAGTCCCACGACAGTGATGCTACATCGGTTTAACTCTTTAAAACTGGGGACGGCTAAGAGAAACGCGGGCTTAAACACCGTGGGGGCAGCATAGCATACCCAATGGTTTTCTGACCCTCTCCCAGCCCGCCTCCCTTCCCAGTGGGCCAATCAACATCACTGTCTGCCGGTAATGAATATAACTGGCCGCTAAGAAGAGAGGCGGGCCGAATGAGGACCAGGAAGCTGTAGGGTGTGCTATGCCACTATGAGGCATTTAGGCCCACCTGACGCGTGGACGACATAGTCTACTCTGCAGCGTTAAGGGGTTAACATTGTATTTGTTGATTCAGCAAATGTTCTGCTATTTTCCTACAATTACATATTTGCTAACAATCATGACGTACGTATTTTTTTGTAAATATTATTCATTTAAAAGATTATTTTGCAAAATGTAACTACGGCTTGTTTCAATTTAGCAATTTCAATTTTCTTTCATTATTGTGAAATGAAGCCAAAGGGGAAAAAAAGACGCTTTTCGTTTTGTCAGAGCGCCCATTTGTAAAGATTTAGGCAATTTGAGTGCAGAGAAACTGCAAAAAAACAAGAGAAAAATAACATTATGGCAATTTTGCATTTTTTGTTAAACTGATGGACAGATACGACTGTAATAAGAGGTGAGATATCGAAGGCTTAAAGGGTTATATTGGCAGAACTGGTGGCAAATTACACTTCAAAAGCACCTTATGCAAGACACAACAACCCAAATTAAGGTTTTCCATGAGATGGCGCCACCTTTAGGTCGAGAATAGTATAGTCGTGTAAAAATAAATGATTAAAAATGATGCATGTATAAAGTCACAGAAGAAAAAAAAAATTTTCCAACAAAACTATCAGGGTTATTCAAAGAGAATCAAAAAGCCACCGCACGTTCGGTGACTTTTCGTTCTCTTCAATTCAGTTCGATTTGGCGATCCCATTTCGGCGACCCTGCGGTGTATTCAGCAAGCACCGCAGGGTCCCCGAATTGCAGGGAAAAGCTGCCGAAAACCCACCGAAAACTCACCGCAAAACGAGGGCGAACGCACACCAAAACCAGCAAAAACATATGGATTAACCCACCTAAAAACCCCGGAAAAACCCGAGCAGGAGCCGATCACACGCAGCGCAGCCGCCGAAAAAAGCCGACACCGCAGACGAATGCAGTGAATAAATTAGAAAAACAGTTTGCTTGAATGTTTGAAAAGTGAAACGCTGTTTGCAAAGAAAGTACTGAGCGAAAATGTCTGAAATTTACATATGATCCAATGAATGATAATAAAAAGGGCTGTTACAGAAAAGATAAGTAAAGTTAAAAATTTATTTTTAAAAAATCCCGAAAAATGCTTAAAATATCCGAAAAAATCTATAAATAAAGAGACTCTTTACTGCAGAATATTATAATGAACGGTTTATTCGATATTGAATTAAAACGGGAATATTTTTAACATTGAAGCCTAAGGGATTCGCCTGAATAAACCTGCCGAATTAAACCACCGAATGGCAGGGCATTTTGGGGACCTTTCACTGCTGGTTTGTGTTCTCTGAATAGCCGAAGCATTGCTTCTCTATGAGGATTTCACTACCCTCGAACAGGCACCGAACAGGCAATTCGCCAGGATTTGGCGAATTGCCTGCTCTCTGGTTAGCCGATAGGCCAAGAAAGGTAACTGAACGCTGATTTTAAGCGTTCGGTTCCTTTTCGGCAGCCATTCAGATCTCTTTGAATAACCCTGCATTACTTTAGTGTCTAAACTGATGAAACATGGTCTGAAAGAGACGTGTGTTTACCTCTCCATCAGGAAATTGAGAATGAAACAAAAATGTTGATAGCGTAAGAAAAATTTACACTACCTTAAGTAGTGTTAGAAAAATACAGTATAATGAAAAACTAAGAGAAGAAACAGAAATAAGAAGTTTTATGAAAATATTATTTTTAATGATATGACTTTTTTAATACGAGTTTTCTGTTCGCAGCCTAAAGGTGGCGCCATTCTAATGGAATACACCCGACAGGGAACACTTTCAACACCCGGTTCAAACACCTATTATCCCTTCTTTTGCATGTTTTACGTTAATCTGCTAAGGGCCCTATTGCATTCCTCGCGCATCGGTTTTGTGTGCACGCAAATGTGCATTTGCGTGAGGACGAAACCATTTGCGCAGAACGTCGTATTTCAACGTTCGCGCAAACGATGCGGGTTATTGTTTAACGCGGATGGACTTGCGCGAGCGTGATGAACTGTGCGCATCCTATACTTAACATTGTGAGCGCAAATGCGTTAAGCGGATGGTATTTCAATAGATGCGCAATTTCCTACGAACAACATTTGCGCGCATAATTTTAACGTCTTTGAAAACTTGGTGGTAATGGCAAATCTGACCGTTCTGGCCGAAACCAAATACACCAGCACGAAAAAAAAAATACAGCACAGTATAGTTACACATTCTACACATACCCAAACAAAAAAATTGTGAATTGGTGCATATTTTTTTATTGCTGCAGCATGTATACTCAAATTTATTTTGATGGGCGCAAAAACATTAGTGAGTCAATTAAGGTGAATTGATGTCAATTAAAGTTCTTAATTCTGATTGGCTGAATCCCACGAAAAAAACAGTCCGCGCACTGATTTACATGCGCAACGTTACTGCGCGCGTATTACACTTCGTTTTGCGCATTTTTTTACTAACGTTATTTTTTGACGGATGAGAAAAGGTGTTCGGATCCGAATATCACGTTAATTTACGCACGATAACGGTGGACAATGCGCGCAAAAAAAATTGCGCTGCACGAGCACATTTGCGCAGAGAATGTAATATGGCCCTAAGTGTATAAAGTGCCACTGTCATTGGCAAAATGACTTTAGTCCGTGTGACAGGGCACCTCTCCCTTTATATAGTATGCCATTTTTTCACCAACCTTTATAATGTTAAAAATAGAAATATTCTGTTTTTAAGTTTCCCTCCAGTCCCCAATGAGACTGCGGCATGTCGCAGCAAAGGGGACAGCAGTGAGCAGAGAGATATACTACGGGTCATATTGCATTCTCTGCGCAAATGCGCTCGCGCAGCACAATTGTTTTTGCGCGCAGTGCCCAGCGTTATCGTGCGAAAATTAACGTGATATTCGGAACCGAACGCATTTTCTCATCCGTCAAAAAATAACGTTAGTAAAAAAAACGCGCAAAACGAAGTGTAATACGTGCGCAGTAACGTTGCGCATGTAAATCAGTGCGTGGACTGTTTTTTTCGCGGGATTCAGCCAATCAGAATTAAGAACCTTAATTGACATCAATTCACTTTAATTGACTCACTAATGTTTTTGCGCCTGTTAAAATAAATCTGAGTATACATGCTGCAGCAATAAAAAAAATATGCACCAATTCACAATTTTTTTGTTTGAGTATGTGTAGAATGTGTAACTATACTGTGCTGCATTTTTTATTCGTGCTGGTGTATTTTGTTTCGACCACAACGTTCAGATTTGCAGTTAACACCAAGTTTTCAAAGATGTTAAAATTATGCGCGCAAATGTCGTTCGTAGGAAGTTGCGTATCTATTGAAATACGATCTGCTTAACGCATTTGCGCTCACAATGTTAAGTATAGGATGCCCACAGTTCATCAGGCTCGTGCAAGTCCATCCGCGTTAAACAATAACGCGCATCGTTTGCGCAAACGTTGAAATACGACGTTCTGCGCAAATGGTTTTGTCCTCATGCAAATGCCCATTTGCGTGTGGGCAAAACCGATGCGCGAGGAATGCAATATGGCCCTACATCTCTTCAGGCTGTGAGTGCAGCACACTGAATGCAGGAAGCAAACCTATAGGATGATTATCTGCACGCTGCTCTCTCTCTGTCATGGTGGCACCCACCATGAGCCAAGGTGGGGCCCATATTTGGGGTTGTTAGCCCAGAAGGCAGGAGTGCTGCTGGCTGCATAACAGACAGACTGGAAAACCACTAAACAGCAGGAAGGGCAAGGGTTAAGGAGAGAATCAATACACAGGCACCCAGCAGCATACAAGGAAACCCTAATCTGAACACGGGTCCTTAGATGGCCATCTCTCAGCTAAGAGAGGGTACAGTACTGCTGGGTGAAGCACATAGAAACAAAACACAGATAGAACAAGAGGGACAAACCCAGAGACAAAGTAAAATATCACAAGAGCTGAAGTTAGTAACCAAATCAGGGTATCGCACAAAGCCAGGGGTCAGAACCATAATGAGTACTCATACAATGCCAGAAGTCAGAGCTGTAATATTAAGTCAGACGGAGCCAGGAATCAGAGCCAGAATGGGTAATCATACAATAGCAGGAGTCAGAGCCAGAATGGGTAATCATACAACACCAAGAGTTAGAGCCTGAATACTAAGTCAGATGGAGCAAGGAGTCAGAGCCAAAATGGGTAATCATACAATGCCAGGAGTCTGAGCCAGAATGGGTAATCATACAACACCAGGAGTTAGAGCCTGAATACTAAGTCAGATGGAGCGAGGAGTCAGAGCCAGAATGGGTAATCATACATTGCCAGGAGTCAGAGCCAGAACGGGTAATCAAACAATGCCAGGAGTAAGAGTCAGAACGGGTAATCATACAGTGCCAGGAGTTAGTACAGAGTAGGAGCAAAGAACATAAGGGTTAACACAATAGAATAGTCAGGAAGCAAAGCCAGGGTCATACACAGTATATCAGATATCACAGAAACACACTGATAAATAAAAGATAAACAAATAGCAAAGACAAGCAAACAGAGTAACAGACAAGGGACATAGATAACCAAAAATATACTGAATCAAATAAACAAAGGACAAACAACAGAGAGAACTACTAGGAGCAGGAACAAAATAAGAGGGCACCAGATAGACCCTTATGACAGAACTCTGCTGAATGGGAGAGACTCGCTTTTATTAGGTGTAGGCCAGTGCAAAGGGTCAGTGGGTCAGAGACCTGGTAGGCTATATGGAAATCCTGGAGAGGAAGGTGGAGAGGGCTGGACAAATAGGGGTATGAGCTGGTCCGGATTGGCTCACCAACAGGGCCCAGAGCTGGAAATGTGACACCCTGACCCTGGCAACACGGTGCTGGCTCCAAGGGGAGGGGGGTAACTTCAAAATGGAATTATATGGTTTTTACATTATATACAGTCAGGTCCAGAAATATTGGGACATCAACACAATTCTAACATCTTTGGCTCTATACACCACCACAACGGAGTTGGAATGAAACAAACACAATGTGCTTTAACTGCAGACTGTCAGCTTTAATTTGAGGGTATGTACTTCCAACTCAGGTGAACGGTGTAGGAGTTACAGCAGTTTGCAGATGTGCCTCCCACTTGTTAAGGGACCAAAGGTAATGGGACAATTGGCTTCTCAGCTGTTCCATGGCCAGGTGTGTGATATTCCCTCATTACCCCAATTACAATGTGCAGATAAAAGGCCCAGAGTTCATTTCAAGTGTGCTATTTGCATTTGGAATCTGTTGCTGTCAACTCTCAAGATGAGATCCAAAGAGCTGTCACTATCAGTGAAGCAAGCTATCATTAGGCTTAAGAAACAAAACAAACCCATCAGAGAGATAGCAAGAACATTAGGCGTGGCCAAAACAACTGTTTGGAACATTCTCAAAAAGAAGGAACGCACTGATGAGCTCAGCAACACCAAAAGACCCGGGAGACCACGAAAACAACTGTGGTGGATGACCGAACAATTCTTTCCCTGGTGAAGAAAACACCCTTCACAACAGTTGGCCAGATCACGAACACTCTCCAAGAGATAGGTGTATGTGTGTCAAAGTCAACAATTAAGAGAAGACCTACAGAATGAATACAGAGGGTTCACCACAAGATGTGAACCATTGGTGAGCCTCAAAAACAGGAAGGCCAGATTAGAGTTTGCGAAACAACACCTAACAAAGCCTTCACAGTTCTGGAACAAGATCCTATGGACAAATGAGACCAAGATCAACTTGTACCACAGTGATGGGAAGAGAAGAGTATGGAGCAGGAAAGGAACTGCTCATGATCCTAAGCATACCACCTCATCAGTGAAGCATGGTGGTGGTAGTGTCATGGCGTGGGCATGTATGGCTGCCAATGGAACTGGTTCTCTTGTATTTATTGATGATGTGACTGCTGACAAAAGCAGCAGGATGAATTCTGAAGTGTTTCGGGCAATATTATCTGCTCACATTCAGCCAAATGCTGCGGAACTCATTGGACGGCGCTTCACAGTGCAGATGGACAATGACCCAAAGCATACTGCAAAAGCAACCAAAGAGTTTTTGAAGGGACAGAAGTGGAATGTTATGCAATGGCCAAGTCAATCACCTGACCTGAATCCCATTGAGCATGCATTTCACTTGCTGAAGACAAAACTGAAGGGAAAATGCCCCAAGAACAAGCAGGAACTGAAGACCGTTTCAGTAGAGGCCTGGCAGAGCATCACCAGGGATGAAACCCAGCGTCTGGTGATGTCTATGCGTTCCAGACTTCAGGCTGTGATTGACTGCAAAGGATTTGCAACCAAGTATTAAGAAGGGAAAGTATGATTTATGATTATTATTCTGTCCCATTACCTTTGGTCCCTTAACAAGTGGGAGGCACATCTGCAAACTGCTGTAAGTCCTACACCGTTCACCTGAGTTGGATGTACATACCCTCAAATTAAAGCTGACAGTCTGCAGTTAAAGCACATTGTGTTTGTTTCATTCCAACTCCATTGTGGTGGTGTATAGAGCCAAAGATGTTAGAATTGTTTCCATGTCCCAATATTTCTGGACCTAACTGTAGGTCATCGGAAAAATGGCGTCCTACATAAAGAGAGGGATGCCCTGTTAAATGGGTAAAAATCATTTTGTCCATGACAGGTGCACTTTAAGTAATACCAGGTTCCAGTTGAAGCTTCAGGGCACAATTTCTAATAAATTATGAAAATGTACAAGCAAAAGTAAATAAATATATTCCATACCTCAGACAGGTTTAGTGTAACTGTGCCACTTTTATCCTTGTCCAAAATGTCAAACATTTCTGAAAGGAAACACAAAGCAATGCATTAAAGGAGCATTCTGGTGGTATTTAAAGTGAGCATTCACACATTACTTGTTACATATTTCTTTATAGTACATACTTTCTTTGTTTCTCTGGATAGAATAGAATGGGGTACGGGTATATCCAGGGCAGGATTTACATTCAGGCAAAGTATGCATGTGCCTACAGGTACCGGAGATGTTTATACAAGACAGATTATGCAATATAAAATGCAATTCTCATTTAGACTTTTGTGTCTCCCTTTTATTAGTGTAAAGGACACAGGCATTAACCAGGCACATACAGATATTATTTGTATTTTCTATAGGTATTTTTCGGAAACTGCATAGCTTTCCTGAATTGTTTAATATAAACCACTTACTGAACTGAGTGTACAGGTCTATGAAACAGTTGATGAAATCATCGAAAGTCAGAGACAAATCCTCGGTGGCGTATTTCTCCACGAGGAGATCCTTAACAGTAGCGCTAAGATTGAACCCTGCGAAGAAAAGGCAAAGTCGTCACCTTCCGAAATGTGTTTAATAAGGTGCCTGCAACTAGAGACTCAGAAGCTGCACCGGGTTCTTCAGAGAAAGGTGAAACTCGAGAAATTTTGGAGAAGTGAAAATTCTAGGTCAGAATAGCAAAACCAGAAAAATTCTCCCATTCATCTCACTTTCCAAATTTGCTGTTTTGACCTAGAATTTTAATTTCTCCAAAAGTTCTCCAGAGTTTCACCTTTCTTTGAATAACCCTGTTAATGTTTTCGACATTATTAGTAACAAAGCAAAAGTGTTACCGGGATCGTTTATTCTAAAATGCAGTGTCTAGTGGAAAAAAATAAGTGTGAGAACTGTTTAAGATTTCTGCTCCTCAAAGAATCGCTGATATGTGGCCTTTAACCCGCCGCCCCAAGCTCAGATTTCATATTAAAGTTCAAATGTAACAATAAACCATTATGATAATTATAACAAATAAAGCTTCTCAGTGAGAGGGCCAAAAGAACTGCGTTCCTCCTGAAAAGATAGTGGAGAAACTGCGTTCCACCGCGTTCCTGCTCCACTTGACCCCTGTTGTTTTATGTATTGTGTTTTTGACATCGAAGTAGTGACTTACCATTTTAGATTGAAGAAAGGTCATTGCTAGGGCTGGGCACCGTCTCACTTACATCAGAGATTGGTAACCCGCAAGGTGTGTTTATCATGATTGTGCAAATATACGTTGTTTGTGCAACTGTATGCTGCGTTGCAAATGTCTGCTGTCTGCGCTAATATGTGCTGAATATGCAAATGTATGCTGTGTGCGAATGTATGCTGTGTGCGAATGTATGTTGTGTGCGAATGTATGTTGTGTGCGAATGTGTGCTGTGTGTCCAAATATATGCTGTGTGCAATTGTATGTTTTGTGCGAATGTTTGCTGTGTGCCAAATGTGTGCTCTGTGCGTTAATGTATGCTGAATATGCAAATGTGTGCTGTCTGCGCTAATATGTGCTGAATATGCAAATGTATGTTGTGTGCGAATGTATGTTGTGTGCGAATGTATGCTGTGTGCGAATGTATGTTGTGTGCGAATGTGTGCTGTGTGTCCAAATATATGCTGTGTGCAATTGTATGTTTTGTGCGAATGTTTGCTGTGTGCCAAATGTGTGCTCTGTGCGTTAATGTATGCTGAATATGCAAATGTGTGCTGTCTGCGCTAATATGTGCTGAATATGCAAATGTATGTTGTGTGCGAATGTATGTTGTGTGCGAATGTATGTGTGTGCGAATGTATGTTGTGTGCGAATGTGTGCTGTGTGTCCAAATATATGCTGTGTGCAATTGTATGTTTTGTGCGAATGTTTGCTGTGTGCCAAATGTGTGCTCTGTGCGTTAATGTATGCTGAATATGCAAATGTGTGCTGTGCGCTGTAATGTATGCTGTGCGCGAATGTATCCTTTGTGCGAATGTATGTTGTGTATGCAAATATATGTTGAGTATGGGCAAATGCTTCGCCAGGTGTGTGAATGCTTGCATATGTATGGCTAAGAGTGTTTGAGTGTGCATGGAAATTCATCCCTAGTTACTATTTGTGCCTGTTTTATGTTTAAGATTAGGGTTCGGGTCTTTAGTTTAAGGCTAGGGTCAGACGAAAGCATTTTGCCCCGCGAACGTGAAAAAGTGCGTCCGAACGCATTGACGTATTTTTTGACGGAATGCGCAAAAACGGTCAGACGACGCGCATTGTCGGTCGTGATTTTGTACGGATCGTCAATAAAACTCTTTTTGCGTCTGGATGTTATGTAGGCTGGACATTAGCTGCATCTGACATCTCCTAATCACGCACACACGCCGCTATGCCGCAGCTGCGCACTCAATACGTCAGTACTAGCGGTTCAGCGTTCTCAGAAAAATGCGTTCAAATTCCACTTGCGTTGCACGGCCGGACTTTTGTGCGGCCGTACATCGTATATTGGCCGTCATTGCCCGTCATCTGCTGCTAGTGCGGCCGTAATTATGTGCGCCAGAACGCACGTTAAAAGTGCGCTGGTCTGACCCCAGCCTTAGGGTTACTATTTGTGCTTGTTATAGGGTTAGGATTAGGGTTACTTTTAGTGTTAGGGTCTTTAGCTTTATGGTTATTGTTTGTGCTTGTTTTAGGTTTAAGTTTAGGGTTATTTTTAGGATTAAGTTTTTTTTTTTTAAAACTATAGAGTTACTACTTGTTGCTTGTTTAAGGATTAAGGATACTTTTAGGGTTATCCCTAACTCCAAACAGATTCTGCTCCATTATTACTTCGCTTTTAGCAAAACAGATTTTGTTCTTTCTTATGTTGCCAACGAGTGACTTAAAATTAGC
Source organism: Leptobrachium leishanense (assembly GCA_009667805.1). Taxonomy (NCBI): domain Eukaryota; kingdom Metazoa; phylum Chordata; class Amphibia; order Anura; family Megophryidae; genus Leptobrachium; species Leptobrachium leishanense. The sequence goes on along the minus strand of CM019066.1, from coordinate 356,357,680 downwards.
AAAGATTTTTGGAACACGACTTGTTTGACGAGCCATTTCCTGCCTTGTCTACAGGGTAGCGACAATATGCTAGTGAACTGCTCAAACCATATCCCTAACTACACACCAGAAGATTTCATATTTCCTACACACACAAATTAGCACAATGGAAACCATGGAATATTGATAAATGGTGAAACATTTAAACAGCAAAATGAAATAAGATCGAGGCCTACCTGCTTTATGCAAAGCGATTCCCATTTCAGTTGAGTCAATGTTTCCAGACTTGTTTTTGTCCACGAAAAAGAATATACTCTAGTGAAGACCAAAGAAGGAGAAAAATAGTTGTAAAAGAGTGTATTGGACTGACTTGGTTGAGTAACATTATTTTAACTAGTACGTTGAAAAAATGTTCTAGACCAATGATAGAGCTCTGAACTAGAGATTATGTAGTCATAATGTATGATATTACAGATGAAAAAAAGCAGAATTTTAGCAGAATTATAGCTGCGTCTCCATCCCCTGCTTCCTTCTCTCTTAGTGAAGGTCTCTTTAGAAACCTTTTATCACATATTGGTGTTTTCAGTGAGTTGTGGTGAATTACATATCAATTTAAGGCAGGGCTTGAAAATTTTCTTTCAATCTAGGAGCCAGTTGCCAAAGTTAGGAGCCAGTTTTTTTTCCAGACTAAGGCCGGTGTCAGACGAGCGCACAAGATGCGCCCGTACTGACGTGCCTACCAGCGTTCGTTGCAGCGTAGTGACGCTGCAATAGGGCTGGTCACACGCTTGAGCGCACGCACAAAACCACCTCGTCAAAACGCTAGACACACGTTGAAGGGACTGCAAAGCATGATCCTCCCTAGGAGGATCGTGCTTTGCAGTGCTGAGAGCAGTAACTGTGCTCAGCGAGGTGGACAGATGGGCGTCAGAGTGGAAGGAACGTCCATTCTCACGGACATTCCTTCCGCTCTGCAAAATGCTCATCTGACCCCAGCATAACAACTAAAGATTCAAGGTACCATTTTCTTAAGACCGAGTACCGATACGTTTATTTTATGTCATGTGACGCTTTCCAATAAATATTTTAGGATTTTGCTGAGAGCCTGTACAATTTATCATAATATTGAAATGTATGGTCAGATAAAACACACACACCTCTGTCTTATCCTCAATCTCTTACAGCTGATCCAGGCACAGTATATACACTGTATATAACACACAGTGAATGTTATAGGCAATTGACATACAGCTGGGTGAGAGAGGGAGGGGGCGGGCCAGCAGCGGTAAAGAAGGAAGGGGGCCGGGCCAGCAACTGTGTGTGTGCCTGTCATGGGGGTCTGATTTATAACCCCAGACAAATGCACGCTGACTGACCCGGCAATAAAGGGTGCACGCTGCCGATACAAATCGCAGGGTTCATGTCCGACGGGTGGAGGGCCCAGCGAGCGGGTCTGCCAGAAGGGGAGGCTATGTATACAAACCCGGGTGCCAGGACAGCATTTGTTGTTGCTATGGCGACCCTGGCACCTGGGTTTGTCGACCCCTGATTTAAGGGTTCGATTTATTTTGGGCACATAGTCCAGATCAGGACGTTTTTCAGTGGCTTTTTGCCCATTTTTTAGATCGGGAGGTTGAAATGTGGGTTTATCAGAATTCCAGATTCCTGATAAAGATCTGGAAAAAATATTGACTCAAACAGCTAGATTTCAATGGAAACATTGGCTTTAACTATTCAATTCAGATTTATCACTATGCCGTTTCTAAAAACATATATGCCGTTTCAAATAATATTGTATTTTTTAGATGAGATTTTTGTTATTTTAAATTTTTTTAAAGGCTTTGTTTTATTTTGTAACAGACATTATTATTAAAACACATTTTTTTGTTTAATGCTGGCGAATTGACAGCGAAAGAAAGTGCAGTTCGCCGCATATAACGTAAATTGACGATCTTCGGCGGCACTAAAATTGTCTCCCATAGAGAAGTAATGGTTAATCTATTCTGAGAACATCGAACTGCACCAAAGTGTCAGTGAAATGCTTTGATTTTCAGTGATTCAGATTCGACAGGCTTAAACAGGCGAATCCTATAGGATTCAATGTAAAGAAATATTATTGTTTCTACTTATTTTTTGTTCAACCGTTTATTCTTTTCAGTTTCAGCAAAAAGCCTATTTATTTTTTAGAATTATTTCAGATTTTTTATGCAAAATTTTTGATTCCTATTTTTTTTAAAATTCTGTAACAGACCTTCCTATTATTTCCACACGTTGTCAAGCATTTTTATTGTTTTAAACACCTTTTAACGAATAGCAGAGTTACATTTTTTTTTCTCTGCAGTTGGGCGGTCTTTGGCAGCGTTCGGCAGGCTGATCGGCTGGTTGATCTGAGGGCGACGGCATCGTTTGATGGTCTGCTCGGCGGCACCACGTTCGGTGCACTTTGGGTCTCCTGCGGTGAATAGTGAATTCACCGCAGGGTCGGTGAACTGATATCGCGCCGAACAAAAGAGCCACGAAATTTCCCTGAAATTTTGGTGCTCTTAGAATAACTGTTTATTTTATATTATTTTTTTAATCAATAAATTTATGCTTACCGTCAACTGTTTCAGTCTCTGCCAGAGTTTAAGGAATTCTTTCTTGTTTAATGTCCCAGTCAGGTCCAGCTTTTGTATTAACGTCAAGACTATAACAATAAGGCTGTAAACTCCAATGCCAAAAGACATAATTAAATTAGAGATTACAAATAAAAAATTAATATGTAAATAAAAAATAATCTTTTTTTACTATTTCCCAAATAACACTCAAGTCCTTCAAATTATGATGGTGTCAGCAAAGAAAAAGGCAGAAAATACAATGAGCGCTATCACCTGGCCCTCACTAATATGGGGACGCTAAGTGAAAAAATGAGCTTTCGCTTATTACCCCTTAGCGCCGCCATTTTATCATTAGATTACAGGGCAGGCGCTGAGTCCAGCAGGCGCTGAGTCCAGCAGCCTGCCCCAGAGTGGCTGCTAGGGTCCTGGATGCTCGGGGCACTGCTAACGCGCCGCCCCGAGCATCCCCTCCAATGTAGTCCATAGGGCTTCATGAAGGCTTGTGCTGCTGGTTCACATGACCAGCAGGATCTTGCCTCTCGAGGGATCCTCCAGTTGAAGTGGTAGAGGCCAAAACAGTAATTGAATTTAAGCAGGCACGGGATAGGCATAAGGCTATCCTAAACAAAAGATAAATCCAGGTAAAGTATCCATGTAATTGGGCAGACTAGATGGGCCGAAAGGTTCTTATCTGCCGACATTTTTCTATGTTTCTATGTTTCTATCCTACAGGTGGTCGTAGTGATTGCGGAGGGAGAATGGGGACATTTTTCCCCCAGTCTCACTCTGCTCCCGGTGGGCAGATCAGGCCGCCGTTCTCGCCGTGGGATGAGAGGTGAGTATTTGATTTTTGGGGTGGGGTTTCAGCTGATGCTAACTGATTCTGCAGCAACTCTGAGTTGTAGCAAACATTTTTAGTTAGCGACAGCTCTTTCGTACTTAGCGTTAGGACCTTGTGATCCAAACGCTAATTACTCTTTGCTTACAATTTGCGCTCCCCATGTTAAACATAGGGAGCGCAAAGTACATTAAGCATACTCTAAAAAAGCGCTAACACCGATTCGCTAACAGGCTTTTTAACCCATTACCGATCGTCAGGTGATTCAGGCGGAGCTCTAACGCTCATTTACGTGTGCGCTAGCATTAACGAGGTAATAGAGACCAATATCTGTTAAGTGCTCATGGACCCGGCGCCTTCATGGAAAACCCTTGCATAACTCTCAAAAGAAAAACAGAGGATCCAGGCCCTCCAATATGCAGTTAAAAAAATGTAACTTTTATTTGGCAATCTTAATTTTTCAAGCTTTGAGACCAGTTCATGATGCACATCTGAATAAAGGATACATCCATGAGCTTGATCATCTGTTTGCATGTTTTCAGAGAGAATGCGTTTGCTGTAAAGCTGATTTCTGGGTGAAAAATAAAATGTATGAGGGGTGACAGATTAGTCAGTGCATTTTATATTTAGGTGAGAATTGTGTAAATATTATTACATTCTAATACATACCCTTTTTAAAAAGTGTATTCAGTTTGATTTTCAGCGCCTCTGCATCCAGTTCAAAATCCTGCAAAAACAAAATGCGCAAAATAAGTGACAAAAGGGCCAAAAGAGCTTTAGTATGAAACTCTATACACCGTGGTGGTGGTGAATCCATAGTTGAAAGGAAGCTTATGTGCCCTACGGTTTAATTCGGTAGGTTTATTCACGCAATCCCATAGGCTTCAATGTTAAAATATTCCCGTTTTAATTCGATATCTAATAAACTGTTTATTCTTTTATTCTGCATTAAAAAGTCTTATTTATAGATTTTTTAGGATCTATTAGGTATTTTGTGGGATTATTTTGGCAAATTTTTTTTCGTTTTCTTTTTAATCGTTTTTTCTTTTTTCTGTAACAGCCTTTTTTATTACCATTCATTGGATTTTATATGTAAATTCTAGGCATTTTCGTTCAGTAGTCTTTTTGTGAGCAGCGCTTCAATTTTGAAACTTTTAAAGCATACTGTTTTTTTTTTCACTCAGTTCGTCAGCGTGTCGACTTTTTCCGGCGGCTGCTCTGCGCTGTGATCAGTGGCTTGGCGGCTTTTTCCGTTGTGTTCGGCATGGTTTTTGTGGCGGTTTCTGCAGGTTTTCGGTGAGTGTTCTGCGAGTGTTCGTCGAATTTGCAGCAGGTTTTCCCAGCACTCCGGGGACCCTGCGGTTGTACTTGAATACACCGCAGAGTCGACAAGCTACAATCGCCGAATTGCCCCGAAGTGCAGGGAACGGTGCTCTCTGAATAACCCCTGATATTTTTTTCTTTTTTCAGGCCCGCGTCAGACGAGCGCACTTTTTGCGTCCGTCTAACCGCACTGTTTGCTGTCCATTATAGCTTTTCAAAGGAGTCGATAGAGAACAACACACGAAGCACGTGCGCACTTTTTCACACGCGCGCAACTTCTGGATTTTTTAGGCAAAATTTTAGACTCTGATTTTATTTTTTAAAAAAAAAACAAGTCTTTTTTTCATTGCGTCTTTGTTTTCTTTGCGAGCCGGCTGTATTCAGTGCTGCTGTCCCTGGTGCTGAAGCCTGTTTGGCACCAGGGATAGGGGTTAATGCCCCCAGCAGCCTGGCAAGGTTTTTTTTAGAGGGGGCCTGTACTTGGTGCTGAAACTCGAGGTACAGAACCAGTGACAGTTTTTTTTCTCGCCGCAATGGTGCCGCAGCAGGGTTTTTTTCTCCCTGCAGAGACGCCGAAGTGGGGTTTTTAGGTTTTTTTTGTTAGTCTGCCTATACATCGGTCGATCTGGGGCGTCCACAGAAGCTTCCAGTGGATGACCCTGGTCGGCCGATGGCGTTGTCACGACTACGGAGCCAGTGGACGGCCAGCCTTAGGTCATGCTAGTGAAAAATATTATCGAATCTTCTTTCATTTCCAGTTGAAGTTGTAATTTCTGAGGGTTTACTCTCTCTTCCTTTAGTATTCGAGTCCCTTATCATTTCTTCTTGTTGCTTATGGCCCACAAAGGGAAATTATGTTTCTGTGCTCTCTACATTTGTAATTGTGGAAGTTATTTTTTTTTCTTTAATGCATGAAATCAGGGCAGCGCATTATTCATTAAATTACCTCATTTTCCTGCAGCTCTGAAGAGTCTTCCGGCAATATGCTCTTAACTGCCTCTTCATCGTCTTTGATGGGAGGCTAAATGCAGGTAGGAACAAAACATAAAATTCCCAAAAAACAAAGTGAATGCAAACAGTAAAGACTGGAAAGCTATCCATTTTTTGTCTCTTCATTGATTTATACCTTTTTACAAAACTTCAGTGTAGGAAAGAAAAAAATCCTGTTTATTATTGCTATTTTAAAACATTGAGGCAAATGTGGCTGTGCATCCTCTGCTATTAAAGGGTTAAGGCATGCATCTGCTGTGTAAAGCAGATAAGACCTACATTGAAGCCTCAGATGCTAGCTGGGTTTGTTTCACACCCATCAGAGTTCAAATAGCCAGCAAAAGGGAACTTAAACACAGTTGCGGTTCATGATTCTTAGCACCAGCCATAGGGCTCTATCGGCTGCCCTGAGCTAAAACCGGAACACTGAGGGATAAAATTATTAATCGCTAATTTCCCCTTTGCGTCCGGGTTTCACCATCAGATCGCAGGACAGGTGCTGAGCTCAGCAGCCTGCCCCGTAACGGCCACTAGAATCACGGATACTGAGGGCAGCGCTAACGTGCTGACCCAAGCATACCCTCCAATGGAAACTTCTGCCACCGGGTCACATGACCGGCAAGATCTCACCTTTCGCGTGATCCTACTGGTTGGTGGAGTGATCGCGGAAGAAGACTGGGGACTTTTTTCCCAAGCTTCACTCTGATCCCGGTGACCAGAAGCAGTGGATCGGACCGCCATTCTCTCTGCGGGAAGAGAGGTGAGTATTTGATTTTTTGGGGGTCTTTTCAGCACCGGAATTAGCTAGCACCAGCTCAGAGCTGGTGTTAACTTTTTCGTTAGCGCTTAGTAACTAGCGTTAGGATCTTGTGATCCTAACACTAGTTAATCTTTGCTTTCACATTGTGCTCTCCATGTTAAGTATAGTAAACTCATGGTATAAACCACTAATACTGATTTGCTAATGGATTTTTAAACCCGTTAGCAAATTAAAGGCATCTGTGCGCCACGCTAGCGTTAGCTTGAAGGAGGTGATAGAGCCCATAGTGTCCTTATCAGAATTTGTGGACAATGTCCAAGGCAAATGATCAGATTATTATTATGTTTACTTTCCCTATCAACAGTTGAGGAGACAAGAGCACTGCTTAACCCCTTCGCTGCTGAGCCTTTTCACGTCTGTGTGCTGAGCTCATTTTTACCGCTTTTGCTCATCATATTTAAACGAGATTTGAAGCCACGTTTTATTATACAACCCAGACATATTATATATTGTTCTTTCCGGCAGACTCGGCAGATTCATAATATATCATTATTATATGTATACGTCATGTTCTGACTGAATATTATAACAAAAAATGCAATAGAATTTGAATTTTCAATCATCTACAGGGTGTAAAGTGGTTTTTTTCACATTTCATCATGTGAGCATGGGATTATATTTTTTATGGGGTGTGCTTGTTAAAAGAAATTAGAAATGGGGACTTGTTACATTTTTTTGGGGAAAATTAGGTGATTTTTAGCAAATGTCCCCATAGAAAAAATCTGTAGTGCAGCATCATTGTTCACATTATAATTGAAATGGGAACAATATTGCTGCATTAACAAAACAAAAAACAAAAAAAAATGGTTTATTTTTTTAAAATTTTTAATTTTTTTTTTTTTTTTTTCATTTAACATGGTCATTTTTGGAATCATTGGAAAGGCCATGCTCTGGCTGTTCCGATACCAAACATTAACCCCTATCTGCCATGGATCGGGAGATAGGGAGTTCATTGAAACCCCCTATCTCCACCATAGGTGGCAGCTAGGGGTTAACTCCAGAACCAAGATGCGCTCAGCACGTCCTCCGCAGCCAAGTGCCGATGCTGCAGGACGCGCTCAGCGCGTCCTCCGCATTGAAGTGGTTAAAAGGACATAACACATTTTTTCAATCAGGAACATGTTAAATGGTGCAAAAACACTTAAAAACTTATATAGTTTTTATTTTTTATATTTTTATTGAAAGAACATGGCAGGGCGCTGCCCCATCTGACCCTTTGGACGAGCCTCCACTGAAACTATATTATTAGCATTTACCTGAAATGTGTCTATTTTCTTCACAACTGTAGCTTCCCTGATACAAAGAAAAAAAGGTATGTTATTTATTATAATTCAATTATTTTAATTGACTTCATATTTCAAGAATATGCATTTAGGTATGACTGTTTATCTTTAATGCAAATTAAGTTTTGGTTAATGTACTCTCAATGGCGCAGGAAACACCCCCTCCCACCAAAAAAAGTCATTGGGAAAAAGAAAACAGGCAATGGGGGATTTCAACATTTCATAAAATTTCTGATCCCAGTGTGAGAATGTAATATTATTAACAGCTAATTTGTATAATTACATTTTTGTTATATAATGTAAGCTTTGAATAGAGGGAATTGCCATCTCAAAAATATATCTCTCTTTACTTGTGCCATTTGGAAAGAAATAACAATTTAGAAACATTTTACATACACAAAAATACATTAGAATGATCATGCCACTTGAGGTAAAACGGTGCAAACAAATAAATAGAATTGGTCTAGTAACACCTTAATAATCCATGAATAATTACTTTCATAAAGATATGATGACAAAAGAAAAATGTTTACCAAAAAAAAAAACAACGGTCTGATTCAGATACATCCGAAATAGACTCATACAGGGTTATTCAGAGAGAGGTGAAAACCAGGAGTATGACTGATGAAGTGAAAATTCTAGGTCAAAATAGCCGATTTGGAAAGTGAGATAAATGGGAGAATTTTTCTGGGTTGGCTATTTTGACCTACAGGGTAATCCAAAGAGATCCGAATTGCTGGAGAAAGGTAACCTTTCATGGCCATTCGGCTATCCAGGGAGCAGGCATTTCGCCAAATCCTGGCGAATTGCCTGCACATACGGTGCCTGTTCGTTGCCTGTTTGAGTGCAGTGAAATCCCCATAGAGAAGCAATGCTTCGGCTATTCAGAGAACACAAACCAGCAGTGAAAGGTTCCCGAAATGCCCTGCCATTCGGTGGATTAATTCGGCAGGTTTATTCAGGCGAATCTCATAGGCTTCAATGTTAAAAATATTCCCGTTTTAATTCAATATCTAATGAACCGTTCATTATAAAATTCTTCAGTAAAGAGTCTCTTTATTTATAGATTTAGGATATTTTAAGCATTTTTCTGGATTTTTTTTTTTTTTACAAAATTCCGATTTTTTTTTTTTTTTACATTTACTTATTTTTTCTGTAACAGTCCTTTTTATTATCATTCATTGGATCTAATGTGTAAATTTCAGACTCTTTTCGCTCAGTAGTTTCTTTGCAAACAGCGTTTCACTTTTCAAACATTCAAGCAAACTGTTTCGCTAATTTATTCACTGCCTTTTCCGGCGGCTGCGCTGCGTGTGATCGGCTCCTGCTCGGGTTTTTCCTGTGTTTTCGGCAGGTTAATCCAGATGTTTTTGCGGGTTTCCGGAGTGCATGCGCTGGGTTTTGCGGTTAGTTTTCGTCGGGTTTGCGGCAGCCTTTCCCTGCAATTCGGGGACCATGTGGTACTTGCTGAATACACCGCAGGGTCGCCGAAATGGGATCGGCAAAACAAACCGAATTGAAAAGAACGAAAAGTCACCGACCGTGCAGTGACTTTTCGATTCTCTTTGAATTACCCTGCTAGAATTTTCACTTCTCCAGTCATTCTCCTGGTTTTCACCTCTCTGAATAACCCTGATAGTTAATTTCAAACACATCTGAAAACATTTTCAGAAGCTTTTTTCAGAAGTAACTGAAAAATTATTTGGATTTACTCGAAAAATAATCTATTGATCCTGAATTTGGAGCTTTTTCAGAAACTATCAATTTCTTGGGTTAGGGTTTGACATTAGGGTTAGGTTACTATTTGTACTTAGTATATTGAATATTATATAGTATATTGAAATTATGAATAGATTACTATTTGAGCTTGGTTTAGGTTAGGGTTACTTTTAGGGTTAGGGTTACTGGTAGGGGAAACCCTAATTCTAACATTCTGCTCCATTTGCTTCATTTTTAGGAAACAGATTCTGCTCCTCTCTCTTTTGACATGAGCTCGGCCAAAAAATAATTGACTGCGCAAGAAATGGGCTTCCGAAAACAACAGAAGGATCATCTTTTTACTTTTATAGCTTTATTGCCAGTGATCAGGAGCTGGTGTCATTTCTGTACTTGGTGGATTCATTGCCAACACTGACTGTCCAGCAGAAGGCGCAGCAGAACTACTTGTAAAGGCTTTCCTCCTCAGTCCCGCAGTCTATTGTATAGCGGTACTGTCCTGGCAATACTGATCTGTATTTTGAAGAGTTGCATAATTTTTAATCAAATCTGTACATGCGCAACCAGCTTGGAGAGCGCAATGTATAAAAGTATATGAAAAATTTTCATTCTAGCTAAAGTGAACAAGGTCAATGAAGCACATGTGATTTCCACCTGCAGAGTAGGCTTGTGCACCGATTTTTTTTTCGGTTCGATTCGATTTTTCGGATTTTCAAACTTTTCGATTCGGCTCGTTTCGACCGATTTCTGTTTCGATTCGGTTCGGCTCGACTCGTTTATCGTGTACATTTTTTTTTCGGAATTTCGACCATTTTTCGTATTTTCGTGTCACTTAGCTCGTTTTTTGTATCGACTTTTCGTATTTTCGGAAATTTTCGTTTTTTCGGAACGTCTGTTCTCCTCGTTTCAAAGCAATAAATTTCGATTTGACACATTTCAAGTACATTCGAAAATTCCGAAAATATTTCGTTTCGGCTCGGAAAACTTTTCGGATCTGCCATTTTCGGATCTAAAAATTTTCGGAAAATCGGCCGCATCCGAAGACACGAATCGGGAAATTTCGTGAAAATTCCGAAATTACGAAACCCGAAACGCACATCCCTACTGCAGAGTGGTCGCTTCGGCGTTCACCACCCCTCCTTACGTAAACATTGATACTTACAGGGCTCCGGGCACGTTTTCCGTGATTACACGAATGTAAAAGTCTCCCTCTGTGCCACAATCTTTGGCATAGGGAACAATCAGGTATTGTCCAGCTGGCAACTCGTAACACTGGCAGACCTCACGTTTGTTAGAAATGGGAGAAGAAGCTGTAGGTTTCTTTCTGCTGAAGAAATCCTTGTCAAAAGGAGCTTTATCTTTGTCCTCCAGCTAAGGTTAAATAGATAAGAAACAGTAAAAACATAGTCAATATCACTCTTTCAATCTCTTGGCAACAAACTGGACTTTTTCAGATTATTTCCATCTTTATTACCCTGGTATCCATTTCCCAGTCCCCATCAACCCTGGATTTCTTTTCCCAGACCCCATCAACCCTTATTCACGTTTTCATTTCCTATCAAACCTAGGGCCCTCTTCCAAGGTTGTTCTTAAGCTCAGCATTGAAGATGAGCAACAAAACGGCAGACGTTATCATCTTAATTTATTTAATGTCCAAATCTAACCTTGCCGTTAAAGGAGACGTTCGATCCTTGGTGTTTCACAGTTTACGTTCCTTACTGTATTAGGCATCTGCTATACTTAACAAGGGACACGCAAGTCCTTAAGAAATGCAAGAATAGTGACCTACAAGGTCATGAATAAACGTAACGTCTAGGTGCAAACCAGAACATGCAACCCCTCCTAAAAGCTGGTGTGAAGCTCATAACGACACTTAAACCCTGGTGTATCTTCCCTGAGCAGGTGAAGTCTATGGAGCTGTTAAGGCTCTCGTTGAGTTTACAACAGGGCTGAAATACACACACAGGGGTTTAATGAGCATTACCTGCAGGCGCAGCCACTTTCAGCAGCGCCAGCCGGTAATTTCACTGCTCTGCACACTTTAACATCTCACTAAGAGATTTTAATGTCCACAGCCAACTTTAGCGTCTTGATTGGAATACAGACATTAAAGGCTGATGCACGATTTTTCCATTAGCGTCTGACTTTTAATGACCCCCATGTAATAGGATATCTGGTATTCATTTCTTAGTTCCTATCAAGCCTAATATCAGGAGCCAAGTCTCCATCAAGCCTGTTTTTCTCCAGTTCCAATAGTTAAGTTAACAGTTTTTGTTTTTTCACAGTTTAATATCTAATTTTTATTGTCATTTTTTAATCACATCTACCACTTTGTTACCATGTGTGTATTAGGCCACCTATATGCTCCTCAAAATAGTGAGGGATCACTCATCATTAGTCACTCAACTTCAGCACCATCATCATCCTTCTTTGTGGAAGACAGGCAACGGTGCTGGCTCATCATTTGTCGAGTCGGCACACAATCAAGCACAGGTAGAGAGCAGAGGGCTGTCCAGGAGGACGGATCTTCTGCTCACAGCTGTCACACACTCCCTCAGCACGCCACCGGAAGTGAAAGACGGCAACCTTTGACAGGGAATAACTCCAAAATTTCATATATACAGTACAATAAAGGAGTTATTCAGTAACCTCCGAATTGGTCCCAATTAGACAATTCATCTAATTAATAAACTTTCAATTCACCAAATTAAGGTGAATTGACAGCGAAATATGGTGCAAATCGTCGATCTTGAACGGCAGCTAAATTGTCCCATAGAGAGTAATGGTTAATCTATACAGAAAACACCGAAGTGGTGGCGAAATGTCCTGATTTTCAGTGATTCAGTTCGACATGTTTAAACAGGTGACTCTCATAGGATTCAATGTAAAAAATTTATATCATTTGAATTTTTTTATTAAACTGTTTATTATTTTCATTTTCAGCAAAAAGCCTCTTTGTATTTTTTTTATACGAATTATTTTTTTCCAATTTTTTTAATAGTTTTCTTTTATACTGTAACAGACCTTTTTACTATTTTTTAAAAGGTACCTTTTTGTTATTTAGACACATTTTAGTTATTCTTTTTATTGGTTTAAACACCGATTAGGAGAATAGGAGACTTCCTTTTTTCAGGGGTGGGGCTTGCAGTGCGGTGGAATTCGCGAAGACCTCTTCAGCACTCTTCGGTGCTCTTCAGCGACGTTCTCCAACTTTTACATGAAGCTTCCGCGACTCCACCTTTGGCGCACTACAGTGACCCTATGGTGAATAGCGAATTCACCATACTGTCGATGAAATGAAATGGCAGAAGTGCACCAAACTGCACCGAAGTGAAAAGCACCTAAATTTCACAAATTTGGTACTTAGTAAAGAGACCTTTAAGTCTTCTTTCTTTCAGGAATAGTACCAGAGGATTGGAGAAAAGCTGACGTCGTCCCTATATTTAAGAAAGGTTTAAAATTTGTGCCTGGGAATTATAGACCTGTGAGCTTAACATCTGTGTCTGGGAAAGTTTTCGAGGGGTTACTAAGGGATAATATTCAGGAATTTATTGGGAGGTATAATGTTATTGGCAAAAATCAGCATGGTTTCATGAAACACAGATCATGTCAGACTAACCTAATTACGTTCTATGAGGAAGTAAGTGTCAGTATAGATCAGGGGGTCGCAGTGGATGTGATTTACTTAGATTTTGCCAAAGCTTTCGACACAGTTCCACACAAAAGGTTACTATTTAAATTAAGAAAAATTGGTCTAGATGAAAATACTTGTTCTTGGATAAAAAACTGGCTAAAAGATAGGGTACAGAGAGTGGTCATAAATGGTACATTTTCAAGATGGACACCAGTGGTAAGCGGTGTCCCTCAGGGGTCTGTTATAGGACCAATACTATTCAATTTATTTATAAATGACCTTGAGATAGGCATTGAAAGTCATGTATCAGTGTTTGCAGATGACACAAAACTAGGAAAAGTAATACAATGTGAGCAGGATGTTACTTCGCTGCAGAGGGATTTAGATAAATTGGGGGACTGGGCACTTAAATGGCAGATGAAATTTAATCTAGATAAATGCAAAGTTATGCACTTTGGAGTGAAGAACACACAAGTAATTTATACCCTAAATGGTACGGAGTTAGGGAAATCCAAGCAGGAGAAGGATTTGGGAATAATCATAGACTTCAAACTAAGTAACAATGTGCAATGTCAAAAAGCAGCCGCCAAGGCAAGCAAAGTATTGGCATGCATTAAAAGGGGAGTTCACTCACGGGATGAAAACATAATTTTGCCTCTGTATAAATCAATGGTCAGGCCGCACCTTGAATATGCCGTGCAATTTTGGGCACCGGTCTTAAAAAAAGATATTATAGTGTTAGAAAAAGTGCACAGACGGGCAACTAAATTAATAAGGGGAATGGAAGGGTTAAGTTATGAGGAAAGACTAACAAGCTTAAACCTGTTTAGTTTAGAGAAACGGTGCCTTAGAGGGGATCTGATAACCTTATATAAATATATACGGGGCCATTATCAACCATTGTCTGATAACCTATTCATTAACAGGACTATACATAGGACAAGGGGTCATCCATTTAGACTGGAAGAAAGAAAATTTAGCTTAAAGCATAGGAAGGGTTATTTTACAGTGAGAACAATAAAGCTGTGGAATTCTCTGCCTGTTGAGGTGGTTGGGTCAGAGTCTGTACAGACTTTTAAAAAACGACTAGATGACTTCCTGCAGACACAGAATATTAAGGGTTATAATATTTAATATGTGGGTAAAAGCTTCTTGATCCAAGGAGAAATCTGACTGCCATTCTGGGGTCAAGAAGGAATTTTTTCCCAGTATGTTGCATATTGGCAAGCATTTCAGACTGGGTTTTTTCCTTCTTTTGGATCAACAGCAGTAGGTTATGTGGGAGAGGCTGAACCCGATGGACGCATGTCTTTTTTCAGCCTATATAACTATGTAACTAAGTGTTGGCGAATAAACGCTAGCACATAATTAGGCTAAATTACATAGTGAAAGCTAGTGTTAGCATCTGAAAGATTAAGCGTTAGAGCCAGGAAAAGTGTGTTTAACGCACGACCCCCCATATTATCTTCCTGACACTAAAAACCTGTTAGCTCATTGGTGATTGCACTAGCTTGCGTGAGCTTACTGTACTTTGCACATCGTATACTTAACTCAGGATAAATATTACTGCACCGATGCGTTAACAGAAATGCGTTAACAGAAGAACACCTAGAAGCTGGTGCTCACCAATTCCACTTTTGCAGAATCATTTAACACCCCTTAAAAACCCCCAATAAATACTGTAGCGCAGGCTACTTGAGCTGTGTGTGTACTATTGTGTTTCTGAGACATGCAGCCTGTCACAGCTGCGGAGTACTTCCCCCTCCCTTTTTCCATTTCTCTTCACTGGCAAAGGAAGTTGTTTAAGACCGGAAGATGCAAAGGATGCTGGGACATGTAGTCTCAATTACAGAGGGCCTATGCAATTTCTCAGAAAGAGAAATACACCTCCCAGCAGTGCCTAAGGGAAGGGCGTTTTCCAAGGGTAGAAGTGCACATGTAGAGCAAGGAGAAGGCAGAGAAGGGGAGACTGCTGAAGTGAACGGTCCTATGTGGTGTATTGTGCGTCCAGAGGCTGCCTCGTGCGTTCAGCGAAGGAGAGGTCCAGTTGCCCTCACGTGTTGCCAGTACCAGCGCATCATGCATCCGGCTGTCCTTGTGCATCCAGTGAAGAAGGGGTCCGTCTGCCTTTGTGTGTGTTCCAGTGACAGAAGGAGCGACTGAGTACATTCAGCGGAGAAGAAATCTGGCTGTCCTTGATTGATTCCAATGCTAAGAGATAGCGATTGAGCCATCGTCCAAACGGAGAGAGGTATTCAGCCATCCTGCGTGAGTTGATATTGCTAACTTTATTGTCTGGCCTAGTTCTATTGCCCGCACAGTTGCAGCTAAAAGGAGGATCGCTGCAGTTACAAATCTTGCTGTTCTGTGACACTTTGCGAAGATTTCTTTCTCACTTTGTGGAATACAAATATGGTTTCATATTAAAGGTACCCAACGATAGAAGTCAAGGGCCCCACCGCTAGCAATCTTGAACGCTTGTATAATTTCCACTGGCCAGTGGTTAGGCAGAATCTATAAGGTTTAGACAGGTTACTGATATTGGTTACGTTGATTATAGTTGATAATCGAACTGCACTGACGTATGGTAAAGATTGCTGTCTTGTTCATTCATTATTGAGTTGAATAGTAATGCTAAATTAACTCTTTCAATACTGTTATACTGTTGATTACTTTGTCCTACAAAGGGTTTGCTCGTTAGTCCTAATAAACCCCTTTTTATTTAAAGTAATCTTGTCTTGGTATTACTTGGCGCTGAAGGTGGAGGTGGGTAATCCCTGGAGTTTGACAGAAGGCCTGTCAAACTCAGCGGCTATCGCAGGAGTAGTGCTACAATACGATACTCACCTCTCATCCTGTGTCGAGAACGGTGGCCCGATCCGCTGCTTTTTTTCACCGGGAGCAGCGATCACTCCGTGGCGCTGCACGTTCTCGTGAGAGCAAAATCGCACAGGGCTCATGGCCTGGAAGCGCAACCCTCCATGGAGTCCTATGGACTCCAGGAGGTGATACACCTGGCAGCGCGGAAGCGCTACTGCGAGTATCACTGAGGGTAGCGCTTCGTTCATGGGCAAGGTGCCGAGGTAGCGCCCTGGAATATCACACTAAAATGCAGGTGCAGGCTTTCCCAGTTATCGTCCCTATTTTAGCATTAGGTAGGTAATAGGGCCCAATTTAAGGGGTAATTGCCTGTTTAATGTGTTGACCATGCCAGGTGCACTTTAGAGAAAGCACAAATACAAATCAGACTTACTTTATATAAATTAAAGCCAATGTCAAACTTTATCCCTTGATCAGCATTCCTCTGCCTGTGATCCTTTTGCATCATGGAGATGAAAACCTTTGTAGAATCACTTTTGGAATCAGTCCCTTCCAGTTTAATGTGAATCTGTGGGTTGATCCAGTATGTGTCTAATCAAAGAAAAGATAATTAACGAAACATTAAGACATTTAGACATTATATTAATGGAAGGGTCTATAAATGGACGGCATACGTGACGTCTCCTGAAGGAGTGTGCTTTGAGAAATTACTTTTCTTGTACAGCTGCTAAATATCTAAACGTGATGGATCTCCAGCTCATGATGTGGATGTCATCCTGATGACAAATCGACTGATACTAGGGGGTTAATCAGAGAGCACTGAAATGTCTGCGACATTTCGGTGCACTCCCGTTCCCTACACTTCGGGGAATCAAATTTCCCCACCCTGTGGTGAATTCAGCCTTTACCGCAGGGTCCCCGGAGTGCAAGGAATGGACCCGAAAATCCACCGCAATACCGGCGACAACCCGCTGAACACCTGCCAAAAAACGCATCCGATATGATTTGAAGTATTGGATCACTCGAACCGCCACAAAAAAACACAGCAAACACATCCGGAAAAGGTCGCTGAGCCGTCGAACACAGTGCAGACCAGCTGCCGGAAAAAGCAGGCAAGCTGACAAACGAGGTAAAAAAAAAAATGATTCATAGTGTCAAAATTGAGCCGCTGTTTACAAAAATTACTCAGTGAAAACGCCTGGAATTTACATATAAGATCCTATGAATGATAACAAAAATAGGAAAAATTAGTTCAGGCACCATCACCAACAGTGGGCAGACAGAGTGGAGGTCTCTTGCTATACAGCCCCAAGTTCCACAAAATAAATAAAAAACTCCAGGAGCCACGATATTAAATCAAGTGGATTTATTCCAACGCCAAATGAAGACGACGGTTCGACCACAGCTGGTCTTTGTCAAGCATAAATGACAATGCCATGAACTACAAATATATACAGGGTAATTCAAAGAGAATCGAAAAGCCACCGCACATTCGGTGACTTTTCGTTCTCTTCAATTCGGTTCGATTCGCGATCCCATTTCGGCCACCCTGGGGTGTATTCAGCAAGCACCACAGGGCCGCTGAAATGCAGTGAAAACTCGCCGAAAACCTGCTGAAAACTCACCGCAAAACGAGGGCGAACGCACACCAAAACCCACAAAAACATCTGAATTAACCCGCCGAAAACGCCGGAAAAACCCGAGCAGGAGCCGACCACACTCAGCGCAACCGCCAGAAAAAGCCAACACCGCAGACGAGTGGAGTGAATAAATTAGCTACTGAGCGAAAATGTCTGAAATTTACATATGAGGTCCAATGAATGAGAATAAAAAGGGTTGTTACAGAAAAAAAAGTAACGTTAAATAACAAAATGAAAAAATATCCCGAAAATTGCTTAAAATATCCTAAAAAATCTATAAATAAAGAAACTCTTTACTGCAGAATGTTATAATCAACGGTTTATTAGATATTGAATTAAAACGGGAATATTTTTAACATTGAAGCCTATGGGATTCGCCTGAATAAACCTGCCGAATGAAACCACCGAATGGCAGGGCATTTAGGGAACCTTTCACTGCTGGTTTGTGTTCTCTGAATAGCTGAAACAGTGCTTCTCTATGGGGATTTCACTGCCCTCGAACAGGCACCGTATGTGCAGGCAATTCGCCAAGATTTGGCAAACTGCCTGCTCTCTGAATAGCCGAATGGCCAAGAAAGGGAACCGAACGTTGATTTTCAGCGTTCGGTTCCCTTTCGGCAGTCATTCGGATCTCTTTGAATTACCCTGATAGCATCACAGATCAATCAGACATTCAATCAATTAATCATTACAAACGATCTGTACATACTAAACCCAGTGATTAAAACCAAATATGTCTAGATACTGGTCATTCTATTATCACATAAATTCACAACAATTTTATCGCCATAGAGCTTATTATTGACAATTATTGACGGATTATTTAAATTGACAAGAGGTGGGGATAGAGAGAAACTTCTCGAGAAGAGAATTCTATTGGATTTACCATCTAAACACTCTCTCCCCATATGGTCTTAACAGAGAAGCAGATTTTTCACCTTTTCTATAAATATGTCTTTCCTCCTTTAGGAGATATATACGGTCTCGTATATTTTTTTTATATATTATTTTTACAACTTTTAACATCACGTAAAACATTTTTTATTGTCTTTGCAGATAAGAGAGAGAAAAATACTTGTGGGATTATCAGTGTAGCTGTAATAGTAAGGTGTTTCTTATACATTTGGACCTGATAAAAATTAACAAAATTTCTTCATTTTCGAATTTATGTCTATTATTATCTGGAAAGTGGTTAATATTATGAATAATAAACTCTATGGCAATAAAATTGTTATGAATTTATGTGATAATAGAAAAACCAGTATCTACATATTTGGTTTTAATCACTGGGTTAAGTATATACAGATCGTTTGTAATGATTAATTGATTGATCTGTGATCTGTGATGCTATATATTTGTAGTTCATGGCATTGTGATTTAGGCTTGACAAAGACCAATGATAATAAAAAAGTCTGTTACAGAAAAAAGTATGTCCGAACGGAAAAAAAAAATTGTCGAAAAAATCCTGAAAAATGCCTAAAAGATATAAAAAAAATCATTAAATAGACATTTTTTTACTGCAGATTAAAAACGGGAATATTTTTTAACATTGAAGCCTATGGGATTCGCCTGAATAAACCTGCCGAATGAAACCACCGAACAGCAGGGCACTTCAGCAACTTTTCTCTGCTGTTCGGTGTCTCTGAATAGATTAACCATTGCTTCTCTATGGGGGATTTCACAAAATCTGGCGAACTGCTTACACTCTGAATAACCAAATAGCCACTAAATGGCACCGCACGGGGAAATTCCCTGCTCGGTGACATTTCGGGGCCAGATCGGCTCTCTCTGAATAACCCCTACTTTTATGAGTGCGTGTCCTGAGTAAAAGATGCTTTGTTTTAGACTCGTTACAATGCGACGCTCCAATTCCGATTATTTTTAACGTGCAGAATTCGTCCACAGTCCAATTAAAAACATTTTCTATTTGGACGCATTTTAATTTGGAGTTCTGGATTAGGGTTAGAAATAAGGGTTAGGTTTTGTGTTCAAAATTAAGGTTAGGGCTAGAGATAGAAATTAGGGTTAGAAATGAGGATCAGGAGGAGGGCGTGTCTGACTGCCGAGGAGAGTGGCCGCTGCTTTGCTGAGCTCCGTGCAGGGTTGCCAGATTTTCAGATCAGACAGCCGTTTCTTGAAATATTTTTGGCACACTCTCCTCAGGTGAATTGCTGGGTGATCCGGAGTCCCGCCTGACCCAACCTGCTGCTGCAGACGTGGAGAATCGGACTGTATTTGACCCCTTTTCCTCCCGGCTAGCTGTAAGTGGCGGACATCTTGTGGCCTACACGTGATGTTGAGCGCTTTTTCCTGCCCAGGAGCAGAAATCCCAGCATCTATGGGTAAGAAGACTCGGAAGTTGGAGAAGGCGGAGGGCCCTCGCATCCCTGATATACGGGACTCGCGGGGGGTAGGTCGGGCCAGTAACGCCCGTGACCACCGCGGTGGAGCGCAGCCTGCCTCGGGGCGTCGGAGGAGCCCTGTGGAATGCCGGCTTCTGAGACGCCTGTTGAAATGGCTGTGGGGCGGCCCTGCACACCCCCACTCACTGCCGCTGACCTACATAGGGTCATGGAGGACTTTCGGGGCCTCTGAATGAGCGACCGGATCACAGTCCCGGATCACTGACGCGCACACTAAATTGCTGGAAATGGCGGCGGCGCAGGCTGTCTCCGATGCCAAGGTGGCTGACCATCAGATGCAGGTCTCACGCCTCAGCTCAGCGGTACTTGCTATGGAGACCCGGCATAGGCGCCGGAATCTCTGTCTGCGGGGGATCCCGGAGGATGTCGGCTCCGGAGAGCTTCTGGCCTATCTCCAAGGTCTTGTGACACACCTCTTACCTACAACCGGGAATTCCCTGGAGTCGACCATGGCCTCAGCCATGCATGTTAAGAAGGCGGCTACTGCACCGGTGAAGGCACCATGCAACGTGATTTTAACTACCAGGGATATAACCATACATTCTCAAATCCTTGCTGCTGTCAGCCCTGAATTCAAGGTCACCTATGCTTCTACCTGCATCACCATCTACCGGGATTTACCGTTCTTGGCAGCCCGAAGGAATTTTCAAGATGTTACAGCTAAGCTTCGTGCACACGGCATTCACTACCACTGGGGCGTCTCGGGATCTCTCAACATATCCCACGAGGGCAGGATCTACTCGGCGGCGACTCTGGAGGAGGCCCAAGCTGTGCTCTCCCAATTGGGACTTGAGGTGATACCACGGGACTCAACGCCCCTACAGTCGGACCCTGGCTGATCATCTACCCCCCCCCCCATTTGGTTCTACATATTTGAGACTCTTCTTGGTTATTTTGGCTTTATGACTATTTCCTGCGGACTTTGATTCCCCCCTCTTTTTTTTTTAAATTTTCAGTGTATTTCTGAATGAACATGCGATCCTACCTGATGACCTCTGGGATTTACTGAATATTCAATAGTGCATTAGGACTGCCTCTCCTCCCCCCTTTTTTCTTTTTTCCCCTCATGGGACTTTGGGTAGTATCTGTGTGAGCCGCTAGGGTGACAACCTAGGCTCTGGTGGTCCTCTCGGCCCCAGGTCTCCTGGCCAGGTGGCCTCTTCTATGGCCCCCGTCCTCCATCGGGGTGAGCCGGGAATGCCACGAATTAATGGGCAGTCCTTTTATTTTTTTTGGTCGTTCTTTCCCCCCCTTTTTATATTTGGCTCTCCTGATGCCCCACTGCTGGCTACGCTGGCTTGTAGCCTATCTGATTTTTCCTGCCGGTTTTGATGTGTTTTGCTCACATATTTTTGTCCCCTCCCCTATCTCATTTTGTTATTTTGATGTGTTGATTTACCCTTTAGCCTCTGGCTTTGCACGGCATGATGTAGCCGTTTCTTCTTGGTTATATGTTTGTGTCACTGATTTGGTTATAAAATAAAACTTTAAATAAAAAGAAAAAAAAGAAATGAGGATCAGGGTTATAGTTAGAATTTAGGGTTAGAAATTAGGGTTAGTTTTAGAATTAAGGGTTAAAAATTAGGGTCAGTGTTATGGTTACAAATTAGTATTAGGGTTAGAACTAATGGTTAGTTTTAGAATTAAGAATTTGGATTAGAAATTAGGAGTAGGGTTAAAAGCAAGGGTTAGTTTTAGAATTAAAAATTAGAATTAAAAATTAGAATTAAAAATTAGGGTTAAGGTTAGAAATTAGTGTTATTTTCATGGTTAAAAATTAGGGTTAGGTTAGGACTAGAAATAAAAGTTACGTTTGGGTTAGAGTTAGAAATTAGGGTTAGGGTTAGAATTCAGGGTTAGTTTTAGAGTTTAGGATTTAAAATTAGGATCATTTTTAGGGTTAGAAATTAGGATTAGGTTAAAACTAGAAATAAAATGTTGTTTTGGTTAAAAATTAGGGTTAGTTTATAATTAAAGATTAGGGTTAGAAATAAGGGTTAGTTTTAGAATTAAGGGTTAGGATTAGTTTTAGAATTTAAGGGTTAGATATTTGGGTTAGAAATAAGGGTAAATTTTAGAATTAAGGGTTAGGGTTCAAAATTAGGTTTAGTTTTAAAATTAAGGGTTAGGGTGAGAAGACAGGTTTAGAAATTAGGGTTATTTTGTGGATTCGAAATTAGGGTTAGAGTTAACTCTAAACCTAAATGTAACCCAACTGCAATCTATATCCCTAACCCTAACTCTATTATCTATCCCTAACCCTAACTCCAATTTCTATCCCTAGCCCTAACTTCCAACACTAGCTAAAAAAATGACCCTTTTTGGACCCAAGAGTTTAAATCAGCAAATTGAAATTGACGTGTCATTTTTTAAAAGGCTCCTATTTTAACAAGTCTCTTTTTCATGTGACTTTTTAAGGTCACTTTTCTATAGTAAATCTTATGAGTGTATGTGTGTGTGCCTGCTAGTCTCACACTCTTTAAGTTATTAATAATCTTCTAGACTGTTTCTAAATACCGCAATCGATGCTTCCGCCCGATGAGCTCCCGTTCTTCCAACTGCCATGGAACTCAGCTAAATTCCACTTTTGTGGACCAATCCCAAGTGCGAGGTTCAGGTCAACATAGACAATCTTCAACCGATCAAAATTCCTAAGGTAGTCTTCATGACTCATCCTGTTATAAAAAAGAAATAAAACCAAAAACAACTTAAATTTACTACATTTATAGGGCCAGTACCACCATAAAATGGAATGTCCTTATTGTGTTTATTTTATGTTGCTGATATCTTACATGTGTTTTGATTTTCTCTTGTATGTTTAGTTAAGAAAATATTTTCCTCTATATGTGTCACTGGGTGCATCCATTGTGATATTTTGTGTTGTAAACTGCCCCCCCCCCATATTTTTCCATCACTTGCTCCTCACTGTGGGGCTGTGGCCATAGAATGGAGTGAATGAGTTGGTCTCACATCATTGAATTGTGTGGGGATGTATTCAAAGGACATCACCATGGGGTAGATTAGAAGTCTATAGGCTCTCTGTCTTATCGCATTCAGATGCCATCTCTTATCTCATGTAGCCTAGATAGGACAACAGATCCCCTGCAGCACTGTCTAAACATTTCCTCCTTCAACCTATTGCCTCTTCACTGCAGTTTTATCTTATACCACAACTGTAAAGTTAGACTTCCCATAAGATTCTTGTAAATGTTGCATCATGGGAAAAATCCACAAAATGGAAACAGGAGATAAAAAAGACCTTTAATAAATAAATTCTATTTTACATGTAATTACAACAAAAAAAACAGAAGTATGTGTATTTATAATGTGTTTTTCTGTTGCACAAGTAATCTAGTTACAGCTTATGTTAGTGGTAGTGTCCCTTTAATTGAAATACACATATAATTATAAGATTATATATAAATAAAAAGGAAAACAGTGAAGCGCTCTCAGGGTAAATGATCAATCGTAAACGCTACACAATAAATATCTGAAGAAGCTCTGAGGAGCAAAACGCGTTCTGGTAATATCAATTTTATTTCATGTATTAAATAAATTTATTTTATATTATTACTGCTGCTTCCTGAAACGTGATTTTAAAAGAAAGTTTTCGGAATTTCCTGATAATTCCTATATGAGGTCTTGGAGCCAATGCGGCTCACCCACATGTGAGTGTATTACTTATATAGATCCACTGCCACTATATCCTAACGGCATTGCACTAGGGGAGTGCACTGTTCTTTTTCCTGTGATTCACTGCAGGGGAAGCTTTTGAAGAGAACAACTGCACTGGAGGTACATGGGCACCTGAATATCTCTAAAGACCCATAATCGTTATTCATCCTAGAGCCTAGGTTAGGCTCAGCAATATGTGAGTAGGATCATCACTTCTCTATTCCCTTCACATGGTGGATCAACATATTGCACTATTATAATTTCTCTATTATAGAGACGCTTTATCCAGATTGAAAGAGCGAACTTTGGGATTATCTGGAAGACCTATTGAAGGACGTGTAAAGGGATCTATCATATTTCCAGTCTTGTACTGGCGCTCCATTGACTGTCCATTTTTTTATATATAAATAAATAACTATACGTGGCAGTGGTGGCCGGTGAGTTTATGCGATGAAACACGGGGCGGGAAATGCTTACCAGGGGAAAAATTGCCTATTTGTTTATGGAAAAGCCGAGCACACTTACCAACATTCTCCATCATCCTTGACTTTGCAAAGCGCATCCCTCACATCCTTGCTGACCGTGTTCCACTCGGGAGAACTTTCCAAATAAAAGAAAGTAATAATGTGATAACTATGTATGACTGTACAGACATTTCTATTGTGCGGACTTATATTCAAGGTTGACTCTTCCCAGGGCCAGATTTATAACTAGGCAGAGTAGGTATATGCCTACAGGCGCCTGCCACAAGGGGGCACCTTCCTCTGTTTTTTTACAATTTACAAACATTTAGACCACTGTATCTCAGGAGCCCTGGGGGGCTAGATGGACATATGAGGTATCATTGGAAAGGTCAGATTGTGGCCTTTCCAGTGATATGTAGCCAGGTTAGAATTATGTAACAATAAAATATCTAATAAAATATTACAATGCTCGACAAACCCCGAGTGCTAGGTCGCCATGGCGAAAAAGTTGTCCTGGCATCCTGGTTTGGATACACAGGGGTGGGCAATTCATATAGACAGACTCCCATTCCCTGGGGGGGACAACTTGGAAGAAGAGACTGCTGCTATGGCTCTGTTAAGATCGGCACTATGCAATTAGATTTGCTTTTCATGCGGAGTCCGACCAGCGTGTCTGGCTAGGGTTTGTAACTTTGTATCAGACCTCCATTGTGACGGACTGTGCAGGAGGCAGTTCCTGGCCCGTCCCTCCCTCCCCCGGCATGGGAGCATGCAGCCATTAGATCGAGCAGCTATGCTCTGTGTCAAACGTGCACCTGGAGTCTGGCATGAGTTTGAAAGCTGCCAGTCACTGAATAACACAGCCCGGACAGATAAGAAGGGGGAAAAAAATCACCCCTTTGAAAGTTACGTCCACACATACAAGGGAAATGCAAAGGAGTAGGAGCCACGGAGAAGGGTGAGGAAAGGAAGCAGAATAACACAGACACTGTATATAACATGCATATAACACTGTATTGTACTGTATATAACAGTGACTGTTATATGCATATTTTATACAGTACATTACACATTGATCTACATGTATGTATGGTCTGATGTGCCTGGGTATACATGTATGTGTGATCTGGTGTGTAAGTGCATATATTTAAATGAGGTCTGGTGTGTGCAGGCTTGTGCAGTGGGTAAATAGGGTGTCTGGCCATACATTTCAATATAATCATAATTTGGACAGGCTTTTAGCAAAAACTTAAATTACTTATTGGAGTCACATGACATAAAATAAAACTATTGGTGAGTACCTGCCAAAAAGAATACCGGTACTAGTACTCGGTCTTAAAAAAATAGTATTGGTGTATCTTTAGTTGTTGAAAGTAAAGCTTTGTTAATCTGAAGCAAAAACTGTCTCCTAACTTTTGTAGCTGGCTCCTAGATTCAAAGCAAATTTGTCAAGCTGTGAAATATTATTTCTCTCTTTTTTTTTCTAACACAGCATTATTATTCAGTTTACAATTCTAAAGTGAACAGTGATGCTGCGCTAACTCACCTTCTCATTTTCCTTACTGCCAGCAAGTGTGGAGCTGATGATACAATGAATTGTTTCATTGACAACCTAGACTGTGGCGCTGCTTTGAGGAGAGAGAGGACTTTGGAACCTGCATCTCTGAATTGTACAGCGCGCAAAGTTAAGTGAGGTGTCATTGGAAAGGTCAGTCTGGTCTTTGCATTGATACAAAACATGATCATGTAATGCGTAAAAATAAAAAACTGAAAAAAAGTAAATGCAAAATAATTTTTTTTCTCCAGCAGAGGCAATATATGCTTTTACATACAAAACAAACAATGCCGCTGCACTAACTCAACTAATGCAACAGGTTCTGCTCCTTTCTTTGATTTGAGCACAGAGAGAAACAGTTTTTCAGGTTTGTTTTTTTAAAACAAAATTTAATCAAATTTTTAGTAAACCCAAAAAACTAAAACTCAAAAAGTAATTTTGGCATGTTTCTTTCTTTTTTTATTGGGAGGGGGCAGGGGCACTCCACATTTCTGTGCCTACAGGCTCCTGAGATCTAAATCTGGTCCTGTCTGCCTTATAAAGTACATTAGAAAGAAGTTGACTTACGTATCACTCCAAGCTCCGTTCCACTCCTTATTACCCCAGGGATTTCTTACTCGGACGAGCTTTACCATCTTATCGCCAGACAATACCTGGTATCCAATCAATGAAACATGTGTGACCCGAAGGATTATATTAAAAACCAAAACATTTATTTATTAATTAATATTTTACCTCTTCTGCTCCTGTCACTGAATACGCATGGCCGGTAACGATATTTTGGGCTGTCACAGATTCGATATTCTCCCCAGCTGGGGTCTATATAAAATGAAATGATTCAATTATTTCAAAACTGGATTTGATAAACAAAGACACAACCGCTTTGGGGAACAAATAAAAGAAGGGACTGGTAGTGGTATTGGCCTGTGCTATACAGTCTGAGCTAAGCGAAAAAAGGCTCAGAAAAACATGAGGGCTGTTAAAGGTTACAGACACAAACAGTATTTACGGGCCTGATCACAACCATGACGCAAAGTTCAGCGGAGCTTGCATCTCAGAAGTAGCGCCACGTTACTGTACATTAAAATCTCCTATACTTTGTATGGGGTACATTTACGTGCCTCCAGCAGATGGAGAAGGAGCTATTCCATCCAGCTCGCTCTCCAGTAGGGATGAGAGTTCGGTTCGATCCGAACGCGACTTCGAATCGAACATCGGCCTTTCGAGTGTTACGGAATCAGTTCAAATTATTTGATGTTCGCGGTTTGTTCGACCGCGGACATTTCATAATAAAAAATGCGTCCACAGGTCTCCTAGATGTACCGGCGGCTGCCGGTACATTTAGGAGACCTGTGGCTGCGGCCCTGGCCCCTGTATCTCACCTGTCCTGCAGCTGTCCCAGTCTCCTCTTCCCCGGTCCGTCAGCTCCTCCCATCCGTCTGGCCGTGGCTCCTCTCTGCCCCACGTCTTCATGCTGAATGATCTGATTGGGCAAAGTCCTGCGCCTGACCTGGACTTTGCCCAATCAGGGCTCTAATTCAATATTGAGCCCTGATTGGGCAAAGTCCAGGTCAGGTGCAGGACTTTGCCCAATCAGAGCTCAGCATGAAGATGAGGCATGGGGCAGAGCTTTAACAAAGCTCTGATTGGTTAAAGTCGGTGCAAGACTTTAACCAATCAGAGCTTGGTTAAAGCACATCTTGATGCTGGAGGGCACTTTAAAATTCGAACTTTTGAGCCCCATAGACTTGCATTGAGTTCGAATCGTGTTCTCGTTTGAATTCAACGTTTTTCAAAAGTTCGAGTTCAAATGCGAGCCGAACACGGGGGTGTTCCGCCCATCACTACTGTAGAGGTGCTGCCCGGCCGTGTGAGGATTCATATTCTGCATTAATTATACTATAGAAGTGCTACCCGGCAGTGTGCGGAATCATATGCTGCATTATTATCCTGTAGAGGTACTGCCCGGCAGTGTGCGGAATTATATGCTGCATTATTATACTGTAGAGGTGCTGCCCGGCAGTGTGCGGAATCAAATGCTGCAACTATCGAACTTGAAATGAACTATCAAATGGATCAACTATCGAATTTGAAATGAACTATAAAATGGATATCAAGTAACTATCGAATTTGATCGAAATGATACGAAATTACGGAATCAGCAATGGAACCGAAAAATACGATGTCCGAAATGGAACTGAAATCATGAATGGAACGAAAATGACTTGCGATTTTACAAATTTCAGGTTCATACGAAATAACTACCGTATTTTTCGCTCCATAAGACGCACTTTTTTCCCCCCAAAAAGTGGGGGGAAAAGTGGGTGCGTCTTATGGAGCGAATATGGCCCAGCAGCTCGTGGATGTGCCTCCGCTCACCTGCCGCCGCCGCGTTCGTCTCCCTCTGAGCATGCGTCTGGCGGCAGGAAGCTTGGGCACTCGCCTGGGGGAGCCACGTGACCGCGATCTCCCGAGATCGCGGTCACGTGGCTCCCCCAGGCGAGTGCCCAAGCTTCCTGCCGCTGGACGCATGCTCAGAGGGAGACAAACGCGGCGGCGCGGCGGCAGGTGAGCGGAGGCACATCCACGAGCTGCTGGGCCATATCCATATGTGAGCTGGGGAATTATCAATGTGAGAGCTGGCTGGGGCAAATCCATGTGTGAGCTGATGGGGCAAATCCATGTGTGAGCTGATGGGGCAAATCCATGTGTGAGCTGATGGGGCAAATCCATGTGTGAGCTGATGGGGCAAATCCATGTGTGAGCTGGCTGGGGCAAATCCATGTGTGAGCTGGCTGGGGCAAATCCATGTGTGAGCTGGCTGGGGCAAATCCATGTGTGAGCTGATGGGGCAAATCCATGTGTGAGCTGATGGGGCAAATCCATGTGAGAGCTGGCTGGGGCAAATCCATGTGTGAGCTGATGGGGCAAATCCATGTGAGAGCTGGCTGGGGCAAATCCATGTGAGAGCTGGCTGGGGCAAATCCATGTGTGAGCTGATGGGGCAAATCCATGTGAGAGCTGGCTGGGGCAAATCCATGTGTGAGCTGATGGGGCAAATCCATGTGAGAGCTGGCTGGGGCAAATCCATGTGAGAGCTGGCTGGGGCAAATCCATGTGTGAGCTGGCTGGGGCAAATCCATGTGTGAGCTGATGGGGCAAATCCATGTGAGAGCTGGCTGGGGCAAATCCATGTGTGAGCTGATGGGGCAAATCCATGTGTGAGCTGATGGGGCAAATCCATGTGAGAGCTGGCTGGGGCAAATCCATGTGTGAGCTGGCTGGGGCAAATCCATGTGTGAGCTGATGGGGCAAATCCATGTGTGAGCTGGCTGGGGCAAATCCATGTGTGAGCTGGCTGGGGCAAATCCATGTGTGAGCTGGGGCAAATCCATGTGTGCTGGGCAAATCCATGTGTGAGCTGGGGCAAATCCATGTGTGAGCTGGGGCAAATCCATGTGTGAGCTGGGGCAAATCCATGTGTGAGCTAAGGCATATCCACGAGCTGGGGCAATATCCATTATTACACTATTTCATTCAGAATATTTATTTTCCGGTTTTCCTCCTCTAAAAACTAGGTGCGTCTTATGGTCAGGTGCGTCTTATGGAGCGAAAAATACGGTAAATTATTTTGTTTCGGATCGGAAAATTTTTCGGATGCTGTGTATTTCGGTGCCGATCCGATTCAGAACATCGGACGAATCCGAAGCACTGAATCGGCCCGATTCGTGAAAAAACAAATCGGTCCGAATCGAAACGCACATCCCTATTAAATATTAAGCTGTGTCACGGATTTTGTACTTGAGTCAAATTAAACAGTGAAATTAAATAAATTTGTTTCATAAAGTCGTTTGCTGACTATTACTTGTATTGTAAATTAAAATCAATTTGATAGTTGATATCAATTCGAAATTTGATTTCAAATTCGATAGGTGATATCAAATTCGATAGTGTGGGAAATGTTGTATCCCATAGGCTTCAATGTTAAAAATATTCCAGTTTTCATTCAATGTCTAATAAACCATTGCTTAATATTCTGCAGTAAAAAGTCTCTAGTTTTAGATTTTTTTAGGATCTTTTAAGCATTTTTTTAACCTCCCTGGTGTGTGACTCGGGGTTAAATTTCACTACCACGAACGGTAACCCCGAGCCACACTCGGGCTGGATGTTTACTCACCTCCTCCTGGCTCCCTCGCTGTCCCCGCAGTGTGATCGCGGCGTGCTGCTTCCTGGAAGGCTCCCTGCGAGTCACATGGTGCAGGGGGGCTGGACCGCAGCAAATTTCCTTCATAATAAACACTGAATACAAAATGCTATGTTTATGAACGGCCACTAGGTGGCAGTACAGGATAAGAAATAGACCATACATCGTCTCACCCTTGTTCTCAGACAGATTTCAGTGATTTTTGTTGTATTTTATTGAATATCATTTATTTGCATTATTTTGGATAATTATTTTTGGGATAATAAATTATTATGTCGTGTTTCAAACTTTATTGGACTCCGTGTATTTACTATTTTTTTAAATTAATTAATTTATTTATTTATAAAGGATTTTACCAGTAAGGACTCTTGATTTCACGGATTTCAGTGCGTGATTCCTAATTATTACAGGCTAACTATCTACAAAAACACGTTTCCTTTAAAAAAAAATTGAGACGCTTTTAGACACAAAATTTTGAAAAAATTAGACCGCCAGGGAGGTTAAAAAAAAGAAATGTTTTTTTTTATCAATTCGAAATTTGACCCGAAATTTCGAATCGATCCGAAAATTTCGAATCTATCTGAAAATTTTGAATCTAAATTTCAAATAGATCCGAAATTTCGTGTGGTCGAAATTTCGGATTCGGAATGCCCTCGGAAGCACGAAAATGGTAAATTTCGTAGGAAAAACGAATCTGTATGAAACGAATTGCACATCCCTAGAAGATAGGTATAAAAAGAGGGGATACTCTAGAGAGAGACCCTGAAAGAAAGCTTGGAGAGAGACCTGAGGGACGCTTGGAGGGGGAGAAAGGGCAGATACCATCAGCCACTCTAATAAGACGTGACCATACCCGAAACTTACCCCATTCTATCCTCACTACCAGATGGCAAAGTATAATTGAATAACTTGATATATATTTCCTAATTGCATAGTCGCTGTTTTAGATGTCTATCACATATTAAAGAAATATAAATGAATTATTTTGCTGTTGAAGTCTAAACAGTAGAATAGTATCAGCCTTTCTGCTCTACTGCAGACGAGTGCTAAAGGAGGAGCTATTATGGGCACGGCTGTGTTGCTCGTCCTAGTTTAGTGAAATTATTTATATTCCAAGAATACTGGAGGTGGACATCTAAAGATACATTTTGTCGCCATAGTGAGATAAGCTGGGAATGAGAGATAGCATTTTGTATATCAAGTGCCATTAGCTCCATTAGTAAAACGAACATAACCCCTTTCATACATATTGCAGCCCTTTCGATTGAATGCATGTTAAGTCAATAGGAAGTTTTTGTTGACTCATGTTGAATGAAGTGCTGTGATTGATCTGTGGAAGAGATAGTCTACCTATCAAGTGTGTTATGTATCTCCCTGAAGGAAGTTGCATTTAGTGAATCGGCCCCTACAATAATAAATTGTGCTGCAGGTGATGCCCAGTAACTGAGTGTTTTTAGCCAGGTTGAGGATTGTTTTCTAATGAGAGAGGTTTAAGTGGGTAGAATAGAACTTCGTGTTTAAGGATTGATTCGTGCACATGTGTGGTACTGTCTATAAACCTAAGCTGTTTCTCCATTAGATTATTGCGTGTCGCAGTATTGCTACTAATCACTATCTGTAACTACTTTTAAAACTGTATCTTGCTAATCAGTTGATAACATATGATTGTATGAAACTTGACGCGTGAATAAATTTTGCTTTGAATTGTTTTACCGTTACGCGGTCTCATATCATCTTTATTGATCTTATTGTGTCTAAAAATATCTTGATAGCCTCAAAAGAACTTGGGATAATGCGCTATATATTTGTTAAGACGTATATTGATTGATTGGCTATTAACCCTTATTTTTAAGGGTACGTAACCAAATTATACCATTGGTATTGCAGGCACTGTCATTAAGGATATATATATAATATTATTATTATTCTTTATTTATAAAACGCCAGCATATTCCACAGCGCTGTACAATAAGCACAGTATAGACAGGGTTACAATACATTGAACAACATTTGACAAACAGTACAGGAGGAGATGAGGGCCCTATTCCCGTAGGAACTCACAATCTGGGAGGGTTGGGGTTGGAAACAGGAGGAGAGGACTGTAAGGTGAGAGTGATTGATGGTTGCATCAGTGAGTTGGGTGGTAGGCTTCCCTAAATAGGAATGTTTTCAGGGAGCGTTTGAAGGAAGAGAAGTTAGGGGAAAGTCTGACAGTACGAGGGAGAGCGTTCCAGAGAGTGGGGGCTGCGCGTGAGAAATCCTGCAGTCTATCATGGGAAGAGGTGATGCGGGGAGAAGCTAGGCGGGCTGGGGTGTATTTGGTGATTAGTGAGGACAGGTAGTGGGGAGCTGAGTTAGTGAGGGTTTTGTAGGTAAGGATAAGGATTTTGAACTTAATTCTGCAGTGGATGGGGAGCCAGTGAAGGGACTCGCAGAGGGGAGTATATATATGTCTATAGTAAAAGTAAATACACACGATAATCAATATATCCCTGACAACACGCTGCTGGGAAGCGCCTCTCGGCGGTTTAATTAATGCAGCATATTAATCCACACACTACTGGGAAGCGCCTCTCTGCAGTATAATTAATGCAGCATATGAATCCACACACTGCCGGGAACAAGTGCCTCTCTGCGGTATAATTAATGCAGCATATGAATCCACACACTGCCGGGAACAAGCGCCTCTCTGCAGTATAATAAATGCAGCATATGAATCCACGCACTGCTGGGAAGCGCCTCTCTGCAGTATAATTAATGCAGCATATGAATCCACGCACTGCTGGGAAGCGCCTCTCTGCAGTATAATTAATGCAGGATATGAATCCACACACTGCTGGGAAGCACCTCTCTGCGGTATAATTAATGCAGCATATGAATCCACACACTGCTGGGAAGCGCCTCTCTGCAGTATAATTAATGCAGCATATGAATCCACACACTGCTGGGAAGCTCCTCTCTGCAGTATAATTAATGCAGCATTTGAATCCACACACTGCTGGGAAGCACCTCTCTGCGGTATAATTAATGCAGCATATGAATCCACACACTGCTGGGAAGCGCCTCTCTGCAGTATAATTAATGCAGCATATGAATCCACACACTGCTGGGAAGCTCCTCTCTGCAGTATAATTAATGCAGCATTTGAATCCACACATTGCTGGGAAGCACCTCTCTGCGGTATAATTAATGCAGCATATGAATCCACACACTGCTGGGAAGCGCCTCTCTGCGGTATAATTAATGCAGCATATGAATCCACACACTGCTGGAAGCGCCTCTCTGCAGTATAATTAATGCAGCATATGAATCCACACACTGCTGGGAAGCTCCTCTCTGCAGTATAATTAATGCAGCATTTGAATCCACACACTGCTGGGAAGCGCCTCTCTGCAGTATAATTAATGCAGCATTTGAATCCACACACTGCTGGGAAGCGCCTCTCTGCGGTATAATTAATGCAGCATATGAATCCACACACTGCTGGGAAGCGCCTCTCTGCGGTATAATTAATGCAGCATATGAATCCACACACTGCTGGGAAGCGCCTCTCTGTGGTATAATTAATGCAGCATATGAATCCGCACACTGCGGGGAAGCACCTCTCTGTGGTATAATTAATGCAGCATATGAATCCGCACACTGCGGGGAAGCACCTCTATGCAGTATAATTGATGTATACGTCTGTGTAATATGTATATGTATCCTGTCTGTATATTATAACTTGAAATGCAATAAAATTAGAATTTTAAATAATTTATAAAATGTAAAGTGTTTTTTTCACATTTTAACATGCGAGCGTTTACGGTTTTATTTTCTATGAGATGCGCTTGTTAAAAAAATTAGAAATGGGGGACTTGTTACGTACAGTTTTTGGGGGAAAATTACATGATTTTTAAAAAACACACCGCCTACAAAAATCGTTAGTACAGAATCATTGTTCACATTATAATTGAAATGGGAACAATATTGCTGCATTAGCAAAACAAAGCAAAAAAAAAACTGTTTATTTCTTTTTAATTTATTTATTTTTAAATATTTTTTTATTTATTTATTTAAATATTTTGTTCCCAGCAGTGTGTGGATTCATATGCTGCACTAATTATACCACAGAGAGGTGCTTGTTCCCAGCAGTGTGTGGATTCATATGCTGCACTAATTATACCGCAGAGAGGCGCTTTCCAGCAGTGTGTGGATTCATATACTGCATTAATTATACCGCAGAGAGGCGCTTCCCAGCAGTGTGTGGATTCATATGCTGCATTAATTATACCACAGAGAGGCGCTTTCCAGCAGTGTGTGGATTCATATACTACATTAATTATACTGCAGAGAGGCGCTTTCCAGCAGTGTGTGGATTCATATGCTGCATTAATTATACTGCAGAGAGGCGCTTTCCAGCAGTGTGTGGATTCATATACTGCATTAATTATACTGCAGAGAGGTGCTTCCCAGCAGTGTGTGGATTCATATGCTGCATTAATTATACCACAGAGAGGCGCTTTCCAGCAGTGTGTGGATTCATATACTACATTAATTATACTGCAGAGAGGCGCTTTCCAGCAGTGTGTGGATTCATATACTGCATTAATTATACCGCAGAGAGGCGCTTCCCAGCAGTGTGTGGATTCATATGCTGCATTAATTATACTGCAGAGAGGCGCTTCCCAGCAGTGTGTGGATTCATATGCTGCATTAATTATACTGCAGAGAGGCACTTCCCAGCAGTGTGTGGATTCATATGCTGCATTAATTATACCGCAGAGAGGCGCTTCCCCGCAGTGTGTGGATTCATATGCTGCAATAATTATACTGCAGAGAGGCGCTTCCCAGCAGTGTGTGGATTCATATGCTGCATTAATTATACTGCAGAGAGGTGCTTTCCAGCAGTGTGTGGATTCATATGCTGCACTAATTATACCACAGAGAGGTGCTTTCCAGCAGTGTGTGGATTCATATGCTGCACTAATTATACCGCAGAGAGGCGCTTTCCAGCAGTGTGTGGATTCATATGCTGCATTAATTATACCGCAGAGAGGTGCTTTCCAGCAGTGTGTGGATTCATATGCTGCACTATTATACCGCAGAGAGGCGCTTCCCAGCAGTGTCGGATTCATATGCTGCACTAATTATATCGCAGAGAGGCGCTTCCCAGCAGTGTGTGGATTCATATGCTGCACTAATTATACCGCAGAGAGGCGCTTCCCAGCAGTGTGCGGATTCATATGCTGCACTAATTATACCGCAGAGAGGCGCTTCCCAGCAGTGTGTGGATTCATATGCTGCACTAATTATACCGCAGAGAGGCGCTTCCCAGCAGTGTGCGGATTCATATGCTGCATTAATTATACTGCAGAGAGGTGCTTCCCAGCAGTGTGTGGATTCATATACTACATTAATTATACCGCAGAGAGGTGCTTCCCAGCAGTGTGTGGATTCATATGCTGCATTAATTATACCGCAGAGAGGTGCTTCCCAGCAGAGTGTGGATTCATATACTACATTAATTATACCGCAGAGAGGTGCTTCCCAGCAGTGTGCGGATTCATATGCTGCATTAATTATACCGCAGAGAGGCGCTTCCCAGCAGTGTGCGGATTCATATGCTGCACTAATTATACTGCAGAGAGGCGCTTCCCAGCAGTGTGTGGATTCATATGCTGCATTAATTATACTGCAGAGAGGCGCTTCCCAGCAGTGTGTGGATTCATATACTACACTAATTATACCGCAGAGAGGCGCTTTCCAGCAGTGTGTGGATTCATATGCTGCATTAATTATACCGCAGAGAGGTGCTTTCCAGCAGTGTGTGGATTCATATGCTGCACTAATTATACCGCAGAGAGGCGCTTCCCAGCAGTGTGCGGATTCATATGCTGCACTAATTATATCGCAGAGAGGCGCTTCCCAGCAGTGTGTGGATTCATATGCTGCACTAATTAACCGCAGAGAGGCGCTTCCCAGCAGTGTGCGGATTCATATGCTGCACTAATTATACCGCAGAGAGGCGCTTCCCAGCAGTGTGTGGATTCATATGCTGCACTAATTATACCGCAGAGAGGCCTTCCCAGCAGTGTGCGGATTCATATGCTGCATTAATTATACTGCAGAGAGGTGCTTCCAGCAGTGTGTGGATTCATATACTACATTAATTATACCGCAGAGAGGTGCTTCCCAGCAGTGTGTGGATTCATATGCTGCATTAATTATACCGCAGAGAGGTGCTTCCCAGCAGTGTGTGGATTCATTACTACATTAATTATACCGCAGAGAGGTGCTTCCCAGCAGTGTGCGGATTCATATGCTGCATTAATTATACCGCAGAGAGGCGCTTCCCAGCAGTGTGCGGATTCATATGCTGCACTAATTATACTGCAGAGAGGCGCTTCCCAGCAGTGTGTGGATTCATATGCTGCATTAATTATACTGCAGAGAGGCGCTTCCCAGCAGTGTGTGGATTCATATACTACATTAATTATACCGCAGAGAGGTGTTTCCCAGCAGTGTGTGGATTTATATGCTGCATTAATTATACTGCAGAGAGGCGCTTCCCAGCAGTGTGCGGATTCATATGCTGCACTAATTATACTGCAGAGAGGCGCTTCCCAGCAGTGCGTGGATTCATATGCTGCATTAATTATACTGCAGAGAGGCGCTTCCAGCAGTGTGTGGATTCATATACTACATTAATTATACCGCAGCAGAGGTGTTTCCCAGCAGTGTGTGGATTCATATGCTGCATTAATTATACTGCAGAGAGGTGCTTCCCAGCAGTGTGTGGATTCATATGCTGCATTAATTATACCACAGAGAGGCGCTTCCCAGCAGTGTGTGGATTCATTTGCTGCATTAATTATACCACAGAGAGGCGCTTCCCAGCAGTGTGCGGGTTCATATGCTGCATTAATTATACTGCAGAGAGGTGCTTCCCAGCAGTGTGTGGATTCATATACTACATTAATTATACTGCAGAGAGGCGCTTCCCAGCAGTGTGTGGATTCATATGCTGCATTAATTATATACTGCAGAGTGCTTCCCAGCAGTGTGTGGATTCATATACTACATTAATTATACAGCGCAGAGAGGCGCTTCCCAGCAGTGTGTGGATTCATATGCTGCATTAATTATACTGCAGAGAGGCGCTTCCCAGCAGTGTGTGGATTCATATGCTGCATTAATTATACCGCAGAGAGGCGCTTCCCAGCAGTGTGTGGATTCATATACTACATTAATTATACCGCAGAGAGGCGCTTCCCAGCAGTGTGTGGATTCATATGCTGCATTAATTATACTGCAGAGAGGCGCTTCCCAGCAGTGTGTGGATTCATATACTACATTAATTATACCGCAGAGAGGCGCTTCCCAGCAGTGTGTGGATTCATATGCTGCATTAATTATACCGCAGAGAGGCGCTTCCCAGCAGTGTGTGGATTCATATGCTGCATTAATTATACCACAGAGAGGCGCTTCCCAGCAGTGTGTGGATTCATATGCTGCACTAATTATACTGCAGAGAGGATCTTCCCAGCAGTGTGTGGATTCATATGCTGCATTAATTATACCACAGAGAGGCGCTTCCCAGCAGTGTGTGGATTCATATGCTGCATTAATTATACTGCAGAGAGGCGCTTCCCAGCAGTGTGTGGATTCATATGCTGCATTAATTATACCACAGAGAGGCGCTTCCCAGCAGTGTGTGGATTCATATACTACATTAATTATACCGCAGAGAGGCGCTTCCCAGCAGTGTGCGGATTCATATGCTGCATTATTTTTCATTATTTTTTTTCGTTTTAAATCATTTTATTTGTTCTGGTTTTTTTTTCGTTTCTGATAATTTCGTTCAGCTTTTTTTCGTTTTAAAACCTTCTGTTTTTGTTTTTAAAGTCAGACCACTTGGGTCAGTATTTTTGCATTTTTTAAATCGTTTTGTTTATTTTTCTTCCTCTCGTACCATTTTAATATGATTAAATAAAATTGTGCAATGCATATTCATAAGATAAAAAGGATCCTTATTTAAGAAAAAACGATAGAATCGGCAGTATTACCGTATCAACAGAAATATCGGATCATTGGAAACAATACGAAATTACGGAATCAGCAATGGAACCGAAAAATACGATGTCCGAAATGACCGAAATGGAACCGAAATCACGAATGGAACTAAATGACTTGCGATTTTACAAATTTAACGTCCATACGAAACAACTAAATTATTTTGTTTCGGAAATTATTTCGTATCAGACGATTTCGAATCTGATCCGATTCGGAAAATCGGCTGAATCCGAGGCACCGAATCGGCCCAATTCGTGAAAAAAAACGAATCGGGCCTAATCGAAACGCACATCCCTACTTTTTAGCACTGCTTCAAACTAATAGTTAAAGTGAAATTCAGAGTTACAATGGCTTTCACATTATTATTGTTTGATTATAATTTATGGTGGGATTATGATAAATATAAAGCAAATAATGTTGCTGCTTTAAAAAAAATAATTATGATAATTTTATTTCTCATTTATAATTTTTAAAAATGACTCATGTGAGGTACCATTAGAAAAACATGGAGAACTCATAGCTCTAAGGTCCTTAGGGATCCTGTTGGATCGAGAAGAGCCGCAGGAGAGAATACTAACGGCAGCACGCGTTATTCTTTAGCGGATCCCTAATGTTTCTAAGACTTTATGGCTAGCGTCGATTTTTCATCTTGGTGGGTCCCAATCACCAGCTTGGCTGGAACAGCAGCTATGTCACAGGGCAACAGCCTTCACTGGAAACAAATGAAAGGAGGGGGTGCACGTTTGGGAATTTTAGGGATATCATATTCTGAGTTCTCTTTCTATATTTCCTAGTAGAGATATGTTCTATCAGATACGTAAGGCAGTCTCAAACATCAATGTGTGCTCTTACAGTTTTGCTGCAGTTGAGGAGGTTTTTGGCCTGCAGAGCGTCGTATATTTTCTTGTACAACTCTTCTCCCGATCTGTCTATGCGAATTTTTTCATAAAACCCTCCTGTCAAATCCTGCAGACCGTCTTCTTCAAAGCCACTTTTCAGAGCTCTGTAGGATCTATTTACCCTGAGAGCGTAACAATTTGCCGTTAAATACCACATTAACAGATATGTATGAATAATAGTGGATAATATACATTTAAAAAGCTCTATCACGAACCATCAGGAAGATGAATATTGTACCCCGGCGGGACATCACTTCAATCTAATGGGCCACTCATTCCAAAACCTCAAAATTAAAATCCTCAAAGGAAATTATAAAGACCCTCGTTAACGTAAGATATTTGTAATGAAAATGATCACATATTTTAACACCATAAAAGAAGGACTCGATGTGGACTCGGGCCTTTTAATCCATTATCATAATGTCGCATAACATTCAGAATTATGGCTGGTATTTTGTTTTTTCTTGTTTTCTTTTTTGTTTGTTTCTTTTTCTACCTTCACTGTTCTGTTTTTTTTCCTTTCAAGTTGTCATGATCTTATCACTGTTGTTTTATGGGCCTAAGATCTCTCATGTGTTTATTTTCCCAGTTTGGACCAAACCATTTGACTCTCACTATTTACGACATATAACCCCCCCACCCATGTGCCCCTTAATGTCTTAATTTCAGTTTAGCGTCCAGACCTGAAGAAGAGAGGTTACATTCTCGAAAGCTTTTCTTTTAAATTTAATGTTAGTCCAATAAAAAAAGGTATCACACAAGTACTGCTATACTTGTGATTGTTAAAAACTCCATATAATATCATGGTGCTTGACATCAAGTCAATACATTGCATAACAGGCAAATGACAAAATGTGGTGTTGTTTGGAACTGTTAATAGGCTGGCTATTCAGTCCAACAGAAAGTGACATATAAGGGACAGCCTTGACATGGCCTCTCCATTGTCCGAATGGAGCTATGCACTGCCATAATCTGCCCAGCCTCCCCTCCTGTCTATTGTCTATATGTTTGTCTGTGAACGGCAAATCGCACAGCACTACGGGACTCACACACTTTACTTATGCAAGTACACCTGCGCAGAACGGGGGATAGGAGCTACATGCGCATGCATAGATCTGATCCATCGTCTGCCTCTCTGTGAATGCTCACTACAGCGACTGGTCTCAGAGGGTTACGTTAGCCGCTCTCTGGGTGTGACATCACTAGTGATCGTTGTATTGACCGGCTGCCGGGAAATTTAAAATCCTGGTTGCCGTTGATGCTGGGTGGGGTAGAGGAATCTCTTCCATTTCACCCTGCGATTTCACTGGAGCAGGGCACCTACATCCTGACCAGTTTAAAACTATAAATATTGGTCAGGATGAGTAGATCGTCCTTTAAGGCAGATGTCAGATGAGCACACTACCTGTACCGACGTGCCTACGGGCATCCATTGCAATGTTGTGATGCTGCGACGGTGCTGGCCACACGCCGTTGCGCATGCACGAATTGCACGCGCAACAGCGGCCGTGCTGCATCCATGAAGCACGCCTCCCCGTCAAAGCGCTACGACGCGCGTTTGACGGGGCTGCAAAGTGCGATCCTCCATTGGAGGATCGACCCTTGTAGCACTGAGCACACTAACTGCACACGGTGAGGCGGACAGATGGGCGTCAGACAAGCGTTTAGTGGAAGGAATAACCCTTTATGTGTATATGTGTGACGTCTCCAGTGGTTATCTAAACGGCAACTGTGCTATAGGGCCCAACGGCTTCCCCAGACCAGTGTTGTTATAATATTATGAACAGGAAAACTGTTTTTCTTACTTGGCGTAAGCCTTCTC
Source organism: Leptobrachium leishanense (assembly GCA_009667805.1). Taxonomy (NCBI): domain Eukaryota; kingdom Metazoa; phylum Chordata; class Amphibia; order Anura; family Megophryidae; genus Leptobrachium; species Leptobrachium leishanense. Next base: position 356,316,943 of record CM019066.1, on the reverse strand, counting down.
CAGAAGAGGACTCCAGAACTCTGTCACATCGGATGATTTTACATAACGAAGCTTTCCATCTCTGGTTGGCAATCTGTCATCCACAGGAACATCCACCCATTCCCCGCACTGCCAGAACTGAGAACAGAAATCGAAGGGGGGAAGGAGGATTTAAGAACGAACTCACCATAACGAGATAAAGTTACTTTTTTAACAATAACAAAATATTTTCCATGGAATATACATAAAGACCAGACATGTGCAGGACATAAAATTCGGTTCGTTTAGGTTTCGTTTTGGTTTGGCCAGAAAAATGTTTCCGAACCGAAATGTCAGTGACCTAACAAATCGATCGAAATTTAGTTTTGTATTCATTCAGATTTCAGCGCCACAAGCCAACGGACAGCAAAATATGGTGCATTTCGCCACAGTGCGGTACGATTCGGCGGCACCGAAATTGGCCCATAGAAAACTAACAAAGGATTCATAATAAATAAATAAATAAATAAAATAATTCATCTATTTACAGACGGCCGAATTTCACTGAAATTGAGGAGAAATAACCTGATTTGCTGTTTCATTTCAACAGGTTTAAACAGGTGAATCTAATAGGTTTTAATGTAATAACTGTAATATGTTTCTTAACCCTTTCGCTGCTGAGGCTTTTCCCGTCCCTGTGCTGAGGTCATTTTTACCGGTTTTGCTCATCATGGTTAAACGCGTTTTGAAGGCTTATTTTAGTATATGACCCAGACATATTATATATCGTTCTTTCCGTCAGACTCGGTAGATTCATAATATGTCATTATTATATGTATACGTTATGTCATGTCTGTATATTATAACAAAAAATGCAATAAAATATGAATTTTCAATAATTTACAATGTGTAAAGTGTTTTTTTTCACATTTTAACATGCGAGCAATTGCGGTTATATTTTGTATGGGGTGCGCTTGTTAAAAAAATTAGAGATGGGGTCTCGTTACATTTTTTTTTGGGGAAAATTACACGATTTTTAACAAACGCACCGCATACAAAAATCGTTAGTGCAGCATCATTGTTCACATTAAATTGAAATGGGAACAATATTGCTGCATTAACAAACCAAAAAAAAGAAAAAAAGTGTTTATTTTTTTTTATAATTTTTTTTAAATATTTTTTTATTTTTATTTTATTTTATTTATTTATTTTTACAAACTTTTTCACTTTCGTGTTTGGTATCGTTGGAACGGCCATGCTCTGGCCGATCCAACAATACCAAACGTTAACCCCTAGCTGCCACGGATCGGGAGATAGGGAGTTCATTGGAACTCCCTATCTCCACCGTTGGTGGCAGTTAGGGGTTAACTCCAGGACTGGCATCATCGTGCTATGCACGATGACGCCAGTCCTCAGGGGGAGTTCCCGGAGGCTTGGCCGACATCCAAGCTCCCCAGGGGTTAATGCCAGGTACCATTTGGAAGGGCAGGCTGTGCCCTTCCAAATGGTGCCTGGGTTAACCCCCGCAACGCCACCGATCGGGAGGGAGAGAGGTCCGAAGGACCTCCCCCCCTCCCTTTCAGGCGCCTCCTCCGCACATGCGGGGGGGCACCTGAATTAGGTGTCATCGCGCTGCCGCGATGACACCTAATTTCACCGGCGGCGGTTCCGGATGCTGGGCTGACATCGAGGATGTCAGCCCGCACCGGGGGGGCCAGCGATCGGCCGGAACTCGGCCGAACGTTGACCCCAAAGTGAGGACGCGCTCAGCGCGTCCTCAGCACAGCAGCAGCCATGCGGAGGACGCGCTGAGCGCGTCCTCCGCATCGAAGTGGTTAATATTATTTTTATTTTTTTACAAAAAAAATACATATATTTTTTTTAAAACCCTAATTTCTAACCCTAAATACTCCCGAAATTCCCAAAATTTCAGAAGAAATTGGATGTGTGCTGGAATGAATCGCAAAAGTCTAATAATCAGGCTTATTCAAAGAGAGTTGATCTGTCCCCGAAATGTAACCGGACACTGAAATTCAGTGTATGTGCCATTTCAGGGCCATTTGACTATTCAGAGAGCAGGCACTTCTCTCGGGAATTGCCTGCACATACGGTGCCTGTTCGGTCCCTGTTCAAGGGCAGTGAAATCCCCATAGAGAAGCAATGCTTCGTCTATACAGAGAACACAAAACAGCAGGGAAAAGTTGCCGAATTGCCCTGCTGCTCGGTGGTTTCATTCGGCAGGTTTATTCAGGAGAATCCCATCGGCTTTAATGTTAAAAACATTCCTGTTTTAATTCCATATCTAATAAACCGTTTATTATTTTATTCTGCAGTAAAAAATCTCTTTATAGATTTTTAGGATTTTTCAGCATTTTTTGGAAATTGTTTTGCAAACTTTTTTCTATTTTTTTAAATTGTTTTTTTATTTTTTCTGTAACAGACCTTTTTTATCATCATTCATTGGATCTTATATGTATATTCCAGATATTTTCGTCCAGTAGTTTTTTGCAAACAGTTTTTCAATTTTCAAACTTTCAAGCGTACAGTTGTTTTTTTTTACCTCGTTCGTCTGAGGCTAGGGTCAGACTGAGGCAGTGCGAACGCGCGTTCTGGCGCACATAATTACGGCCGCACTAGCAGCAGATGACGGGCAATGACAGCCAATATACGAAGTACGGTCGCACAAAAGTCGCGGCGCAACGCAAGTGGAAAATGAACGCATTTTTTCGAGAACGTTAAACGCGCTGGTACTGACGTACAGAGTGCGCTGCGGCGCATAGCAGCGTGTGTGCGTGATTAGGAGATGTCAGACGCTGCTAGTGTGCGGCCAACATAACGTTCAAACAGCCGGATTTCCCTAGACTTCTTTTCACCCCATCGTCATGAAATACGTCCAGAATTGCGCATCGTCTGACCACTTAAGCGTATCCGTGAAAAAATGCGTGCGCACGCATCGACGTACATTTTGACGGTGGCCGCAGAAAATGCGCTCATCTGTCCCTAGCCTTAGTGCCAGCTTTTTCCGGCGGCTGCTCTGCGCTGTGATCGGCGGCTAGTCGGGTTTCACAAGCGTGTTCAGCGTGGTTAATCCAGCTGTTTCTGTGGGTTTCGGTGAGTGTTCGGCAGGTTTGTGTCGAGTGTTCGGCGGGTTTCCCTGCACTACAGGGGCCCTGCGGTGCTTGCTGAATATACCGCAGGGTCGGCGAAGTAGGATCGTCGAATCACCCCGAAGTGCAGGGAACGAAAAGTCAGCGAACGTACGGTGACTTTTTGACTCTCTTTGAATAACCCTGAAAGTCTCCAGAGTGCAACTATGCATGAGCTGTGCACTGGGTATCAGGGCTGATAAACAGATGTCAGAGACTCATCAAGGCATTTAGGCAATTGTGTAACTGTAATTCCTGCAAAAGCTGCTATGTGCACCTCCGACGGAACTATGAAATTAATAACGGTACTCATTTGCATATCTTCAGCACAGTCGGATTTATAATTAGGCAAAGTAGGCATGTGCCTGAAGGCAACCACCAAGCCTTGCTCTGTAAAAAATATTTTAAAAAAATAGTTCTACAAAGGTGCTCTCCTCTGGTTGACCGCTAGTAAAAAATAATTGTAAAAGTAAAAAAAATTTACAAAAATGAAACGTTCCCTTTTTCTCTCGATTTTTATTTAGGGTTTTTTTTGCAAAGAAAGACCCTCATTTTTTAATATTAAACGAATATTTGTAAGAACAAAAATCTATATATAACTAGAATTTATTTTATATTTATTCATTGTACACAATTTTGTTTTTTGCGCTATCCTATAGAAAAATTGCTGATATTTAGCAGCATCAAAAATTACGTGGTAAAAATGTCGACTCATGAAAACCACCCTCTGCCGTGACCCAATTTTGATGCCCAGCATTTTGGATGCTCTGAGGTGAAATTGAGCATCATTTACTATAGCTAGGGTTAGAAGATAGGACTAGGCTTAGAAATAAGGGTTAGGGTTAGTTTACCATTTGTGCTGGTTTTAGGGTTAGTGCTAAACTTCTGCTTCATTTTTGCTCCATTTTATGGTAACAGATTCTGCCCCTTCTTTTTATGCTCTGAGAATTTGTTATTCAATATTTTAAAATGTGTAATTATTTTTTTTGTTTCCCCCAAAGCAAAAATCAAAAAAGTATTCCCCCTAGTTTTGGAACTTTTTTTTGGGTGGAGGGGAAGGTGTTGGGGCGCTCCATATTTTTATGCCTAGAGGCTTCTGAGATGTAATTCCGACCCCGATCTTCGGGCCAGATCACATCTTGTCTGCTCTACACACTGTGGGCCACATTACTTTCCTATCACTAACGTTAGTGTTCACCTGAATGAGCATTTTTAATGTTAGCCCTGGTGGCCCTAGCGTGGGCGCACCATATTACAATCCAAACGCTAACGGGTATCTTGCGCTTTTCAACACAAGCTCACTGTACTTTGCGCTCCCTATGCTTAACATGGGGAGCGCAAAAAGTTAATTAATGTTAGTATTACAATGTACTAACTCTAACTTACCATCCGGCTGCGGTTAATCCAACAGTTAACTACAGCCTGTACCTGGTGCTAATGGATTCCGCTGCAGAATCCGTCAGCACCTGCCAGAAAACCCCCAAAAAAATCAGATACTCACATTCGATCCCACGGTGAGGACCGCAGCTCCAACTGCCTCTTTCCACCGGGAGCAGGGAGAGACTGGGGGGAAACCTGCCGAATCTCGCGAGGCGAAATCCTGCAGGTTATGTGACCGGCAAATCGTCTGCCTCAATGGAATCCTATGGACTCCATCGAGTGGATGCTCGTGGTGGCGCTTAGCGCTGCCGCACGCATCCCGCGGTTTAGCACTGCATTACGATGCAGGCAGCTTTTCTAGTGCCTGCATCATAATATCAGGCTAAAACAGGGACGCAAAGGAGAAACCTGCAGGCGCAGGTTTTTATCCCTAGTGTCCCCATTGTAGCGTGAAGAATGTATTGTGGCCCTGTGTCTAGTGTGACTTACAACATGCCCATCTGGGACCCATAAACTTAAAGACACATATTGGTCATCAGTTCGTTGGTGCATTATTTCTAGAACACAAAGACATCTGAAATGGGCCTCAGGATTGACCCAAACAGGGGAATGAGAACATGTGTGAATGGGGTCTATGCAAGGCGCAAGGGTATTACAAATTCCTTTGATCCTGCTTCTGATTCGGTCAGGAGTAGGCCTATCACAGAGCTGGTCTGGTCAGGGTGATCATTTTTATAAGACAATGATTGCACTGATGACATTAAAGCCTTCACACACTCACATTCAGAATAAGCAACTATACCTCTTGACTAAGATGTAGCTCACCCTCGCTATGTGGTCAGACAGGCAATTTGGCAAACCAGGCAAATGCTACTGGCCACCGATCGCATTCTGACTGGGTAAACCATGTTTTAACCTCCCTTCTGGTCCACGTGTTTATAATCCCATCTTTGATTTGATCAGTCGGAGAGCTGGCCCATCTTTAGACCACCACTATGGATGCCTGGGCCAGAAGGAAGGTTGAAAGATGGTGTTCCCCCAGTCAGAATGCAGCCAGTGGCCAGTGGCATTTGCCTGGTTTGCCAATTCACAAGTCTGACCACATAGTGAATGTGATCTACATTTTGCTCAAAAAATAGCATTCGTTATTATGAATGTCTGTGTTTGAAAACTGTAATCTCAGCAGTGTGTGCATTGCCTTATAAAAATGTCTGCTTGCAGATTAAACTGCTTTTCTTACTCCATGATGAATGACCTGAAATCCACAGTCGGCAATGTGGAGGCAAACGCTTTTACATGCTTCAGAACCATCACCAGCCGTACAGACTATAAAAGAGATGCATATATATGGACCCAATGTAGGTTATATATCATTTCTGTGTGTGCTGAAATTCTGATCCCAATAACAGTGCAGGAATACTAATATCCAACAACAAAATGCTGCTGTATGTCATTCGATATACCTTAAAGTGGAATATGCCTGCGTAGTCTCTCTCATAACTTTGATCACTTGGCACCACTAGTGACAGGAAGTTTTCATTCAGCGTGAGGGATGCGACTGAAGAGAGGAACCAGCAATTACCTGCAAAAAAAAATAATAATAATAAAAACACAAAACAGCTTTCCAAAATATAAGGAAAAAAGGAATACAGTTAATAAGGTCGTGCTTTGGTTACTCTTTGTGTTGCCGGAACAAGGAGACACGGAGCCTTGGCCCCCCGGTGTCTGGATAGCACTCACCAAGCTTCCCTTGCCGAATATCATCACGAGTCGCTCCCCCTTCAATGAACTGTGGCTTCAGGGTTATTTCCTGCAAGGATAAAGTGAATGGCGGATTTTAACCATAGTTAAAAAAACACTCTCAGGGTTATTCAGAGAGCGGTGAAAACCAGGAGAATGACTGGAGAAGTGAAAATTCTAGGTCAATATAGCCGATATTGAAAGTGAGATAAATGGGAGAATTTTTCTGATTTGGCTATTTTGACCTAGAATTTTCACTTCTCCAGTACTTCTCCTGGTTTTCACCTCTCTCTGAATAACCCTGTCTGTCCTTGTTCCCATTAACTCTTTTATATGTATTCATGTTTGTAATGGAGCTTTTAACCCCTTTAATGCCAAGCACTTTAACTGTACAGATCAGTGTAATCAGGGATCAAGTCAAGCAGGATCGGCGTTCCTGCACTAAATTTACAGGGGGAACTAAGTTCCCATTGGTCCTACACACTATAAAACTTTTTTTAAACTTTTTATTTTGTAACAGTGTCAGCGATACAACAAGCTGAAAACGGCCCGCAGGGCCACAACAGACCATTCATCACAATGGCTCAGAAGGGGGAGGGAAAAAAGGAAAGGGCAACAACCTCATCATAGAGTCACAGAAAAATCAATGGCAATACTCAAAAAAAAAGGGGCTGAAGGAGGGGTTTAAAAAATGGCAAAGGTCTAATACGTTACCTTCCCGGCACATTTCCATCGAAGTGGGGGCCAAGGAAGAGTATAGGTCACAAGAATGGGGCACTCAAGGGCCAGGTATGATGGACAGAGCCATGGTGATCGCCATAATGGCACACCCCAAGAAAGCCCCAAGACGCCATGAAAAAAAGGGGTTGTGTAAAAAATTGGCAAAGGCCCAATACGTGACCTTTCTGGCACACTCCCGTGAAGGGGGGCTAAGGAAGAGTGCAGGTCACAAGGCCAGGGTACTCAAGGGCCAGGTATGAAGGGCAGAGCCATTTTGGTCGCCACAATGGCACACCCCAAGACAGCCCCAAGACACCAAAGAAAAAGAAAAAAAGGGGAGGGTAAAAAGGGGGTGGGGCGGAAGACATCGTCCATGGTGGTGGGAGAAGTCCAAGTGTAGTAGGCAACCCTCAACTGCCAAAGACATGGGGGCATGTCGCTAGGGAAACCGTCAGTCTGGCTCCGTCAGCTGTACCACTGGGTCCAGTGGCGCAGACATGATCTCTAGTGTGGTGAGCAGGGACCTCGCATCCTCCAAGGTCATCGTGGGGTACGGTTTTCCACAATGATATATGATTAGGGAACCAGAGGCCCCCCTTCTGTAGCATACTCCTCGGTCCCGCAGCAGGGCAGTGACCTCGCGGAAACATCGCCGGGCCGCAAATGCCAAAAAGAAAATGTCTCAGAAGAAAGTTAGGTATTGGGAGGCGTAGGTAACCTGGAACGACAGGACGGCAGCAGTGAGGATTCGGGAGAGTATTTCCACAGACCGGGTAGACACGAGAACATCACAGGGGGCTGTCTCCAGTGCAGCAGCAGCCTTGCGGAGACGCATCACTGAGAGGATTGTGGGTTCCGAGGTGGCACCATCAGACGGGATGAGGTGAGTGATAAGGCCCACTACGTATGGCATAAGGTCATCAGGACTTCGGGGATCCCTCGCACCCATAGGTTCCGTCGCCAGTGGTGGTCTTCTAGCATCATGACCGCAGAGCTCAGGTTCGCCACCTGAGATTGGAGGTAGTCGAGTCTGGAGGTAGTGGCAGCCTGCAGTGTCTCCGATTCCTGCACTTTCACCTGCACCTCAGCGAGCTGAGACTGCAAGGGCTCCAAGGCCAAACGCACCTCCTGCAGGTCCTGACGCCACAGGGATCGGAAGTCCTTCATAACTTTCTGTAAATCCGCCTCGGTGAGCGGTCGTGCAGGGGGTAGTTTGCCTGGGTCACCACCAGGCACAGGCGCAGGCAAAGTGTCTCCAGCCGTGGACGCAGTCGGCGTGCCAGTCCCGCGGCAGGACCTTGTAATGTATTGTGTTTTGCCTATGTTTCTTTTTGAGCCATCCTGACCACCGTAGTTAGTCTTCCTGATCCCTCCCCCCCCTCCATTTTGTGTTCAGTTATAGATTAAACATCTACAGGAGCACAGCTCTGTTTTGAAGCTCTGTGTCTGTCACATTACTTTACATGGTGTCAGAAGTCTGTCTGGAACAGATCTCACGCTTACTATGGCATTATCGCAGTTTGAACACCCCAAGATTGACTGGGAAGCTCCAGACTTGTACCAAGAGTTTGAAAGATTTCGCAGCCACGTCTCCTTTGTGTTTGATGGACCGCTCTCAGAACAAACACTGAAGCAGCGCACAGGTTGGTTGGGAACGTGGATTGGCGAGCAGGGCAGAGATATATAAAACGCTACCCTGGGGAGAAGGGGAGAAGGATGATCCATCTAAAGTACTGGATAAATTTGCCAGCTATATAAGGCCAAGAAAGAATAAGAGAATTGCCAGACACCGCTTTAAGCAGAGAAAACAAGGAGTCACTGAGGGATTTGACCACTTTGTGAAGGATTTAAGACTCCTGCTAATGGATTGCGAGTATGCTGATCCAGATGATATGTTAATCGATACAATAATCGCTGGAAGCAAAGAAAAGCGCGTCCAGGAGAGACTCTTAGACAAAGGGGAAGATCTAACACTACCAAAAGCAATTGAAATTGCCCAACAGTTTGAACTGTCACAGAAGCAAATTACAATAATCAGAGAAGAAGAATCTCAAGTGCAAGCAATAGGTGAATACACAATTCCAAACTGCAAATAAAAAAGCCTATCTACAATATCAGCCAAAATCTGTGCAGAAAGACATGAATACTTACCGGACATACAACTGTTTAAATTGTGGAAAAGATCCCCAGCATAAGTGGACCCAGGGCAGATGTCCAGCGAAAGGTTCTGTCTGCTCGTACTGCCACAAACCAAACCACTGGGTGGCAGTGTGTCTCAAAAGGTCAGTAAACACAGTTAGTGTGCAGCAGCAATCAGAAACTGAGGATGAGGAGGTACTGGGCATAAATCTCACACGAACGGATGAGCACTATGATGACAAATGGACTGCGGACATTGAAATCCTGTCTCGGCAAGTGCCATTCAGAATTGACTGGTGCAAAGTGCAACACATTGACTTTAAGTAATTATCAGACACTCCCGCATGTAGGTGAGCTTAAGCGCTCTAATCGAGTGCTAAAGTCCTACTCTAACCACAGGCTGAAGCCCATAGCTGCGGTGGACCTTCTAATCAAATTCAAGAATACAGAGATACCAGCAGAATTTGAGATTGTGGACATTTTGCAAGAAAATGTGCTTAGTGGCGCAACAGCAGAAGCCTTAGGTTTAGTGATGCGGCTCCATGCGCTGCAGCCTACTATGAAAAGCAACACACGACACTCTATCCAAGTGGCAACAACAGGACCTCTGCCAGTTGGGCTAGATGATTACCCAGAACTGACTCGCACTACTGGAACCTTGCCGGGCAAGTACACAATCAAAATTGATCCTGAAGCACAAGGTGTGGTTCATCCTGTCCGCCGTCAACCAGCTGCACTGAGAAATAAGATACTAGAGAAACTACAAGAGATGGTTAAAGATGGCTACATCACCAAAGTTAACCAACCAACCGAGTGGGTGAGTTCTATGGTGGCAGCTGTGCGTAATGGCAAAATAAGAATCTGTATTGACCCGAGCGACTTAAATAAAGTCATTAAGAGGGAACATTACCAATGCGCACCATCGAGGAGGTAGTCTCTGCAATACCTGGTGCTAAAGTTTTCTCTGTTTTGGATGCAAAATCTGGGTTCCTACAAATAGAATTGGATGAAGCGTCATCATTCCTGACAACCTTCAACACGCCCATTGGCAGATTTAGGTGGCTTAGGCTTCCTTTTGGTCTAAAATGTGCACCTGAAATATTCCAGCGTATTATGGACGAAATGCTTGAGGGTATTAGCGGCGCAATCAGTGTGATGGATGACATTCTCATTGCGGCCCCTTCAGTACCGGAACATGATGAGATTCTCCGTAAGGTAATTCAGAGAGCCACAAGCTACAACCTGAGTCTCAACTTTGATAAATGCCACGTCAAGCAATCTTCTGTGCCCTATGTAGGACACCTGATAACAGCAGATGGCCTGAAGGCAGACCCTGCAAAAATAGAGGCTGTGAAATCCATGCCAACACCAAGAGACAAGGATGGTGTCCGTCGCTTCTTAGGGTTTGTCACCTACCTCTCGAAATTCCTGCCCAATCTCAGCGAAGTTGATGCACCTCTGAGACAACTTCTTAAAACTGATGTGGAATTTGCCTGGCAGCCAGCTCAACAACAAGCCTTTGACACACTCAAAGACATGTGCACTGAGTCTCCTGTGCTACAATTTTTTGATCCATCCAAGTCTGTCGAAATTTCTCTGTGATGCCAGCAGCAACGGCCTCGGTGCAGTATTGTTGCAGGACAGCCACCCCATTGCCTTTTCGTCCAGGTCACTAACAGACACTGAAACTCGTTATGCGCAAATCGAGAAGGAGATGCTGTCAATTGTTCATGCATGTGTCAAGTTTCATAATTACATATTTGGAAACCACGTAACCATCTACAATGACCATAAGCCTCTGGAGGATATTTTTAGGAAGCCATTGCTCTCTACCCCCATGCGCATTCAGAGGATGCGCCTTCGCTTGCAGTGGTATGATCTCACCGTTAAGTACAGACGGGGCAAAGATATGGAATTGCCGGATACGCTGTCGAGAGCCCAGTTACCTGTGAACAAGCCTGAGATGGAAGGCTTAGAGTGCGTCTCCATGCTTCATTTTGTTTCAGTCAGTGAGCAGAAATACTCAGAGCTGCAGAACTGCACAAGAGAAGAGCTCAGCTGTCTTCAAAGGATAATCCGGCAAGGCTGGCCAGACCACAGGCATGATCTCCCTAATGAACTACAACCATACTGGGACTCGCGAAGCCAGCTTGTTGTCTCCGATGGCGTTGTGTACAAAGGCCTTCTATGCAAGCTCACATGTTGAAGCTCATACATCAGTCCCACTTGGGAATAGTGAAGAGCAAGCAGAGAGCCCGTGAGGTCCTATACTGGCCAGGTATGAGCTCTGTAATTGAACAAATGGTAAAGAACTGTGGCAAGTGTGGCAGACTTCCAGAATAAACTGCCAAGACAACCCCTACATCCAACAGAAACCCCCAGTTTTCCCTTTGAAGAAGTAGCCTCGGACCTGTTTGAGTTCGAAGGGACCCATTACATTCTGCTGGTGGATTACTACTCGAAGTTCATCGAAGTGGACACGCTGAAGAATCTACATTGTCGCAGTATCATAGAAAAGCTGAAGGCTCAGTTTAGCAGGCATGGGATCCCTGTCATCCTTCGAACAGACAATGGCCCTCAATATGCAGCAGAGGAATTTAAGGTGTTCTGCCAAAGTTATGGAATTACTCACAGAACTTCGTCACCCCACACACCACATTCCAATGGTGAAGCCGAGCGTGCAGTCCAGACTGTTAAAAAACTTTGGGCCAAAGCGTCAGACAAAACACCTTGCACTGCTTGATTACAGGACAACTCCACTGGATTCTGTAGGCTTTTCGCCTGCTCAACTGCTGATGGCAGGCGGCCCCGAAATAGCCTGCCTACTGCTCGTCTGCTGCTCGCACCTGCAGCTTATGATCCCATCAAAGTCAAACAGCGCCTAGACAGAAGCAAATGCATTCAGAAATTCTACTATGACCATAAAAGAGCAAGTGGCCCCCGTGCTGAATTGAAGCCTGGAGATGAAGTTCGGATGCAGCCGCACCCAGGCAGTAACAGGTGGTCGCCTGGAGTAGTAGTGAGGTCTCACGATGCCCCTCGATCCTATATTGTAGAAAGTGGAAATAAGGAATACCGTCGCAACGTCCAGCACCTTCGTAAGAGCACACCAGATGCCAATGACTCCCGTCACAGACTTATCAATGATCATTGGGCTGAGTTGATGGAGCCAGTGAGTGCCGAGGAGCCCGAGCCTGTGGAACATACTAACTCCCAGCAAGAATCTGCTCCAGTACCACAGTCTGCTAAGGGAATGACGTCAACCGGGCAGTACATCACCAGGCTAGGCAGAGTTGTGAAACCTCCGGACCGGCTTTCCTTGTAGCCAGAGACATGCGTAGCAAACGCGAATGGCGACAGCAGTGTGCCAATAACTGTTCCAGTTCCACTTGCTTATGTACAATGGTGCACTGTTCTGGATGATATGTTATCGTTTGAGTCTCGTTTAAAATGTGCTAACCTTTCCTTTGTTCTTTTGAGGGATGCAAGTTTTCTGTTTATGTAAATTGAGAAGTTTAAAGAAATATCACCGATTTAATATTTGCGATATCTATACCTGTATCCCAAGTGACTATGCTAGTTAAGGGTTTGTTTTATACTTACGAAGGGAGATGTAATGTATTGTGTTTTGCCTATGTTTCTTTTTGAGCCATCCTGACCACCGTAGTTAGTCTTCCTGATCCCTCCCCCCCCCTCCATTTTGTGTTCAGTTATAGATTAAACATCTACAGGAGCACAGCTCTGTTTTGAAGCTCTGTGTCTGTCACATTACTTTACAGACCTCACCCGTGCGCCCAATGCCCAGTGACGTTTGGATGTCTAGGAGGCTCGGATCCGCCGTCTCCATCTTTCCAGATTTCTTTCCCATGTTGGCAGCCATGAGGAGGCCTCCCCTGCAAGAGGTGTATGCCGTGGGAGTTCCAGACCAGGCCGCAAGATGGCCGCTGCACGCTGCAGGTCAGGGTAGAAGGGAGCCAAGCCTTCACCCCTCTGCTCCCCTCCAGCCACAGGACGATGCAAATGGGGCCTGCAACCTTCAGCAAGTGACCCGAGGAGAGCACACCAGTGTCAGGGTAAGATAGTGGCCGCAATCAATCAAATACCGGTGTCGCGGCCCAGAGCTCCGAATGAAGACAGTTGCTCTCCTCGAGGTCCGGACACACCCCCCACTATAAAACTTTGATTAACGTGTTCAGACATCTGATCCCTCATTGAGCCACAATAAATATATGATTTATCATATATTTTCCCCAAAATCTAGCCCATGTTGTGTGTGTGTATGTATATCAAAATTATGCATATATATCTTCCGAAATTCAGTGCGTTTGCAAGTTTAATGCATGATGACAATCATCACAGGGACGTTTTACTCATCCTGACCACTTTACACTTTTAAAGTGTTCAGGATGTCAGGAATACCACTTTCTCCAACCCCCCCCCCATCCTCTGTCCCACCGATATGGCTGAAATGCTAGGTGAAGTAGGGGGCATTTCCTCCACCCCACCCAGCGTCACCAGCAGCCAGGATTTTTAATTTCCCAGCTGCCAGTCACCAGATCTGTCAATGGTGATGTCATGTAAAGAGAGAGGCCGACATCACCCTCTGAGACCAATCGCTGTAGAGAGCGTACCCAGAGAGGCAGCCGATGGATCGGCACCGTGCATGCGCATGCAGATCCAATCCATCGATCTGCCCAGGCGCTATAGAACTTGACTACATAAAGTGTGTACGTCTCGTAAAGCTATGTAAGATGCATAGGAGCGCAAATTGTGTAGCAAAGCTTCAGGGAATTACAGATTTGGGTGTCCCTGAGCTGAATAGGAGGAACAGTGCTTGTCGAGGGAGAAAAGGGGAGTAAAATCACCCCAAAAAGAAAAAAAAGTAAAAATAATTGGATGGAGGCTGTCGGCAGGGGGTGCCGGACAAAATCCTTACAACCAGGTACCCTAATGCTAACATCCCAACAGCCAACTTCCATAAAGAACAAGTGCCGGACCTACCAAGTTCCCTACACAGACAACTCCCTGACAGCAAACTTCCAGACATCCAAAATCCCAGTGGCTAACCCTAATCCTAACACCCTAACCCTTAGGGAGTTATGCTTAGGTTTATGGGGTTATGGTTAGGTTTAGGGAGTTAGGGTTAGGTCTAGGTTTAGGGAGTTAGGGTTAGGGCAAGGTTTAGGGAGTTAGGGTTAGGGCTAGGTTTAGGGGATTAGGGCTAAATTTAGGGAGTTGGGGTTAGGGCTAGGTTTAGGGGATTAGGGCTAGGTTTAGGGAGTTAGGGCTAGGTTTAGGGAGTTAGGGTTAGGGCAAGGTTTATGGGGTTAGGGCTAGTTTTAGGGAGTTAGGGTTAGGGCTCGGTTTAGGGAGTTAGGGTTAGGGCTAGGTTTAGGGAGTTAGAGTTAGGGCTAGGTGTAGGGAGTTAGGGTTAGGGCTAGGTTTAGGGAGTTAGGGTTCGGTTTAGGGAGTTAGCGTTAAGGCTAGGTTTAGGGGTTAGGGCTAGGTTTAGTGTGTTATGGTAAGGGGGTTTGAGTTAGGTTTAGGGGTTAGGGCAAGGGGGTTAGGGTTAGGGGGTTAGGTTTATGCTTTGGGAGTTAGGATTAGAGGGTTAGGGTGTTAGGGTTGGGTTAGCCACTGGGATTTTGGATGTCTGGAGGTTGGCCGTCAGGGAGGTGTTTGTGTAGGGAACTTGGTATGTCCAGTACTTGTTCTGTCTGGAAGTTGGCCATCGGGATGTTGGCATTAGGGAACCTGGTTGTAGGGATTTCGACCCAAACCCGTCAGCAGGATCTGCCCAATTATTTAAGGGCAAAAAAAAGAGGGAATTTTTTAATAGATTATCCATTTAATTACAATCCCAATTATTTTTAAAATGCCAAGATTTCTCACGGCGTTGTAAAAGGAAAAGGGGACCCTGCTCACGTGAGCTCACAATCTAAGACGATGTCAACAAATAGAAGGAATTGACTGAAGACTGTCTGCTTACCGAAGGTCTGAGCCAAACAACTTCCACGTCCTCATCTTTACCGAGAGACGATTTGTCTGCAGGGAATTTGTCATCTTCAAATAACTTGCCCGATGCCAAGCACTGCGCCCTCAGCTCTTGATATCCCTGGTCTAAGTACTTCACAGGGTTCTCAGGACTGCTACCGACACCCTGAGCGCGAGCTCTCTCTTTGATTATTTTGGTTGCGACTCCTGACATGACGTCTACGACCTCTCACTGATTTCCCAAGACAACATCAACAAGCTTTAAATAAGGTGCTGGGTCTGAGAAAAAGCCCCGGAGACAGCGGAGCGCTGTGGGAAACAAACACAAATCAAGAAAAGGCAAAATTAATGAGGTTATCAGTTTGCTTATTAAGATATTACATAAAACATATATTTTTAAGAAATCAGATGACTATTATTCTCAAGGTTAAGGCTAGGGTCAGACTGAGGCAGTGCGAACGCGCGTGCAGCCGCACTTAATCACGGCCGTGCTAGCAGCAGATGCCGGGCAATGACGGCCAATATACGAAGTACGGTCGCACAAAAGTCCGGCTGCGCAACGCAAGTGGAAAATGAACGCATTTTTTCGAGAACGTGAAACCGCAGGTACTGACGTACAGAGTGCGCTGCGTCCGCTAGCGGCGTGTGTGCGTGATTAGGAGACGTCAGACGCTGCTAATGTCCGGCCAACATAACGTCCAGACACAAAAAGAGTTTTATTGATGATCCGTACAAAATCACGGACGAAAATGCGCATCGTATGACCGCTATCGCGTATTCCGTGAAAAAATACGTCCATTCGTTCGAACGCACTTTTTCACAGACAACATAAAAATGCGTTCGTCTGACCCTAGCCTTAGATGTCAACATGCCTCAAACTGAAAATATTGTGCTGGGACCAGGTGGCCCGACAGTGGCCACAGTGCCACTTTACCACTAGCCCGTTGCAAGACTATGGGCTCTATTACATTCTTCACGCAAACGTTAATGCGTGCGCAAAAATGCATTAACGCGAGGGGCAAAACCCTTTGCTCGGAACGTCGTATTACAAAGTCAGCGCAACAAACTCCTGCATTCTTCTAACGCGGGTGAACCTGCGCAAACCCTTTGTGAGCGTACTGTACTGCGCGCATCCTATACCTAACATTGTGAGCGCAAATGCGTTTGTGCGCTGGTACGAGGATGGTACTACAATCTAGGAGCAAAATTTAACGCACAGCATTTGCACGCATAATTTTAACGACTCCTAAAAGCTGGTGGTAACGGCAAATCTGAACGTGCTGGCCGAACCCAAATACACCAGCCTGAAAAAAAAAAATACAGCAACGTATAGTTACACATTCTACACATACCCAAACAATAAAATGGAGAAGTTGTGTGTGTTTTTTATTATTGCTGCAGCATATATACTCAGATTGATTTTGGCAGGCGAAAAAACTTTAACGAGAGATAATTGTGGTTCTTAATTCTGATTGGCTGAATCACATGAAAAAACAGTCCGCACACCGATTTCTGCGCTCGCGTTTTTGATCGTCCGTTTCACGCACGCAATTTTTCGATGGATGAAAAAATGCGTGCGGATTGTAATACCAGCATTAATTTATGCGCGTTAACGTTTAACGCTTCGTTAAACAAACAAATTAACACGCTGCGCGAGTGGTTTTGTGCAAAGATTATAATAGGGCCCTATCAGTGTTATTCAGAGAAAGGTGAAATTCTGGAGAACTTTTAGAGAAGTGAAAATTCTAGGCCAAACCAGAAAAATTCTCCAACTTATCTCACTTTCCAAATCGACTATTTTGACCTACAGGGTTATTCAGAGAGTGGTGAAAACCAGGAGAATGACTGGAGAAGTGAAAATTCGAGGTCAAAATAGTCGATTTGGAAAGTGAGATAAATGGGAGAATTTTTCTGGTTTGACCTAGAATTTTCACTTCCCCAGTCATTCTCCTGGTTTTCACCTCTTTCCAAATAAACCTGCTATAATTTCCACTTCTCCAAAAGTTCTCCAAAGTTTCACCTTTCGCTGAATAACCCTGTGTATCTCTGTATTCCTTTGTATCATTTCGGCCTTCCACACACTTATACCACGGTCTCGATACACAGAGGTGAGATGGCAGAAGAAGGGTGCTGTTTACTTCGACACCATTGCTGTGGCAATTGGAGACCTTTCGTAGTGCCATACTTGAATGAAACTTATCAGTCAGAAACAGGACTGCCAGCAGAATTTATGGGGCCCTTTAATGTTCTTGAACCCAGGACATACTTGAAAACGCGAGAAATCTCAATGTATCCTTCCTGGTAAAATCCTTTATAAATAAATAAATAATAAACCACCAGTCGAGGGCCCACCTTCCCTCAGCAGCCCCTTTCAGTAAACTAAATAACCCCTTCACTACCATGTGATTTGCCAAACATCCACTATCATGGAACCAGATTCCTTATTTGTTTTCCCCATATGCTTTTACTTAAAATGGATTGGTCCACTCTCCCTATCTAACTCACAAACTTACTTTGGTCCAGACCCATTTCCTGCTTCTGCAAGCTGCCAATCTCCTAGTCTACCATAGAGGCGTGTGAGTAAAGTTCCTGGTCTCTACTGGTTGATTGCATCCTGTTTTTACAGTCCTCCCATAACAAGGTACACCTAGAGAAACCCACTCTACCGACAAGACAACTTTTATTTGCTGTTACTTTCCCAATAAAGTGAAGAAATATAAAGGACTTTGTGTGCTTTCAAAAGGGGATAAGTTAAGCTATCTGACTTCAATCATATCCTGCACAGGACATTCACTTCTTGCATATGACCCTGGGGTTCCAGAATATCCACTGCTCGGAACCAGTGCTTTTCTTGGAAATCAATTAAATTAATTATACAGTAAGAATATTTGGGGATAATCCCAATGTATTCCTTGCTGTAATAACCTAATTGGCAGGCGGATGACACCATCTGCCAGCCAAAAGGAGTTACTGCAGGTAGAACTGCAGCTCTTCGCTCCCGGCATCGGCTGGGGGAAGCCTGATATGTCAGGACATTCCCCAGTCGATTATAAACAATTTTAGCACCTTGGGCATTTTCCCCACAGGGCTAAACGTTTGGGGGCACCTTCTGGAGCCCAATAGCAAACAAAATTTGTTTGCAACAATGGAATTCCATTTGCAAACATACAGCATAGACCCAGATGATGTTATCATGATATCAGCCTGCTGTGCTTGCTACCGCTGATCGTGTATACACCATCACGGTAGTGAAGGGGCTAAAATGAAACCATTAGAGCTCCTCTTCCACTTCAGTTGGGGAATTAAGGGCATTCAATGTGTGCCTTTACGCGGTGCAGACCATGCTAATCACCCCCCTCGGTGATGAGTCAGAGTGGTCTTATCGGCTCATATGTTGCGGCCCACTGGGAAATTTGGTATCTCAGTGGGCAGTCCTGGGTGGCATGGTGGTGCCCTTACATACAGTTGTGTTCAAAATTATTCAACCCCCACTGAAATTGAGTGTTATGGCCAGTTTGACATTGATTTTGATCATTCAGTCATCTTGCTTACAATTAAATCAAAGAGGCACGTGTAGGTCAGACAAATATAACATAACATTTATAATGAAATAACCACAAATGTCTTTTCTGTGCTCACATCATTATCAGTTTTATTCAACCCCCAAGTGACATTCAATCTTAGTACTTAGTACAACATCCTTTTACAGTTATAACAGCTTTTAAACGTGAAGCATAGCTTGACACAAGTGTCTTGCAGCGATCTACGGGTATCTTCGCCCATTCGTCATGGTCAAAAGCCTCCAGTTCAGTCCCATTCTTAGGCTTGCGCACTGCAACTGCTTTCTTTAAGTCCCACCAGAGGTTCTCAATCGGATTTAAGTCAGGTGACTGCGATGGCCACTCCAAAATGTTCCAGCCTTTAATCTGCAACCATGCTCTAGTGGACTTGGAGGTATGCTTGGAATCATTGTCCTGTTGAAAGGTCCAACGTCTCCCAAGCCTCAGGTTTGTGACGGACTGCATCACATTGTCATCCAATATCTCCTGGTACTGAAGAGAATTCATGGTACCTTGCACACGCCGAAGCTTCCCTGTACCTGCAGTAGGGATGTGCGTTTCGGGTTTCAGAATTTCGGAATTTTCACGAAATTTCCCGATTCGTGTTTTCGTATGCGGCCGATTTTCCGAAAATTTTTAGATCCGAAAACGGCAGATCCGAAAAGTTTTCCGAGCCGAAACGAAATATTTTTGGAATTTTCGAATGGACTTGAAATGTGTCAAATCAAAATTTATTGCTTTGAAACGAGGAGAAAAGACGTTCCGAAAAACCGAAAATTTCCGAAATCACGAAAAGTCGATACAAAAAACGAGCAAAGTGACACGAAAATCCGAAAAATGGTCGATATTCTGAAAAAAAAATGTACACGAAAAACGAGTCGAGCCGAACCGAAACAGAAATCGGTCGAAACGAGTCGAATCGAAAAGTTTGAAAATCCGAAAAATCGAATCGAATCGAACCGAAAAAAAAATCGGTGCACAAGCCTAACCTGCAGAAGCAAAACAGCCCCAAAGCATGATTGACCCCCCCACGCTTCACAGTAGGCAAGGTGTTCTTTTCTTCATAGGCCGTGTTCTTCCTCCTCCAAACATAGCGTTGATCCATGGGCCCAAACAGTTCTAATTTTGTTTCATCAGTCCACAGAACACTATCCTAAAACTTCTGTGGTTTGTCCACATGACTTTTGGCATACTGCAGTCGACTCTTCTTATTCTTTGGAGACAGCAAGGGGGTGCGCCTGGGAGTTCTGGCATGGAGGCCTTCATTACGCAGTGTGCGCCGTATTGTCTGAGCTGAAACTTCAGTACCCACATCTGACAAATCTTTTCTCAGTTCCTCAGCAGTCACACGGGGACTTTTCTCCACTCTACGCTTCAGGTAGCGCACAGCAGTCGAAGTCAGCATCTTCTTTCTGCCACGACCAGGTAGCGTTTCAACAGTGCCCTTTGCCTTGAATTTGCGAATGATGCTTCCTATGGTCTCTCTTGGTATGTTTAACATCTTTGCAATCTTCTTATAGCCATTGCCCTTCCTGTGAAGAGTAATCACCTCTTCTCTTGTCTTCCTGGACCATTCTCTTGACTTCACCATGTTTGTAACCACACCAGTAAATATCTAGAAGGAGCTGAGTATCACAGTCATTTTAAAGCTGCCTAATTGGTGCTTATTATGCTTTATTGCTGCTCCGTGACATCCACAGGTGTTTTCAATACCTGATTGAAAACACTTGAATGAACCTCTGTTCTTCAGAGTTGTAGTCTTTAAGGGGTTGAATAATTGTGTCAATGAAGAATTCACAAAAGAAACATTTACTACTGTATTACAAAACCAATTGATGTCATTTTAGTTGCATATGGTTCTTTAAAAAGTCCTTGTAGGATTTCATTCTGAATACAATTACAAATGTACACTAAATTCCCTAAAACCCTTTACAGCATTGGGGGTTGAATAATTTTGAACACAACTGTATGTGCCACTTAGACAGCCTGCATAACGATTGGCCCCTGAAGTCACTTAGCCCTTGAATATATCATGGGCGTTCACCCCTGATGGCGGCCATGCCTGCAAAATCAAGCTTTGCGTTCTATGTCCAAAAAAGCAGTAAAATTACACATTTTTCTTGATAATTTTAAATAATTTGGTGTAAACAATGCCCAAGACAGAGACAATGGCAGTGAGCACAGGGAATCCGATCTCAAAGGGTAAACGTCTGGTGACATAGCTCTGGTGTGATAGTATAGACCAGTGTTTCTCAACTCCAGTCCTCAAGTATAAAGTATCTGGTAAGCGCAAAATAAATTTGATATGGAGTCCGGGTGTCTCACACAGGTCCGTGGCACAACATGTGATTTGAAAGAGAAGCAAATGAAAAAATCATGGTGCAATATTGCAATATGTATATTGGATGTTATACTATGTATGAATACCACTCACAAAAATAGAGCCCTATCACCGGCTCAGAGTGGGACCTCGCCTTTGGGTAGTTTTTCTTCCTCCTTGTTGGCAGGTGACCCCCACCTTACATATATAATGGTCTTCATTGCCTCATTGAGGATAGGATCATGGAGGGAAAGATAGGAAAAATATACGGACTCTCCTAGTGTGAATCTTTCAGATATATAGGTGTAAATCACTATTTTGTTTATTGGAGACTTACATGAGTTGGAGCTTCCAAAGCTCAGGATGAAGTGCCCATGGATTTTTTGTGGAGAAAAAATCCAAGAAAAAAACCATTCTGGAACCGAATTTTGCCTTTAAAGGGTTTAATTAAAAGAAAATATAAAAACAACCATAATGTATGGCCCCAGGACGCTTTTCGCTGCTGTAAAGCAGCTTCCTCGGCTGGTCTCTCTAAAGAAAATTTTTCGGCATCATTAATTGTCAGCTCCTCCTTCTAGTCAGTTTTGCATATATTCCAATTAAAGCCTTTTTAGTTAATTTTTCGGCTAACCATGTACTGTAATTACATCATGATTAAATTATATAATCAAAATTCTTGTATATGCATCTTGATACACTTTTGGGTATTTCATTCTTGATCCTTATACATATACAAAAGGAAAAACTCTTTTCAAATTCCTGTAGTATGACCCATGATATATACTATTACATGTTTCTTTAAATTATTCATAACCGTAAAATACAATTTTACCATTAAGTCTAACCAACTAATTTGTTTATTAATATTTAATTAATACCATGGTGGCAGGTTATTTCATCTTTCCATTGCTGACAAGTGTCGCCAACTGAACTTTATGTTTAAAAGATACATATATATATTAATTACTGTAGGACCACGCATTATAGCGGGTCATCTAATTGTTTAAATCAATGTCTGATTATAACGTGTGAGGATTCATGACACATTTAGCAATACGTCTTTCAATTGCCATAGTCTTTTTTGACGCCAAAACTGTTCAATCTATTATTCCAAACGTTGACTGCAGATTGTAATCTGTTTTTTCATGGCTTATATCGTAATTTTGGTAATAAAAAGCATCTAATTACTTAATAACTCAATCTTTTAAATGATACCGCTGTCTAATGTGTCTCCATCATTTGCAATAGTTTCAAACGAGTTCTATCAGTATCTTCGGTAATAGAACCAAAATATCTATTGCAATTGGTTGAAAGACCTATCAATCACAGTAGCCAACCAACCATTATGCTGATTTCCGAATCTTTGATCTCATAGTCTAATAGGCTGATTTTTGCCGTACAAGCACAGCTTAAATGGAACTCTTTTTTTCTTTCTCCGTAAGCACCCCTGACGAGCCATTTCAGGCGTAACGCGCGTCGGGTGCAGTCGCAGCCCAGGACCCTTCGTTAATTTACTTCACTCCGTCAGTATTGTGACCTCATTAACCCTTGGTGGGCTTTCATATATAATTAATTGGACAATTACTGCGGTATTATCTGGGCTCAATTTAGCAGATCATTGCGTCTAAAAGGGTAACCTCTGCTGTGTGTTTTTGACAACTGTGGTGTTCTGTTGCATATTTATTATGCTCAATTATCATTTTTTTCATCTAATGCCAGCCATTATGAATTGAAGTGATCCTCGAAGATCACTTATTGAATGGAGTTTTCTAATTCTATCCATTGCTGCATACAATATCATCATTTGTTGTCTTGTTCTTAATATGTTCGTTTTTTTTTTGGGCACTGTCTATTTATGTTGTTAAAGTTGTTTTATTAAATTTTTTTCTCAATAAAAGCTAAATTTTATTGGTCTCAGGGAGACATCTATATTCTGATGGTTACATCGGAATAATTGTATCTAATTAATCATTTAGGGGAAACCCTTATGTCTCTCAGGATCTCTTCAATTTCTATTCAATATAAATTGTCCTGGTATTATATTGTTACGTTTTACCTCTCTGGTAGTAATATATAAAGAATGGGTATATACCAATATTTTTGATATTAAAATGGATGAACTATGCACTTTGGCTATTTCCTTTTGAGCCAGAGCTGCATATGTATATATATATTTTTCTCTAATGAAATGAGTCAGACTTAGTAGGATTCATTTTGGCTACGTGAGGCCTATAGGCTTTGCAGGGAAATTTTTAACGTTTATTATCTGTGTTTCTTCTTGTGATATTAACATGTTTTGTTTGTTTTTGTGCAGCTGTAATTGATGTATGAAAAATGAATGAATATGTATAAGAGTTTGGACAGGTTTAGAGGGAACAACATGTTTTCTTTTATTATTTTATTTTTGCTAAGCCATGTCACCATCATTTTCATCATCATCATCATCATTGTTCCTAAAGAGAACCTGACAGTCACCAAGTTCACAGTGACTGAGTCTGGAATGAATCATGGACATTTTGTGTCAAAGTCAAAGGTAATATACAACCAGTGCACAGAGACAGCTTGTTCAGAAGGAGTCCCTGTCTTCAGGAACTCCAGTTATCTTATTTTACTTGACATTTGATGAACCCAATGATTTTGCGTCTAAAGTTGGGATGTTCCCAAAGGCTGATTGTTTACCATTCACTCTGGATAAAGACCACGGTCTTAGAGACCAAGACATTATTTTTTCTCTTCAATCCCCTTCACTAGATAAGTGTGAGAAAGGGTTGGATTTGGGAAAATGAGAATGTATTTCTTGAGAGTGTTTGTCAATGCATTTGTGCATGAGGTTTGTGGAGTGAAGCTGAACATAAGAAAATACACAGATATAGATCTGACTCATGCTGATTATTAGAAAGATGAATGTTTAAATTCATCTAAGTTATTATATTTTTCTTGTTCGGTGAAATTCATTTGGAAAATGAGAGTTAATAGTTATTTAATGTCTAGACTAGGCATTTGGCCCAGGTCCCTAGTGTGGTTCACTGGAAGAGTGAATTTAGATTTTAATATAGATAAGTTTATTTTATGCTCATAAAGGGCTTCCTTGGTGAATCCCTTCACTACACCATAAAGGTATTAAGATATTTCATGATTAGCATTCTTGCCCCTGCCTGCTTGCATTTCCACCCCACCTTCCTTGATTCCTTTCCTCCATTCCCCTCCCATGAGTAGTTAATAGACTATTTTTCTCCTCCTCTGGGCATCTAGAATGACCTATGGGTATGAAGTGATGATACTAAGGTCCTGATGACGATCAGTAACAATGCCTTGTTTTCTCTTATCCTTTTGAGTGATCACACTTGTGTATGCGATATAAGAGAGAACTTTAAAATAATATATCTTAAACACATATGAAAGCTTCCCTTAGTTGACATGCCCCCTTTAGCTCAGTTTAAAAAATGCTTCACATGCTATTTCCTAAGGAGATGGAGGAATGTGAAATGTGAGTGCACCATTAGAAAGGGCCCCCTTTTCTATAAAACCATACTGTATATGATCTCAGTTCTAATTCTATGTGTTTTCTATTGCTTTTATGAATTAAACCTACATTTATTTGAGATTCTGGCGATTCTGCAGAGTTCTCTTTGAAAGCGGCTTTCCAAAATTGTGCCATAACAATTTGTACGTGCTTCGACCCCTAGAGCTCGGTGCAGCTCCTCAGAGGGTGAGTAATATTCTTTCCTCTGAGGATATATGTTTTTTGATTAAGGATACAGTACTTTGCCATGATGAGACCTCATCACTGGTGAGACCTCACTTGGAGTACTGTGTGCAGTATTGGAGACCGTACTGGAGACCGTATCTCCAGAAGGATATAGACATCTTAGAGAGAGTTCAGAGAAGGGCTACTAATATGGTGTACGGCTTGAAGGAGAAAAGTTACCAGGAAAGACTTAATGATCTTAACATGTATAGCTTGGAAAATAGACGAGACAGAGGAGATATGATAGAAACATTTAAATACATAAAGGGAATCCACAAGGTAGAGGAAGGGAGTATATTTAAACGGAAACAAAGTAGCAAAACAAGAGGACATAGTCTTAGATTAGAGGGGCAAAGGTTTAAAAGTAACATCAGGAAGCATTATTTTACTGAGAGGGTGGTGGATACATGGAACAGTCTTCCAGTAGAAGTGGTAGAGGCCAAAACAGTAATTGAATTTAAGCAGGCATGGGATAGGCATAAGGCTATCCTAAACAAAAGATAAATCTAGGTAAAGTATCCATGTAATTGGGCAGACTAGATGGGCCGAAAAGGTTCTTATCTGCCGACATTTTTCTATGTTTCTATGGCCTTCCGTGAAAAGAAATGGCATTTTGGAACCTGCCACTGTGGTACAGCACATTTGGCAAATTCATGAAAGGAAGCAGAGTCCACCAACTGGAAAGGCAGCAGCTGTAATGCGAGTAATTTTGCTAAGCTGGCATTTAGACGCTGTGCTTGGGGATGGTTGGGAATATATTTTTTCTTACGCTGCAGCAGCTGGGGCAATGTAATATGACTGCGTAAATCTTCAGCTGATGGGATGCTGTCACATTCTGAGGAAGGACCTGGTACACCCATTACTGTAGCATCATCCCTGTCAGTGGAGGTTGTAGGCAATGACATGGCAGGACATGTAGTGGGGGTAGAGACAGATGAGGAGGAGGAGGAGGACCTATGCAAAGTGTTGTGCCAATGGGATGCATGGCAGGTGGTCATATGTCGCCTCATGCATGTGGTACCCAAGTGGGAAAGTGGGATGTCTTTCCCACGCTTGATCCTCTTCTGACATAGATTACAAATAGCAATGGTGGAGTCTGCTGCACATTTGTTAAAGAACTCCCAGCAGACAGCAGACTTCCTGTACATGTGCTTTGAGACATCAGCGCTCTGCACCTGAGCAGCTGTGACTTCTGATACCTTGGATGGCTACGGTTGGTCATAGAGGACGTTGTGCCTCGTGTTTGTTGTGCCTCCTCCTCACTTGACTCCTCTGTTCGATCAGGCACCCAGGTGGAGTCAGTGACCTCATCATCGTCATCACCCCCTATCTCCTCATCACTGGAGCCAACTTGGCAGTATGCTGCAGCTGCTAGGGCAACATGAGTGCCAGTTATTTGTGTATCACTGGCACCCCCTCCCTCTAGGTTGATTATACTCCCTTCTTCAACCTCAGAGTTTGAATCAGAGCACTGTAGTTGCTGCGCATCCTCAAGCAGCAAGTCACTGCGGAATATGCTGGCGCTTTATAAATAAAGAATAATAATAATAATAATAATTGTAGTCAAACAATTCAGCTGATTCCTCCGTGTATGTTGGTGAGACTACGGCAGGAGTAGCTGTGGACATGGAGGCTGCATTAGATGCTTTGACAGCTGAGGTGGACTGTAAACCACTACAAGCCTGGCTGGCAGAGGACTCGGAGGATGAGGATGGCCTGGTTAGTAGGGATGTGCATTTCGGGTTTCGGAATTTCAGAATTTTCACGTTTCATGTTTTCGGATGCGGGCAATTTTCCGAAAATTTTTAGATCCGAAAATGGCAGATCCGAAAAGTTTTCCGAGCCGAAACGAAAAATTTTCGGAATTTTCGAATGGACTTGAAATGTGTCAAATCGAAATTTATTTTCGCTCTATTCATGATTTCGGTTCCATTCGTGATTTCGGTTCCATTTCGGTAATTCTGGACATCGTATATTTAACTATTATCGGTTATATCGCTGATTCTGTAAATTTTGTATTTGTAAATGCGTATCACTTGTTTCTTGTGGCATTCGGGTCAGTTTAGCATTTTTTAAATCGTTTTGTTCATTTTTTTGTTCCTTGGCTTTCATACCATTTTAATATGATTAAATAAAGTTGTGAACTGTATATTCAATTATTCATAAGAAAAAAAGGATCTTTATTTAATAAAAAAAAACACGATAGAATCGCCAGAATTATCGTAGACACTTTGAAACGAAGAGAACAGATGTTCCGAAAAAACGAAAATTTCCGAAAAGTCGATACAAAAAACGAGCAAAGTGACACGAAAATACGAAAAATGGTCGATATTCCGAAAAAAAAATGTACACGAAAAACGATCCGAACTGAACCGAATCGAAACAGAAATCGGTCGAAACGAGCCGAATCGAAAAGTTTAAACATCCGAACAAATCGAACCGAATCGAACCGAAAAAAAATCGGTGCAAGCCTACTGGTTAGCCAATCCTGCAAACTCTCTGTATGTTGCTGCAGCATAAGACGGCCAGCACCAGTTAGAAAGGACAAGCGTGCCCCTGCAGAGGATGCACCACGTCCACGATGACCAGGGGCACAGCCTTCCGACACAGAGGCTGCTTGCCCTCTTATCTTCGTCTGGGAGCGTCTGCCTGTCCTTTTTGGTCTTTCTGACATGGTGAGTGACATATAGATTAAAGATATACAGAAGTCTGATTCAACTCTGGTATAAAGATTGGAGATATACAGAAGTCTGATTCAACTCTAGTATAAAGATTGGAGATATGCAGAACTCAGATTCAACTGTGGTATATAGATTAAAGATATTCAGAACTCTGATATAAGTCGGCGATTTTACTGATATTTTTCCTGAAAGGCTGCCAATGTCCTCTACTCTCTCTCTCTGATTCACTTCCTCTCCTGCAGGCTGCAACACCCTAATAGCTGGCAACAGCCAGATTCAACTCTCAATAGATAAACAGATGAACTCTGATTAAACTGTGTTATTGTATGGTATCTAGAATTAGATCAAATATATACAGATTTTCCAGAACAATGCTATAAGTCAGTGATACACACTGTCCCTGATAGCCTGGCTGTGCCAAGACATATTCAAATTTGCTGAACTGTGGTATAACTCACTGATACACACTGATAGACTGGCTGTGCCAAGACAGATTCAAATTTCCTGAACTGTGGTATAACTCTCTGATACACACTGATAACAGGCTGTGCCAAGACAGATTCTAATTTGCTGAACTGTGGTATAACTCACTGTTACACACTGATAACAGGCTGTGCCAAGACAGATTCTAATTTGCTGAACTGTGGTATAACTCTCTGATACACACTGATAACAGGCTGTGCCAAGACAGATTCAAATTTGCTGAACTGTGGTATAACTGATACACACTGATAACAGGCTGTGCCAAGACAGATTTTAATTTGCTGAACTGTGGTAGAACTCACTGATACACACTGTCCCTGATAGCCTGGCAGTGCCAAGACAGATTCAAATTCCCAGAAATCTCCTACTACTCACTAATACACATTGTCCCTGATAGCCTGGCAGTGCCAACACAGATTCTAATTCCCAGAAATCTCCTAAAACCTCACTGATACACCCTGACAGAACAATCTCCTCTCCTCTCTGATTCACTCCTGCAAATACATGCGCTAGGGCTGCAGGCAGGGAAGCCTTATATAGTGTGCTCCGGGAATTAGCTTTGTGAGCCCATGATTGGGCAAAATTTGACCAATCAGGACTCTGAGCCGTGATTGGCATAGTCTTGCACCTGTCTTGCACCTGACCTGCGGTCAGGTGCAAGGCTGTAGCCAATTACAAGCTTCAGGCCAGTGGAAAAGTGCATTGTGCTCCATTGTGGTGCATTGTGGGCGAACATGCGGCAAACACGCGGAAATGTTCGGAGTTCGACGAACAGCCGAACGGGCGATGTTCGAATCGAACTCCGAACAGATCCGAACCGAACGCTCATCCCTAATAAGGATAACAAAAACAAGTCATTATAACCAGTTAAAGCTGGGACCACAATATTCATCTATCTAGCTATTATCATGACTCAGATCTATGAGCGTGTGTTTTCTTATGTTTAGATTCTCTCCACAAACCTCATACATACATGCATTTTCAGTCTCCCAAACCCAACCCTCTCCCATACTTGTCTAAGGGAATTGAAAAAAAAACCAAACACAAGTCTATGAGTCTTAGACCTGGGTCTTTATCCATGGTGGGTGATCAGCAATGAGTTCCTTTTGCAACTGTATTGGACAATCGGCTTTCAATAACATCACACCACTCTGAGATGTGGTTTTCTTGCCTCCTCTGTGTCACGCAAACGAGAGGACCTGAGCTCCTGAAACTGGAACTCTTTCTGAATGTGCTGTCTCTGTACGCTGGTTGCATATTACCAGTAACCTGTAACATTGGCACAAAATGTCCATGATCCATTCCAGACTGAACTTGATAACAGTAAGGTTCTCTTTAAAAACAATGATGACGAAGATGATGGTGGTACAACTAAGCAAATAATAAAATATATGTTGTCTCCTTGTTGTGTGGTCCAAGGGGGAACATTTCACAACAATGGGCTCTATTCCATACTTATCGCTAAACTTGGGATGCTAACAGTGTTAAATGTTAATGCGATACTCTGGGGCAGGCGCTACCTCAGCACCTCACCCCGGAATGCAGCGATAACCGCAATGATACTCGTTCTAGGTAGTGCTTCTGCGTCATTTCGAGTATCACCTCATGGAGTCCATAGGACTCCATGGAGGGTTGGACTTCCAGACCACATGATCACATAGCGCCGCAGGGTGATCATGTTGGGAGACTGGAATCGAATTGTTCCTAGTCTTACTCTGCTCGTGGCCTGAAGAAGCGGCGGATTGGGCCACACTTCTTACCGTGGGATGAGAGGTGTGTTTGGGATTTAATTGGGGGTTTAGGGGGTGTTAAATGATTTTGCATTAGTAGAATAATTTAACACCAGCTTTAGAAGGTGCTAAAATTTTGGTTTGCGTGACCCAGCGGTTATTTGCGCCTGCACTTTGTAATACCTCACTTATCGAAGCACTAAAAAAAATATTGCGCTCCCCATGTTAGATATGGAATAGGCTTGTGCACCGATTTTTTTTTCGGTTCGGTTCGTTCGGATTTTGTAAATTTTCGTTTCGACTCGTTTTGGCCGATTTTCAGTTCAGTTCGTTTCGTTTTTCGTATCGACTTTTTTTTCGGGATTTCGGAAATTTTCGTGTTTTTCGGGAACGTCTGTTCTCCTCGTTTCAAAGTGTCTATTCGTTTTGACATAAACTAATGGTTTTTCAGATACGATAATTATACGATACGATAATTCTGCCAATACGATAATTCTGCCATTGAGATTTCTCATGTTTTACAAGAAGGATACATTGAGATTCCTCTGGTTTCCCGGGAAGGATACATTGAGATTTCTCATGTTTTACAAGAAGGATACATTGAGATTTCTCTGGATTTCCAGGAAGGATACATTGAGATTTCTCATGTTTTACAAGAAGGATACATTGAGATTTCGCATTTTTTACAAAAAGGATACATTGAGATTTCTCATTTTTTACAAGAAGGATACATTGAGATTTCTCTGGTTTCCCGGGAAGGATACATTGAGATTGCTCATGTTTTACAAGAAGGATACATTGAGATTTCTCATTTTTTACAAAAAGGATACATTGAGATTGCTCATTTTTTCAAGAAGGATACATTGAGATTTCTCTGGTTTCCCGGGAAGGATACATTGAGATTGCTCATGTTTTACAAGAAGGATACATTGAGAGTTTTCATTTTTTGCAAAAAGGATACATTGAGATTTCTCTGGATTTCCAGGAAGGATACATTGAGACTTCTCATTTTTTACAAAAAGGATACATTGAGATTTCTCTGGATTTCCAGGAAGGATACATTGAGACTTCTCATTTTTTACAAAAAGGATACATTGAGATTTCTCATTTTTTACAAAAAAGGATACATTGAGATTTCTCATTTTTTACAAGAAGGATACATTGAGATTTCTCTGGTTTCCCGGGAAGGATACATTGAGATTTCTCGTTTTTAACAAAAAGGATACATTGAGATTTCTCATTTTTTACAAGAAGGATACATTGAGATTTCTAATTTTTTACAAGAAGGATACATTGAGATTTCTCTGGTTTCCCGGGAAGGATACATTGAGATTGCTCATGTTTTACAAGAAGGATACATTGAGATTTCTAATTTTTTGCAAAAAGGATACATTGAGATTTCTCTGGATTTCCAGGAAGAATACATTGAGATTTCTCATGTTTTACAAGAAGGATACATTGAGATTTCTCTGGTTTTACAAGAAGGATACATTGAGATTTCTCTGGTTTTCCAGGAAGGATACATTGAGATGGGAATGATACAAAATTTTATTACAGAATCAGCGATATAAATACGATGTCTGAAATTACTGAAATGGAACCGAAATCAGGAATGGAGCTGAAATCACGAATGGAACGAAAATGAATTTCGACTTTACACATTTCTAGTCCATTCGAAAATTCCGAAAATTTGTTCGTATCTACCGTTTTCGGATCTGAAAATTTTTGGAAAATCGGTCGAATCCGAATGCAGGAATCGGGAAATTTCGTAAAAATTCCGAAATTCCGAAACCCAAAACGCACATCCCTAGTATGGGATGCACAAAGTACAGCAAGCTCGCGCAAGCTGCAAAGTACTAACGGATTTCATCCCAGTGTAGCATCAGGATCGGAATATCGATTCGATGCCAGACATTAAATGTCTCCTAGCGCTAAAAATTACATATCGAGACCCTATTAGCACCAACTATGGAATAGTTCCCAGCGTGTTTTGATCAATCTATTTTCATCACTCTACTAAGCTGAATAGTAATCGTATCACAAGATTTCTACTCGTGCACAATGCATTTTACATTAGCTGTACTGTCTTTTACTTTATTGTATAATCATCTAATTAATTCCGCATCTTTTCCAATCATTTTATTAACAGTTTGCCTAGGGAATGGTTTTAAGCCAAAAATTTCAACGGAGGTGCGTTTAAGTTGACAGAACTGACAGCAGAAACGCTTGTTTTTTGTGTATTTATGTTGATGTGCAATTTTCATTATCCTGTTCTCAAAGAAGACACAAACAGGGTTATAGAAAGAGATCCGAATGGCTGGAGAAAGGTAACCGAACGCTGAAAATCAGCGTTCGGTTACCTTTCCTGGCCATTCGGCTATTCAGAGAGCAGGCAATATGCCAAATCCTGGCGAAGTGCCTGTTCGGTGCCTGTTCGAGGGCAGTGAAATCCCCATAAAAAAGCAATGCTTCGGCTATTCAGAGAACACAAACCAGCAGTGAAAGGTTCCCCTAATGCCCTGCCATTCAGTGGTTTCATTCGACAGGTTTTTTCAGGAGAATCCCATAGGCTTCAATGTTAAAAATATTCCTGTTTTAATTAAATATCTAATAAACCGTTCATTATAGAATTCTGCACTAAAGAGTCTCTTTATTTATAGATTTTTTTAGGATATTTTAAGCATTTTTCTGGATTTTTTTTTTTTTTAAAAGTCAGATTTTTTTTTTTTTTAACTTTACTCATTGTTTCTGTAACAGCCCTCTTTATTATCATTCCCTGGACCTCATATGTAAATTTCAGACATTTTCACTCAGTAGTTTCTTTGCAAACAGCATTTCACTTTTCAATCATTCAAGCAAACTGCTTTCCTTATTTATTCACTGCCTTCTTCTGCGATGTCTGCTTTTTCCGGATCACTGCTTGTGATCGGCTCCTGTTTGGGTTTTTCCGGCGTCTTTGACGGGTTAATCCAGATGTTTTTACGAGTTTTCGGCGTGCATTCGCCTGGTTTTCGCCAGGTTTTCGGCGGGTTTTCGGCAGCTTTTCCCTGCACTCAACAGCCCTGTGGTGCTTGCTGAATACACCGCAGGGTAGCCGAAATGGGAACGCCGATTTGCACCGAATTGAAGAGAACGAAAAGTCACCGAACGTGCGGTGACTTTTCGATTCTCTTTGAATAACCCTGAAAGTGTTCTATTTATCATCTCAAACATGTGATATATCACTGATATTTCTTAAGCGCTCGCTTAAGGCCGGCGTCTAACGAATGCAGTGATCACATCTGTGTTGCTGCACAGTTTAACGTCCGTCGTGGCATAAAATCATGAGCAATAGAGACCCGCACACAAAGTACGTGCACACCGAACTGCGCACGCACAACACACGTGACAAACAGACGCAAGTTAGGAAAGAATGTAAAACCGCTAGAGGGACGCGCAGAGTGCGCCACTTCCGCGTAGCGTTCTGTGCGAGTGATGAAGAGATGTCAGACGCAGCGCATTTGCGACGTCCAGCACCTTGATGCACAAATTGAATTTTTTTTATCATTTTTCATATTAATTATGTTTCCCATAATTCCCTTTTTTTTCTGTCCGTCAACAAAAACGGACCGTGTGGTGTCTACAGTATCTTCCGTCAGTACGTCCATCTGTTGTGCACGCACGCAGAGTCCGCTCAGACTGCATTCATCTAACATTAGCCTAAAAAGGACAGGACGAGGCGTCGGTGAAATAACTACTTAGTTACTGTAATATAAACCTTTTCAAAACATAAAAAACATGACAAAAACATCCTTATTATATAAATGTGCTTTGCCCCCATTGAGGGGGAGGGGAGCTGACAGCCAGGGGACATCACCTCCCGCACAGTGTATGATGGGGAGGGCACACCTGACACTTGGCCATGTTCAGGACAGACAGTCCCTATTTTGGGTCAAAATCTCATGTGACCCTTTATATGGGTTCCCGCTATATTCTGGGTGTACGGAGGCAGCGAAAACTCTTGAAACAATATACAGGGGGGCACCTACGATACCACAGTCAACACTGGGGGAACTAATCATTTTCGCCACTAAATCAGAACACTGAAAAAAATAAAATAAGTATTTATAACAATACATACAGTAAGAGGCAGCGTGTCCATCGCCACGCTGACTCTGCGCATGCGCGCAACCAGCGTACTGCTGGCTGCGTGTGCATCCAACGGCCGCGTGCCGTGCCGGCTGTGCGCAGCGGTTGGATGGCAGCAATTTCCACGCACCGGGGCCCCCGCCACTCAATGGGAAGCCCCTGGGACCCTCCGCTGCGCTGCCCAGGGGAACCTGGCGGCCGGTGGTTTCTGAAACCCCCGATTGGGGGGGGGGATGAGGAGATGGGGGTGTGTTTGGGGGGGATTAAGAAATGAGAGTGTGCTTGGGGGAGATGGGGGGTTATCCCATGAGTTTACAATCTATCCCGTGAGTTTGCAATCTAAGGGGTCCCACGAGTTTACAATCTAAGCGGTCCATTTCCTGTGAGTTTACAATCTAAAAGGGGCCTGTTCCCGTAAGCTTACAATCTGAGAGTCCGGTCCCGTGAGCTTACAATCTAAGAGGGAAGAGGAACCTGCTCTAATATATAAATGCCTTTCAGGTGATAGATCTTCTTATGGTATTATAAATCGCTTTTCACCAATGATCTTCAATCCTCAGAAAAAGGGGATAAATGGCAACATAGTGTGATCCATATCATCATCAGTGCCCCCCAATAATTTATATAGAGGTTAAACTCACATGTGGAGGTGTCATCAATCAGACACTAGATGTACTGCGCAGACGGTATTTTTGAGGAGATACCGGACTCCCCTTTGAGATCTTCGTTCCCAGGTGCTCCTCCAAGAAAATAAAACAAACAGCTGCAGGACCTTAATTAAAGGTTAATGAAATTTTATTCTTTAAACAATTAAAATAGTAAAATATCAATGCCCATTGGGCATTGATATTTTACTATTTTAATTGTTTAAAGAATAAAATTTCATTAACCTTTAATTAAGGTCCTGCAGCTGTTTGTTTTATTTTCTTGGAGGAGCACCTGGGAACGAAGATCTCAAAGGGGAGTCCGGTATCTCCTCAAAAATACCGTCTGCGCAGTACATCTAGTGTCTGATTGATGACACCTCCACATGTGAGTTTAACCTCTATATAAATTATTGGGGGGCACTGATGATGATATGGATCACACTATGTTGCCATTTATCCCCTTTTTCTGAGGATTGAAGATCATTGGTGAAAAGCGATTTATAATACCATAAGAAGATCTATCACCTGAAAAATATCCAACACTAAAGAGGGAAGCGCAGAGAATCACCACTTTTTTCTGTTGTTCTAGTATTTGACGGTTAGAGGTAAACCGTCTTGTGTGTGAACTTCTGCTGCTGACTTTTGAACTGCCATATTTTTTTGATCCTACATATCAATTATATAACTGTTGCATTGTTCAGTTTGTCCACTAGGGGGCGCCAGATACTTATTTTTCCTTTATATAAATGCCTTTGTAATGCGCTGTCAGCTGTGCGCGCACCCATCACAGCTGCTCAGTCGGCTCTCCTGTTGCGGATGGGATGGCGAAGGACGCGTTACAAACGCATTTATATAGCGAGATACTCTTGCATAGGACATTGAAAAAAAACTATGTGGACTTGAATTCTGAGCTGGCGACAACAACAATAGACTGCCCTCTGGGCAGGCTTTCCACCTAGTTACTTCTCATAATCTGCTATTTTCCCTCACTTTTGTGTGTCACCCCTCGCCGCATAGATTGTAAGCTCTTGAGCAGAGTCCTCTTTTCCTATTGTTCTCAGTGTCTCTAACTTGTTGGTTAATATGGTTTGTTTTGTCCTACCCATTGTACATCACTGCAGAATATGTTGGCACTTTATAAATACTTGTGATTTACAGGAACACTCTTTCTAATGCAAACCTCCTTTTTTTGCCCATTAATGATTGAGCAGGAGATCCTGACAGCCTCTGTCCAGTATGTTGTTTTAATCTATATTTTATTTTGAGTGATTTTACTCACCTTTTCTCCCACACTACATGTTGCTCCTCCTCCGCTTATGACTCCCATTTCTGTAAGTCTTTGAAGATGATGTTCTACGCAAAGTGCGCAGCGTAGGAACCACAAGTTGTTGTGCATCGCTATGGATTTGTGTACTTTACTTATGCAGGTTCCGTAGTGTCGGCGCAGAATGATGGATCGGAACTGCGTGTGCATGCGCAGTACCAATCCATCCACTTCACCCCAGCTTCACTATGCCACATGATGTATTTCCCTGGGGAGGGTTTTATGGCTCGCATAGTAGGAGACACTCTCGCAGAGCTGCCGGCTGGCTGATCTCAAAATTCCTAGAGAACATAGATAAGACTGGGCTGCCGACCCCAGTGCCGAAACAGGTACAGATCCTCCATACAGTTCAACTATTAACTACACTGCTATGATCCCCTGTGAGTGCCAGCTATTAGACATGTGCACAGCACAAAATTTCGTTTTGAACTAATGGATTAGTACTAAAATGCAATTTATTTAGTTGCTAAAGAAATTCGTTTTCAGTTCTTTAGTATGAAAACTAATTTCATTCATCCGAAAACCAGTGGATACAATTATTATTGTAGTGGCTCCTCATAGGGCTGAGATCGCTGCTTGTTACAGTATCTCTCATTCTCAGCACAATGTGTCAGGCAAAGCTGTTACAGTAACTGACTGCT
The DNA here is from genome assembly GCA_009667805.1 of Leptobrachium leishanense. Lineage (NCBI taxonomy): Eukaryota > Metazoa > Chordata > Amphibia > Anura > Megophryidae > Leptobrachium > Leptobrachium leishanense. The sequence continues at coordinate 356,280,604 of CM019066.1, read as the reverse complement.
GCTCATCACAGCGCTCAGAGTTTCAGTAAAACTAGTAAATAATATTTTTATATATAAGGAGGTTATAACAAAATTATCTCCTTTTACTGAAACTGAGCGCTGTTACAGTCAGTTACTGTAACAGCTGATCCTGATACATTGTACTGAGAGATAATATAACAAGCAGCCGATCTCAGCGCTCACAGCCACTGGATTTAAAGGGCTAAAAAAAGGCTCCTCTCTGTATAATGTATAGAACATGCTCCTGCATTAATTAATACCCCTCTCTGTATAATGTATGCAACATCCACCTGCATTAATTAATACCCCTCTCTGTATAATGTTTAGAACATCCTCCTGAATTAATGTCCCTCTCTGTATAGAACAATCCTCCTCAATTTATACATTTCTCTGTATAATGTATATAACCTCCTCCTGCATTAATACCCCTCTCTGTATAATGTATAGAACATCCTCCTGCATTCATTAATGCCCCTCTCTGTATAGAACATCCTACTTAGTAGGACCTACTGCATTGGCATGTGGAGGGTGCAGAACTTCGGAATGCAATGCTTATCCAGCACAGGAGAGGGAACTTTTACTTAAACTTTGCATCTCTGTGGGGGAGAGAGACAGGAATATAAAAGCAGGGGAAAGGCAAATATTAACATAAAACAGTCTGAAAGCTCAGAGAAGAGATATCTGGTGAAAATTTATTTTTATAATAAAATTAAGCACTTTAAATCCAGGGAAAACATTCAAATAAATCACACTGACAGCTCATAATAACAGAGTAACTGTGAGTTGGATACTAAATGTATCAGATGTAAAAAACCCTTTATAACAAGCAGCACTGGGAGAGGAGAGGGACTTTATATAAAATGTGTATTATAGATGAGGAAAGGGGGATAGTGCTCCTGGATAATATAAAATGTAGCAGACCTAAGCCCCTATTATGCAGAGTGGGCGGGGAGATAACACACCTTTTATAAAGTCCCTCTCTTCTCCCAGCGCTGCTTGTTATAAAGGGGTTTTTACTATCCAGCCCTCCTCTGTCATTAGCTTTCAGTGTGATTTATTTGAATGTTTTCCTTCTCCAGCTGCTATTATCATCTTGTCTGCCTAATAGACATGCAAGGGTTAAGTAAAGGTTTCCTCTCCTGTGCTGGCTGTCTGTGCTGCGAGTGAGTATTCTGGAGCTCTATCACTGTCAGATTTTCGGGTCGGGAAGGATTACGCATACAAATCTTTTGTGTGGTGTCCGGACCGCTGAGCTTAATGGCTGCCTGTTAGCTGGGCTCTCCAGGGACTCTCACCTTTCAGCAGCACAGCTTCATTTTAAAGCGACATGGGTAAGCACAAAAGGCTCACCCAAGCCCCTGGAACCCCAGAGGAACGCCACAGCCCACCTCACAGTGGGATTCGTGGCTATTTTCCACCGCATTCAGAGCACAGGTTCCGCAGGGGGAATCCAAGATGGCGGCCGGGCCGGCTACACACGAGGGGCCTAAGATGGCGGCCGCTACTACACCGCCGGCGCCACACTCCCCAGCTTCACCCGGCGGCGGCTGGGAACCGCCGCCGGATGTCCTGCAGATTATGCGGGCCCTGCCAACCAGAGATGATCTCGCAGCGGCCACCAGAGAACTGCACCATTCCCTCTCAGGGGAAATACAGCAGGTGAGACAAGATGTCCTAGGCCTCACCCAGCGTATAGTAGCGGTGGAGGGGGTACACCAGGCACAGGCGGACGCTATTCAGGCCCACTCCACACAGTTAACCCTGCATCACACTTTACTTCAAACTCTCACCAGACAACTTGAAGATCTTGAAAACAGGGGCAGGCGTAATAATATTAGAATACAAGGCCTGCCTGAAAACGAACGCGATTTGGATGATCTACACCGCATCCTCACCAACCTATTTAATTTTCTACTGCAAAAAGCGCCGGATGCTGTAGTGGAAATGGAGCGCTGGCATCGCGCCCTAAGATCCCGGGGCCCCCAGGCAGCCCCCTCGTGACGTCATTTGCTGTCTCTTACGGTTTAGCGTCAAGGAGGCTATCATGGCTGGGGCCAGGAATAAGTCGGCCTTACGATTTGAAGGAGCGAAAGTGGAACTCTTTCAAGATGTATCCTTACTCACTTTACATTCTAGGAGGGCACTTAAACCCCTAACATCGGCCCTACAACAAGCGGGATTACAATATCGGTGGATCTACCCGGCAGGATTACAAGTACGCACCCCTCAAGGCCCAGTCACGGTGCGTGGTGGTGACGAACTGCCTGAATTTCTCTCCACGCTGAATCTACCACCCGACACTATCTTGGAATGGCCTGACCCAATACGGTTTCTCACTTCTGCTACACAGAGGCCCCAACGGGTCCCTCGACAGCGCAGAACACCACGTGGAGCCGCCGCTGACGGAAGGTTCGCACAGTTCGATTCACAGGAGGCTTGAGGATTGCACGTCGTCCTTCTGTTACATGGCACAATTGTGGAGAGAACATCTAATGGCAGGTTTGAATGCCCCGCGCTATTGTTCGTACAGCTCTGGTGGAGCGAGGTACATTATGTAGACACTGCGTGTGGTGTCCTTCGCTGCCTCTGGCTGCCATTGAAACATTATCTGCGGTTTCGGGGATGGATGGCTCCCCCTCTACGTGTTCTTTGCATACAAGTCTTGCCACGGAGAGGAGGCTATCTGACGGCCCCAGCGGACCTGCGCTGTGGTCTTTGCAAATTTTGGAGAACGTCATACGCCGAATATATTTCTGCTCCTTTGCTCTCCCTTTCCCGCATTTTCCGCCTGGAACGGCTGTGTGGTTTTTATAGCACCATTAACAGTACTTCTCAACAAGACACAATAATTATGGTCGTTCGACAGCGGGTGAGATTCGCCTGGAGACTCTGGTTTTGTAATTTGTAAATTTTCTCTTCTCTTTTATTGCAGATTATTGTTGCGCTTATATTAATCTCATGTCAGGATACGTTCCCCTGGGGTATTAGCCCACTCCGGAAGGAGTTGTTTAGGCGGGGCATCTCTCCGCTTCGCTCTGAGCGTCGCCTGGGATTTACACCCCGCTTTGGGCACACGCTCGCGGTATTTTGTTCAGGTTTAATTGTTTTCTTTTTGTATTCACCCCCCTCCTTTCCCTACCCCGTTCCCCCTTGGTACACCCACCTCGGGTTCTTGTATAAGGGTTAGCTATCATGGCATACCAGCACAGACCATTGCTCATACGCTCTATTAACGCTGGAGGATTGAACATACCTGCTAAGAGACATATTGCTTTACGGGACTTTGCTAAGGCTCAAGTCTCGGTGGCTCTTATTCAGGAGACACATTTTTGTGTGACAAGGCACCGGCACTCCGGAGCGCTTCATACCCTCTGGGGTTTTTTGGTAATTACAGGGAGGGTAAATCCCGAGGGGTGGCTGTTCTGTTTGCTAAGCATGTACCATTCCAATTGTTGGCCCACAAGGCGGATGATGAGGGCAGATACGTCATGGTCAAAGGCACTATTGGAGAACAGCTATACACCTTCGTTTCTATTTATCTCCCTAACCGCAGACAACACATAGCCCTTAAGAAGATCATGTCTGTGGTCACTGATTTTCAGGACGGCAACCTGGTGGTGGGAGGTGATTTTAACCTTCCACTGGATCCTAAGCTTGATACCTCACGCGGGTCTACCTGTGTTCCATTGTCGGTCATCCGCTCGACACGACTAACATTACTGGACTCCACCCTGACGGATTGCTGGAGGGCGTTACATCCCTCCACCAGGGACTATACGCACTACAGCACTCTACACAAATCATATTCCCGCATTGACCACATCTTTCTCCCATTCGCACAATCACATCTTATTAGATACGCCTCAATTGGCTCACAGACATGGTCTGACCATTGCCCGGTAGATGTTGAACTCAACTCATGCTTGACCAGACCTAAGGCGTCCCATTGGCGGCTGAATGAAACCCTGTTGTCTGACCAGTTGGTACTCTCCGGCCTAACGGAAGCGGTATCTCAGTACTTTACAGACAACTCAGTTCCCGACGTCACCCCTCCCTTGCTGTGGGAAGCCCATAAAGCCACAGCAAGGGGATATCTCATTAAACAAGGGGCTCGCATTAAGAGGGAGCGCATAGCACGACAGGAGGATTTGACGGCCCAGATCCGCATATTGGAAGCCTCTCATAAAGCCACTAGCTCTGAGGAGGACTATGTGCGGCTCTCGGCACTTAGAGCAGATTTAAACTCACTGCTAAATATTAAAACTCAGAGGTCCTTTACACACTATAAACATCTATTTTTTGAACACGGTAACAGATGTGGCAGACTGCTAGCCAGAGTTCTACGCAAAAAACGCAGTTCAACTTATATTTCTAAAATCACGGACAGGTTGGGGGGGAAGCACTCTCTGCCTTCCTCCATGCTGGAAGTGGAGTGGTGTCGTCTTGTCTAGATTATATAGTGTATGAAAATGGGAACGATCCCATTTTCATACACTATATAATCTAGACAAGACGACACCACCTACATCCACCTTGACACATAAGATTGAGACGTATCTGCAATCCCATGTTAAACGCAAATTATCGATAGCGAACAGACAATTTATAGAAGCCCCTATTACGGATGAGGAACTTCGCATAGCCATTACTGACACCCCCACGGGTAAGGCTCCAGGCCCTGATGGCTTGTCGCTTTTATATTACAAAAAACTTCTAGAAACGTTGATACCACAATGGTTATCTGCATTCAACTCCCTCACGCAGGGTGGCTGCCTCCACCCCGCCACACTTACAGCCACGATCACCCTACTCCCAAAACCAGGAAAGGACCTGGATCAATGCAGTGATTACAGACCTATATCGCTGCTTAATCAGGATGTCAAGCTGTTTGCCAAGGTGCTGGCCACCCGACTTAAGCCGTTCATCCCTGGTTTGGTGCATGCGGATCAGACGGGCTTCATCCCTGGGAGGGAGGCGAAGGATAGTACTGTCAGGGCAGTGAACTTAATACACGGTTCACCACGTCTAACCACTGCTCCTTTTCTGCTCTTGTCCACTGACTGTGACAAAGCTATCGACCGGGTACGTTGGGATTTCCTATTTCGAACTCTGTCACATATGGGACTGGGGGAGAATATGATTCTCTGGATCCGGGCATTGTACACAGTGGCATAGCGTGGGTTGTCAGCGCCCGGGGCCAGCCAAGAATTGTGCGCCCCCCCCCCCACCTGTGGACACGTTATCGATATTGCCCCAGCTCTCACATGGATATTGCCCCAGCTCACACATGGATTTGCCCCAGCTCATGGATTTGCCCCCAGCTCATGGATTTGCCCAGCTCATGGATTTGCCCCAGCTCATGGATTTGCCCCAGCTCACACATGGATTTGCCCCCAGCTTATGGATTTGCCCAGCTCATGGATTTGCCCCAGCTCATGGATATGCCCCCAGTTCATGGATTTGCCCCCAGGTCATGGATTTGCCCAGCTCATGGATTTGCCCCCAGGTCATGGATTTGCCCCCAGCTCATGGATTTGCCCCCAGCTCATGGATTTGCCCCAGCTCACACATGGATTTGCCCCAGCTCACACATGGATTTGCCCAGCTCATGGATTTGCCCAGCTCATGGATTTGCACCCAGCTCATGGATTTGCCCAGCTCATGGATTTGCCCCAGCTCATGGATTTGCCCCCAGCTCACACATGGATTTGCCCCCAGCTCACACATGGATTTGCCCCCAGCTCATGGATTTGCCCAGCTCATGGATTTGCCCAGCTCATGGATTTGCCCCCAGCTCATGGATTTGCCCCCAGGTCATGGATTTGCCCCCAGGTCATGGATTTGCCCCCAGCTCATGGATTTGCCCCCAGCTCATGGATTTGCCCCAGCTCACACATGGATTTGCCCCAGCTCACACATGGATTTGCCCAGCTCATGGATTTGCCCTAGCTCATGGATTTGCCCTAGCTCATGGATTTGCCCAGCTCATGGATTTGCCCCAGTTTACACATGGATTTGCCCAGCTCTCACCTGGATATTGCTCCAGCTCCGGCAGGGGTTGAGGGGACCCAGATGCCAGGCAGCGCGGGAGTGCCTGCCCGGTCCTGAAGAGTCCGTCCTGTTGAAGGTGATGCGGCTGCGTGGCGTGCGTGCGCAGGTCACGCGGTCCGGCCAGTCAGGTGGTACAGAGACTCAGTACCACCTGATTAGCCGGACCACGTGACCGGCTGCGCCTGCACACAGCCGCATCCCTTTAACAGGACGGACTCTTCAGGACCGGGCAGGCACTCCCGCACTGCCCGGCATCTGGGTCCCCTCAACCCCCGGGCCAGTTTTAGGGGCGCAAATGCGCCCCTAACAAAACTGCGCCCGGCGCCACGGCCCCCCCAGCCCCCCCCACGCTACGCCACTGATTGTACACGCATCCTTCAGCCCGCATTAATGTTAATGGGGTCCTGTCTGACTCATTCCCCATTTCAAATGGCACCAGACAGGGTTGTCCCCTCTCGCCTCTCCTGTTCGCGTTATCTCTTGAACCCTTTTTACAAGCAGTCAGGGACGCACCGGATATAGCCGGATTGAGGGTGGGTAATACAGAACATCGGCTGGCTGCATATGCCGATGATTTATTATTTTTTGTGCGCTCCCCTAAGGTCACCCTGCCTACTTTGCTGCGTATGTTTGCCGACTATGGACCTCTGAGTAATTTAAAATTGAATATGGATAAGTCCGAAATCATGCCTGTCCTCATTCCCCCTAGACAGGCGCTAGCTCTGCAATCTTCGTTCCCCTTTAAGTGGTGCCAGGGCCAACTTAAATATCTGGGCACTTTTTTGACCCCGGACACTAATGACCTTTACCGAGCTAATTTCCAACCACTTTTAGCCTCTCTTGAACTAGATTTACGCAGATGGTCTCTCCCGCATATATCGTGGTTCGGTCGCATTAATACTATAAAAATGTCAGTTTTACCCAGGATATTGTATCTGTTTCAGACACTGCCTATTAGCTTACCACGCCTCTTTTTTAAACGACTAAACTCCATGTTTCGCACTTTCGTGTGGAATGGTAAAGCGCCTCGAGTTAAGCTTAATCTGTTGACTACACCTCGCTCCATGGGCGGCATGTCCATGCCATACATTTGGCACTACTACTGCGAGACTCATATGCAACGCCTAGTGGAATGGGGCAAAAACACATCACCTAAATTGTGGGTGGGAATTGAAAAACGGTTTGCGGGCGATAACTTAGCTGTCTTGCCATGGATGCCTCGAGATTTGGCAAGCCCCCTACACTATGCGCTCCCAACTACATTGGCCACGCTTTCCGTCTGGCGCTCCCTGCAGACTAAGCTACCGATGGCTCCTTATCCCTCCCCATTGATGCCACTGCAACATCTACCGGTATTCTCTAGGCACCTCATCCCTACGGCACCTACAGAAGACCCCCCCTCCCCGCTCCCGCATCATTTCCTAACGGCTGGCGCTCAGGTGGCGGAAGATCAACTACCATATAGCCATCCATTAGGATTTCTGGGTAAATTCCACCTCCATCGGCTCATATCCTACCTGGGCTCGCTGGCACCGCTAGATAAATATTGTAGATCCCTCACGATATTTGAAACCATCTCGCATCGAGGGACAACTCCCCCACACAGTATATCACTTTTCTATGGCCTCCTCCAATCACTTTCTACACCTCCGACTCAGTTCTGTGGCAAATGGGAAGCCTCCTTTCGTATCACTTTAAAGGATGAGGACTGGTCTAAGATCTACACCCTTGCTCACTGTTGCACCCCCTCCACTAGGATACAGGAAGTCAATCATAAAATATTATATAGATGGTACCGCACACCGGACAGATTAAGTCACTTCTCAGGCGGGGGTGGAGATCTGTGCTGGAGATGCAGTGCGCCACACGCGGACCATCTACACATCTGGTGGTCATGTCCGAAAGTGCAGTCATTCTGGGAACGTATACATGAATACGTGTGTAAGCTGGTGGAGCCCTCTCCTCCATTCACGCCGGAATTTTATCTGTTACACCACACATCTTGCAGCATCTCAGGCTATAAAAAATCTATCATGCCATGTCTGTTACATGCTGCACGGCTCACGATCCCCAGATTTTGGAAACAAGATATCACCCCCCCCACTTTCGGTATGGTTTGATGAAATGGAGTGCATTCGGGGGGTAGATGAACTCACTTTTCGTGCCCGAGATCGCTACGCGGAGTATTCTGCAAAATGGTATTATTGGCTATCAGATATACGCAGAATCCCATGAACCCTTTACACCTCTTGCATTGTGTCATCAGCCTTGGGAACTCTGTTTTATGTTTATACCCTGAGTCCTTATGGCTCTCCTTCCCTGTATTATTGTCTCACCCCTCTTTAAAGTTATAACTTTCATATGTATCATTACTTTGAACTGGGCGACTTTGGCCCTCTTTTATTGTTGGCCTGCTATTTGTTATATGCCTGGTAACGTGACGCGCAATGTTTTCCTTGCATTTCTGTAATATGCCTTATTTTGAATAAACTTGAATATGCAAAAAAAAAAAATCTTTTGTGTAGCTTTGCGATGTTGCACTCTTCATTGCTGGTCTCCTTCACTCATCAATGTAATATCACAAAAAGGACAAACTAAAATATAGTGCATTTTATTTTAGTTTCTTTCGTTTTTTTGTACTGAGCAGTTTCGTATCTCTTGAGTCATACTAAAACTAAATTATCCCAAAATTCGGATTAAATCGTTTTAGTACTAAAACGAATGCACATGTCTACCAGCTATAAATATATATTGTGTGTGTCTGTGTGCCTGTGTGTTTGCACCGCAGCTAAGCAGTGGGATGGAGAAGAAAATAAAGAAAACAAAATCTGATCTGTGAGAGTTAATATTGCATTCATCCTATGCTGTCAATATTTTGTGCGGCCGCCATTATTTTCCAACACTGCCTTAACCCTCTTGGGCATGGAGTTCACCAGAGCTTCACAGGTTGCCACTGGAGTCCTCTTCCACTCCTCCATGACGACTTTACCTTCCGTTTGAGGAGTGCAAGGTCTCTAACATCCACCAGCTCCGTGAGCCCCACAGATGCTCAATAGGGTTTAGGTCTGGAGACATGCTTGGCCAGTCCGTCACTTTTACCCTGTCAGGCAGCGTATGCGATTCAGAGGTGAGCCCAGCAGGCGGCGACACAGAAGGGAGGCCAGACAGGATATGTTACTCCTGGCTGTTGCAGCTGCTCTGGTGAGTATAGGCGCGGCGCCATTTTTTCTGTATGTATGTATATTATGCTTGTAACACCAGTTCGTCGTTTAGCTGCTGTTCCTCTTTCCATGTTTTTGTTTTTAACCCCAAATGGGAAGTGTTTGGTGCGTGTATAAATAAAACCAACCATCTTTCTGCCCCTCCTTTAGCTGAAAAGCAGCAGGAGGGGCTTGGAGCTGCTCAGTAGAGCGGCTTTTGGTACATTGGTTAGGTACTCACTCTATAAAGAAGTGCCGTGAAGAGTAGGCTTGTGCACCGATTTTTTTTTCGGTTCAATTCGATTTCGATTTTTCGGATGTTTAAACTTTTCGATTCGGCTCGTTTCGACCGATTTCTGTTTCGATTCGGTTCGGTTCGACTCGTTTTTTCGGGTACATTTTTTTCGGAATATCGACCATTTTTCGTATTTTCGTGTCACTTTGCTCGTTTTTTGTATTGACTTTTTCGGAATTTCGACCATTTTTCGTATTTTCGTGTCACTTTGTTCATTTTTGTATCGACTTTTCGTAAGTTCGGAAATTTTCGTTTTTTAGGAACGTCTGTTCTCCTCATTTCAAAGCAATAAATTTCGATTTGACACATTTCAAGTCCATTCGAAAATTCCGAAAATATTTCGTTTCGGCTCGGAAAACTTTTCGGATCTGCCGTTTTCGGATCTAAAAATTTTCGGAAAATCGGCCGCATCCGAAAACACGAATCGGGAAATTTCGTGAAAATTCCGAAATTCCGAAACCCGAAACGCACATCCCTAGTGAAGAGGCGAGTGAGCTTACGTTGCAATGGCCATTGAAACAAACTAAAACCTCATAGTGTTTTGTTGTACATGGAATACATAGAAACGAGCGCAGACGACACCTTTTTCTCGTTATGTTTCAGACAGGATATAAAGCACATAATATAGGTTTAATGAAAACACAATGGAAGAATGGAAGAAACTGAGGCAGAGCAGGAAGGAACTAACTGAGGCAGAGCAGGAAGGAACTAACTGAGGCAGAGCAGGAAGGAGCTGAGGCAGAGCAGGAAGGAGCTAACTGAGGCAGAGCAGGAAGGAGCTAACTGAAGCAGAGCAGGAAGGAACTAACTGAGGCAGAGCAGGAAGGAACTAACTGAGGCAGAGCAGGAAGGAACTAACTGAGGCAGAGCAGGAAGGAACTAACTGAGGCAAGGCAATAGAGAGAAATACTGAGCTATGGAGAATAAGAGAAAACAAGGGAACCTAAGGAAACCAAGGACATAGGAAAGAACAAGACAGAGTAATATAAATTATACAGGATACAGGGAAGACAGAACACCAAAGGCAAAACAGAGAGATACAGCAACATAGAAAACAAAAGGGACTTGGCAGCAGGCAATGACGTGGTAAAAGTCTGATATGCAGGAAGTCGTGGCAGGCGGCTGGCAAGGTGGTGGAGTTAGTCCATAGAATGGGTTCGGTACACGGTATATCAAATAAAGGACACTCTAGAGAGTTGTCTTGAATGGAGAGCCAGGTCGGTACACAGTATTTCAATCCACAGGAAGACAAACAGGAACTCACAAGAGGATGTGTGGTGATTATAGGAACAGCAGGTCAGTGCAAAGGTAGAAATCAGGATGAAGACTGAACAGAGATGATGGATGCTGGAAATACTGGATACACAGTACAGCAACAGGATACACTGGAACACAGGATACACATGATCTAGTTAGCAGGTCCGCACACAGCCAATTGACTTCAGTCAGGGACCACAATGCAGAACCACTGCATGCTGGGTCTCTCTGCTATTTAAGGAGGCTTGATAGCAGATGGACCTCAGCTGGAATTCCAAGGCTGGACAGGAAAACCCAGGCTGGATCTCCAGGAGCTTGGACATGGCACTGAGCTGAGGTAAAACCCGGATGGGAACCAAATATAAAGCGTTCCAGGACAAAGGCTGTTGGAACCAAGCTGTGCAATACAGGCAATCAGCAGTCTCCCATAGGTGGGGCATGACATGCCCTCAGCTTGTAGATGTGTTTGGGGTCGTTATCATGTTGAAATACTGCCCTGCATCACAGTCTCTGAAGGGGGGGAATTATGCTCTGCTTCAGTATGTCACAGTACCTGTTGACATTCATGGTTCCATCAATGAACTGTAGCTCCCCAGTGCTGTCAGCACTCATGCAGCCCCAGATCATGACACTCCGACCACCATGCTTGACTGTAGGCAAGATGCACTTGTCTTTGTACTCCTCACCTGGTTGCCTCCACACACGCTTGACACCATCTGAACCACCTAAATTTATCTTAGTCTCATCAGACCGCAGGACATGGCTCCAGTAATCCATGTCCTTAGTCTGCTTTTCTTCAGCAAGCTGTTTGTGGGCTGTCTTTTGAAGAGGCTTCCTTCTGGGACAACAGCCATGCAGACCAATTTGATGCTTTGTGCGGTGTATGTACTGAGCACTGACAGGCTGACCCCCCACCCCTTCAACCTCTGCAGCACTGCTGGCAGCACTCATACGTCTTCATATGTCTATTCCCAAGGACAACCTCTGGATGAGATGCCGAGCACGTGCACTCAACTTTATTGGTCGACCATGTCGAGGCCTGTTCTGAGTGGAACCTGTCCTGTTAAACTGCTGTATGGTCTTGGCCACTGTGCTGTAGCTTAGTTTCAGGGTCTTGCCAATCTTCTTATAGTCTCAGCCATCTTTATGTAGAGCAACAATTCATTTTTTTTTTCAGATCCTCAGAGCGTTCTTTGCCATGAAGTGACATGTTGAACTACCAGTGACCAGTGTAAGAGAGTGAGAGCGATAACACCAAATTTAACACACCTGCTCCTCATTCACACCGAGACCTTGCAATGCTAACGAGTCACATGAACCCGGGGAGGGAAAATGGCTAATTGGGCCCAATTTGTAGATTTTCACTTAGGGGTGTAGTCTGTTTTGTTGGCAGCGGTTTAGACATTTTTGGCTGTGTGTTGAGTTATATGGAGGGACAGTAAATTTATACTGTTATACAAGCTGTACACTGAGGACCACACTACACTCTTGGTGCTAACGTTAGTGCTCACCTGCGCAAGCACTAATGTTAGCCCCGATGGCTACCGCGTATTACAATCCAAACACTAACGGGTTAAGTTACTGTTAAGCAATTCCGAAAAACAAAATATTGACCATCGGAAAATTTCAGATCAATCCGAAATTTCAGATTGATTTCGGTGTGATTTGAATCATTTTGGCGAGTCGGATCATTTTGGCGATTTCGGATCATTTCCGGTGATTTAGATCAGTTGGTTTTTTGCTTTTTTAGACGTTATTTCGTTTTATTATTGCTTATTTAAGAATGGGAAGTAGGTTATTACCAATAGAATGAAAGTTTCTTTACTTATTTAATCTTTTAGGATTTTTTTGACATTTTGTGGGTGAAATTTTAGATTTCCTAACTTTTTTTAACCACTTCAATGCGGAGGACGCGCTCAGCGCGTCCTCCGCATGGCTGCTGGGCGCTGAGCGGTTCCGGACGATCGCTGGCCCCCCGGTGCAGGCTGACATCCTCGATGTCAGCCCAGCATCCGGAACCGCAGCCGCTGAAATTAGGTGTCATCGCGGCAGCGCGATGACACCTAATTCAGGCGCCCCCCGCATGTGCGGAGGAGGCGCCTGAAAGGGAGGGGGGGAGGTCCTTCGGACCTCTCTCCCTCCCGATCAGCGGCGTTGCGGGGGTTAACCCAGGCACCATTTGGAAGGCACAGCCTGCCCTTCCAAATGGTGCCTGGCATTAACCCCTGGGGAGCTGGATCGCGAATCCGCGCTGAAAAGCGCCGGTTCGTGATCCTTTCCCGGAGCTGGCCGACATCTTGGATGTCGGCCAAGCCTCCGGGAACTCCCCCTGAGGACTGGCGTCATCGTGCATAGCACGATGATGCCAGTCCTAGACTTAACCCCTAACTGCCACCAACGGTGGAGATAGGGAGTTCCAATGAACTCCCTATCTCCCGATCTGTGGCAGCTAGGGGTTAAAGTTTGGTATGTTGGATCGGCCAGAGCATGGCCGTTCCAACGATACCAAACTCGAATGTGAAAAAAGTTTTTTTTAAAAAAAAAAAAAAAAAAAATATATATATATTTAAAAAAAAATTATAAAAAAATAAAATAGGGGGCGTGGCTAGCGACGGACGGGAGCAGACGCATGTTAGAGGAGCTCCGCTGTTTACCCTATACAGGGTCACGATTACAGGGTCTGAACCGTCCGATTTTGACCTGCTGAGGGCCCCAAGACGAGTGGACTGCGTGGTGCTCACGGCGCGCTGATTTCCGAGCGTTTTATCGCCCCCATCTGACTTTCTGGACCTTCGGGCCTGGTGCGGCCTAGTTGCGGCGGCCATCTTGTGGAGCCTGGGGTGTTTCCTGGAGGCCATATCGGACCTGATTCCTGGCTGGAGAGATTATACTGTCGACGGAGCATGGGGAAGAAGTTGAAAACACTTCCACAGCGCAGGTTGGTGGACACCAGACAGGCGGACATTAGAGATTCACTGAATTATAGACGCTCTGCAACAGTTTTACCCCCTCTTCCCTCCTGCCCATGGGGTATGACTCCTCTGAGGAGGAAGACTGCCCCTGGCACAACGGACGGGGGCCCGATTGGCCCGCCGAGACGTCCGGGACAAGAATCCTATGTCTATGAGTGCTGCTGCACGCAAGAGAGCGCAGAAAAAGAGGAAAAAGGCCTTGGCAGCGGAGTTACCTGAGGCCACAGCTACGGAGCCCTCCGCAGGTGGCTCAGAGGCTGATACGCTACTGTCGGATGCGGAGGACGTGTCACGGCGGACAGACAGCCCGCAACAAGAGGGAGACCTACAACCGCAGCGGATATCGGAAACCCCAGGGGAGACTGGCTCTTTATTGGGTGCAGCAGCGCCTCCAAGCTCTGCCGGGACCCCTGCGGCTGCCCCAGATGACATGCGCCCCACTACGATGCAGGACTATAGAAACTTCATAGCGGAGATCAAATCAATATGGCTGACCGAATTATCTAACGTGCGCTCTGAGGTAAAGGAGGTGCGCTCACAGATGGTGGCGGTTCAGGCTCAGAATGTGGAGTTGGCAGAAGAACAGACGGTATTGTCGGCACAGGTGACTGCTCTCAGGTCTCAGGTGGAGGTTTTGACGCGCTCAGTGGAGGCTCTGGAGTCCCGGCACCGTCGGCGTAATGTACGTGTCCGGGGAGTTCCCGAGTCGGTTACTCCAGCGGACTTACTCTCGTACACTAATAGACTGGCACGCCGGGTTCTGGAGGATCCGCCTGACACCCCGGAGGTGTTTAGCTCGGTCTACCGCATTCGCAAGGCTGCTGAAGCCCCACGGGAAGCCCCGAGAGATGTGATCGCGGTCACAGCAGATGTGGCAGCCAAAACACGGATCATGACAGCGCCGGGGGCGCGAGCTGATGTCCTATTTGATGGAGTAACCCTGAAATTATTTCACGACCTGCCCTTCGCAACGCTGATGGCGCGCCGCAGATACCGCGAGGTGACAACTTTCCTCAGGCATAAAGGGGTCCGGTACCGCTGGGGTCCAGCCGGCTCGTTAGTGGTTACCCATAACAAAATGTCGTATGTAATCTCGGAACCGGCCGAGGCCTGGCCTGTTTTACTGGGGGCGGGTTTTGCGCCGGATGGTGCGCTCGTCTCCCCGGGCTGAAAACTTAGGTGATGGGAATATCTGACTTGTTTGCACAACACCTTTATGAGAAGCCGCCTCTTTTTCAATGCGTTCTTTTTAGTTCATGGTTTTGCATTTTGTGACTCACGTCTCGTTGTTTATCTGTTGTCTTTTGCTGCTCGGAATGTTATAGGAAGACCTCCTCTCTTTCTCTGTTGTTTTTAATTTTTCTTTCTATATAGTTTGAGGAGCTATTCAGATGGATTTGGGGATTGTGTTGTGAGCCCCCTTGATCACACCCCCCTCCCTCATTGCCTGTATAGCTATTTGGGATTTTGGAAATGTTTTATGTTCCCCTTTTCCCCTTTTTTTTTTTTTTTTTTCTCTTTTTTCTCTTTTTTTTTTCTTTAGGTTTCAGGCCTTTTCTCCCCCACCCCCTTATGATGGCATTGCCTTTGGCGCCTGCAGATGTCTCAATACGCTTCTTTATTTTTTTATTTTTTTTTTTTTTTATCTATATAATGTTTTACGACAGTTGATATCACAGCCCTGTGTGGCTGCTTTCTTGTTGGTCGACATGTGGCCCTATTTGAAATTTCTAAATAAAGAATTTAAAAAAAAAATAAATAAATAAATAAACATTTTTTTTTCTTTTTTTTGGTTCGTTAGTGTAGCAATATTTGTTCCCATTTCAATTATAATGTGAACAATGATGCTGCACTAACGATTTTTGTATGCGGTGCATTTGTTAAAAATCGCGTAATTTTCCCCAAAAAAAAATGTAACGAGACCCCATCTCTAATTTTTTTAACAAGCGCACCCCATACAAAGTATAACCGCAATTGCTCGCATGTTAAAATGTGAAAAAAAACACTTTACACTTTGTAAATTATTGAAAATACATATTTTATTGCATTTTTTGTTATAATATACAGACATGACATAACGTATACATATAATAATGACATATTATGAATCTACCGAGTCTGACGGAAAGAACGATATATAATATGTCTGGGTCATATACTAAAATAAGCCTTCAAAACGCGTTTAAACATGATGAGCAAAACCGGTAAAAATTACCTCAGCACAGAGGTGTGAAAAGCCTCAGCAGCGAAAGGGTTAAAGAAACAAGGTTTTCTAACCCATAAGTTTCAGCGCAGCACATGAATCCACACACTGCCGGGCAGCGCCTCTCTGGAGATCGATTCATTGATTCGGATCGATTCATTTTTTGATCAGTTACAGGGTTATTCAAAGAGATCTGAATTGCTGGAGAAAGGTAACCGAACGCTGAAATTCAGCGTTCGGTTACCTTTCTTGGCCATTCGGCTATCCAGAGAGCAGGCAATTCGCCAAATGTTGGCGAATTGCCTGCACATTCGGTGCCTGTTCGAGGGCAGTGAAATCCCCATAGAGAAGCAATGCTTCGGCTATTCAGAGAGCAAAAGCCAGCAGTGACAAGTTGCCGAATTGCCCTGCCTGCCATTCGGTGGTTTCAGGCGGCAGATTTATTCAGGCGAATCCCATAGGCTTCAATGTTAAAAATATTCCCGTTTTAATTCAATATCTAATAAACCGTTCATTATAATATTCTGCAGTAAAGAGTCTCTTTATTTATATATTTTTTAGGATATTTTAAGCATTTTTCTGGATTTTTTTTAACTTATTTTTTCTGTAACAGCCCTTTTTATTATCATTCATTGGATCTTATATGTAAATTTCAGACATTTTCGCTCAGTAGTTTCTTTGTAAACAGCGTTTCACTTTTCAAACATTGAAGCAAACTGTTTTTCTAATTTATTCAACACATTCTTCTGCGGTGTCGGCTTTTTCCGGCAGCTGTGCTGTGTGTGATCGGCTCCTGCTCGGGTTTTTCCTGCTTTTTTGGCGGGTTAATCCAGATGTTTTTGCAGGTTTCGGTGTGCATTCGCCAGGTTTTTGCGGTGAGTTTTCCCTGCACTTCGATGATCCTGTGGTGCTTGCTGAATGCGCGGCACGGAATGGGATTGCAGAATCGCCCCAAATTGAAAAGAACGAAAAGTCACCGAACGTGCGGTGACTTTTCGATTCTCTTTGAATAACCCTGTTAGTTTTTCGTTTTTTATGAGTTATAATTAATGCAGCATATGTTCGTTCGGTGGTTTCATTCGACAAGTTTATTCAGGAGAATCCCATAGGCTTCAATGTTAAAAATATTCCAGTTTTAATTCAATATCTACTAAACCGTTTATTATTTTATTCTGCAGTAAAAAATAATTTTTTAGCCATTTTTTGGTAATTTTTTGCAAACTTTTTTTATTTTTTAAATCGTTTTTTCTTTTTTCTGTAACAGACCTTTTTATTATCATTCATTGGATCTTATATATAAATTCCAGACATTTTTGTTCAGTAGTTTTTTGCAAACAATTTTCAAACTTTCAAGCGTATTGTTTTTGGTTTTTTTTTCACCTCGTTCTGCGTGTCGGCTTTTCCCGTTGGCTGCTCTGTGCTGTGATCGGCGGCTAGTCGGGTTTCTCCGAAGTGTTCGGCGTGGTTAATCCCACTGTTTTCTGAGGGTTTCGGTGTTAGTGTTCGGCGGGTTTGCGGTGGGTTTTCCCTGCACTACGGGGGCCCTACGGTGCTTGCTGAATACACCGCAGGGTCGGCGAAATAGGATCGCCGAATCGCCCCGAAGTGCAGGGAACGAAAAGTCACCGAACGTGCAGTGACTTTTCGAATCTCTTTAGATAACCCTGATAGTGTAGAACTGAATATTCCCTATTAGCTCTCCAAACAGTTAAATGTACGTATAGAAGCACATGGAAACTCCCACATCTACAACAGACGGCTAGGATTTAATTGCTATTATTTATTTATTGTTTTTTCTGATCTCCGAATGAGATTAAATAATATTCAGTCCCTACTTAATAAAGAAAATATATCTAATACCGTCTATTTTTCTGTGCCGTTATCTCTAGCATGAAACGTAGCGTCGTTGATTATTTGAATTTGCATTTCAAACAGGACAAGACAGACACTGATAAGATGCATTCTGTCTTTCCATGTATTTCCATGTTTTTCTTTGAAACTGCAGTGCAAACACAGTCACTCAGTACAAGAACAAACTCTGGTTTTACATCTTAAATTGCCATAGAAGAATCCCGTCAGTCCCAGTTAAAAACCACGTCTGCGGGGGGCATGGCCGGCTGTGAAGGGAAGAAGACGTGTTTTGCTTGAGCTCTGCTTGATGTCGCTACGAGGGGGGTTTCTGGGGTGACCCTCTTAGATGTGAACGCATTATTTGGGTCCCTGAATGACTGGCCATCAGAGGTGTAAACTCCGAAGTTTGTTTTGCACCCCCCCCCTCCAGAGCTGAGACGCGATTTTGGCCGTCTGATTCTCGGCTGAGGTGCTCTGCCGTCGACCATCCTGGGGCATGTTTACCAGCCTTGTCAATCTCTTCTCCCTGCTCTGTGAGCGGCTCTTTACTGGGCGGACGTATGCTGCCTACCAGGGGGATGGAGGGCTCCCATCCCCAGGTTGCTGCAGTGGTTGTTTCGCCGGGACCGGGTGCTGTGAGTGGACTGCGTAGCCGGGTCATTCCTCTCCCCCCTGAAAAGAAAATGGACGTGATAGCAGGCCTAGAAGCCTGCTTGGAGTTACTGGGGGAGGTGGATTCGGGCCCGCATACCAGGGGAATGTGGCACTAGATGATGGGCGTGCTACGGCACTGTAGAGGAGCGGATTAACCCAGAGATGCTGAGTCTGAAGCGGCCATGATCAAAGAGGAGTTGGAGGTTGTTGTGACGACACAAGACATAAACAAACAGATTCCTTCAGGGACATGAAACGAGTGAAAACAGACTGTGGACCTGAAAAAGAAAACATTTGTTAGGTGACCTTTCATCCAGAAACAAAACATACGGCCATCACATTTAAAAGAAAAACAAAAAATCGCAAATGTACTTTGGCCGGAGTCACTCAGCAAGGGAGGCCAGCAATAAATATTGCAAAAAAAGCAGAGAGGGCAAGTGCGATTGAAAGGGTAGTGTGAAAGTCGCAAAAATGCGCAATGTATCCGTGCAAGGTCTATGCAAATTACAAATCCCACATGTGACAGATTAGATCTGTATATCTATCGCAATGTGATTATATATATATATAATATATATATATATATAATTATATCTATGGCTATCTATAGATACCAGGCCATTTTGCGCAGCTGGCCTAAATGATCAATGCCTGAGTTGCTAGCCTGCTGGAGGAAGCAATTAACAGGCCAGTGACTGTTTTCTCTGTGAAGCCATCGAAAGGTGTGAATAAAAGCAATAACCCATTTGGTGAACTGGAAAGTCCTATGTTCTCTATAAACACCTTAGAGTCCTGGCTGCAGTCACCGCGGCACCAAGGTATACTTGGTCCTGCCTTTTAAAGAAGTAATCACATCCTTCGATCACTAGAGGGGGTCTTTGGAGATGATGGATATCGTTGGGAATCAAATTAATGACGAAGCGCACTGAGCGTGCCCAGAAAAATGGAAGTCTGGGAAATGTAGTGCACGGGGGTAGAAAATAGGGGCAGTCCTCCAGAGGGACAAGGCAGCCTATAAATACCTGAGCCAAGCATGGGCTCAGGGCTTGTTTCTGTGGGGTCACCTAAAAACGTGAGAAACTGTGCCAGTCTTCAAACCTCCAGCCCCAGGGTTACACGGATGCTCCTGTTAGTTTACTGACGTGAGTAAGGATCTGTGGTTTTAATCCTGTTTCTTTTATTTGCTGTTTGTGTGTAATTAATGAATATTATATCCATATTTTTTCTGTAACCCTAAATGCACTGTGATATATATAATTTTTGTTATCATAATAAATACAACTTATTAAGCTCTGCTCTGACTGATTCGATCCACGCTAACTGAAGGGACTGAATTATTGCTTTTGATTTTAAGCTCGGGTATGTACTAAATTGTGAGTAGGGATGAGCTGTTCGGTTCGATCAGTTCAGAGTTCAATTCGAACTTTGGCCGTTCGCAAGTTCGAGAATTTCGAACTTTTTGGCGTGTTCGGTTTGAGTTAAAAAAAATGTATATTTTGAAAAAAGTATAAAAAATGCTTAAAAAAATACTAAAAAATCTAGAAATAAAGAGACTCTTTACTGCAGAATATTATAAGCAACAGTTTATTAGATATTGAATTAAAAAACTACCTAATGTCATTGTCTAGGTGCAAAGATTCTCACCTCTAAATGACCTGTGCTCTCAAATGGCGTAAACAACAGGTGTTTAATTAGTGTTTGGAAATAACATGTGCTTCTAATTAGCAATTAGAATTTGATACATTGCTTGCAGACTGGTGGGGGCTCCTCACTGGGTGGGGGATCCTGCACATGTATGAACAAACACTGTGCTTGTTTTGAATCCTAAGAAGTGTTCATTTCTACTATATGATCCTCTCTGATATGCTGTTTAACCCCTTAAGGACCAGGGCTCTGTAAATCATTAATGATGTAGATGTTACGTCATTTGTTATCAAGGGCTTAATAAAATCTTTATCACACTCCTTAGATTTAAACGTAATATTCCAGTATTTGTATGTCATGTACCTCTCCCGAAGGGCCTATGTGAGCATACAATTATTATTGTGTTAGAAATGTCTATCATAAAGCGTACAAGCTGAGTCCCTAGAGTCTCTCACTATCCATTGTCATATATACCTTGCTTTATACATATAATACATTCCCTCATCTAACAAAATAGTTGCCAGTCCCTGTGCATTTTAACCCCTTAAGGGTGGCTAGGTGTCGTGTGTGGGTCTCTGATGGCAATGTTTCAATACATCCTACAAATCCGCCACTTCATGGGCAGGTTATGGGGACCTCCTAGGCACGATATTTGAAGGAATTTTTCATTTTTATTTTTAACCCTTATTTTATGGAAAACTCACTGTTCCTTTAAAAACGTCTTTTTTAAACTTTTTTTCCTTGTTTCCTGTCCCCCAGGGCACTACCCGGAGCCCCATACACCTTTAATGGAAAATATCTTGCATATATGCCCTCTTGCAGGACACTCTAAAAACCAAACTTTTGAGTCCCATTGACTTGCATTGAGTTCGGTTCGAGTTCGAACTCGAACTTTTGAAATTGTTCGAGTTCAAATGTGAACCAAACACGGGGGTGTACGGCTCATCCCTAATTGTGAGTTGCGGTAGCTGGGACGGTGGGGTAAGCGCACGGGGATTGTAGCCCGCGTAGTCATTATTTGGTTCTAGGATAGACAGATAGTAAATTTCTTAACTCTGCGTATTTCGGTGTGACGCGCATAGTGTTCATGAGAACTGGTGGCAGCATAACGAATAGAGTAAGAAAGTGGATGTAAGGATTGTGGGAAACGTAGTCGCTACCCCAGATCGAGAGAAGACGGGTATGGCATTGCAATCCTGGAACCACTTCCTCACACTCTACGTGCGTGTTGCGAGCGGAGGCATTGTCGGGATAGTTAGGCATGTGCGCGTGGGGGATTGTTGACCGCGTAGTCATTATTTGGGTCTAGGATAGACGGATAGTGAGTTGCTTAACCCTGCGCCTTTCGTAGTGCGCGCGTAGTTGGCGTGACACCACTCTATTGTTTTTTTCTAAAAAATTTAACACAGCAGGCAAAAAGACACATGCATACATGACAAAGGCCAGACATGCAGGAATGCAATAATAAACAACTTGATGGTGCCAGCAAAGCTGTCACGTATTCTGCAGGAATATTTGAAACTGGTCCCTATATGTAGAGTTACTCCTACCATTCCGATCCTTAGAGTGGTCGGTTCATTTGAATTTAAATATATCAGAATCATTAATTGCCAAAGCCAGAGGTCATTTACCAGAATTGTTAATTGCCAAGGCCAGAGGTCGTATACCAGAATCGTTAATTGCCAAGGCCAGAGGTCGTTTACCAGAATCATTCTTTTGCCAAAGCCAGGGATCAAACACCAGAATCGTCAATATGCCAAAGCCAGGGGTCAGACACCAGAATCATCAATATGCCAAAGCCAGGGGTCAAACACCAGAATCGTCAAGCTGCCAAAGCCAGGGATCAAACACCAGAATTGTCAAGTTGCCAAAGCCAGGGATCAAACCCCAGAATCGTCAATTAGCCAAAGCCCAGGGGTCATACACTTAGGTAGCACTGCGGGATACAAGAAACACGTCAGCGAGTTGATCTGAGCCGACTGAAGGGTTTTAAACCCAATGGCGCCGCGTCATGGCTCCGCGCCCTGCCCCTCTGGCTGTCACATGACCTGTGCCGGCATGCATTTCATCCGGCGCTTAGCCAGCGAATAGCGTGGAGGACACCGCGGGTGCCAAAGGTACGTGACAAAAGCTCCTGCATTAAGGAGGAAACAAATAGTCTACACAGAACAGCAATAAAATAAACAACATTTCTACATGCGAGTAAACTCCTGCGCTTAGAAAATAAACAACGTTCCTTTGGGCGAGTACAGAACTCCAACGCTTTGGGAAAGAGCAGCAGATGATACAAAGGGAGAGTGGCATAAATGCAATGAATAGGCCTTGCCAAAACCCACACTCACAACAGATTCAAACAAAGCAAGGTCCACACCGACCATGTAGCTGTTACAAGGCAAATCTGGATTCTAAAATCAAACCCAATACTTACCAGGAAACAGAGAAATCTGGAAGTTCCTGTCTGTCTCCACTGAAAAAGGGTAAATTTTAATAATCCTTGGCAGGATAGCGAGCCAGAAATATTTAAAGGGTTCTGCATTTTGGACCTGATTTAGACACAGCTCAAGTGAGAGATGAAAAAGAGACTGAAACAAAGTTTCTTTTAGTCAGGCATCTTTCTCCCTGATGAGTTTATCTCTTGCATTGTTTTATGTAGCATATGTGATGTACATATATTCTCAGATTACAGGCCAATAGACAGTTTCAACATCAGAGATGTTGACCATAGTTGAGCCCACAAGACCTGTTTACCATATATTGTTACAAGATTAACTTTTAGAAGTGTACAAAAAAATCTCTTTCTTTCTTTCTTTCTGCCCAGCGACACGTTTCATAGTATATTTAAAGAGGGAGAGGCTGTTTGCATTCCACAGTCCTGTGTTTCTACAGCAGAATGGTTTATTAAGAAAAAGAGAATTATCAGCTAAGATATGTATTTGAATTACTATACATACTGTATATATATTTATTTATTTATAAAGGATTTTACCAGGAAGGATACATTGAGATTTCTGTAATACAATGCAAGATATTAAAAAACAAACAAAAAAAACAGCACAAATATACAGATTAACAGAAAATAAATATCTAGGAAATGGTCATTATGTTACATGTTTACAGGTGCATTCCGCATTGAGGTACGTTAATAGGGAGCTCTTGAGTGACTTTAGACTGGGGGAAGATTTGACGGTGTCTGGGAGGTTATTCCATAACTGTGGTGCTCTGTAGGAAAATGAGGATCGAGCCACTGTCTTTGTGTATTGTGGTATTGCAAGTAAGGTGCTGGTCCTGGATCGGAGGCTATAGGATGAGGGAGCTGCTGGGGGAAGCAGTCTATTCAGGTAGGGTGGCAGATTCCCAGAAAAGCTCTTAAACACCAGGTTGGAAAGGTGAAGGGTGCGTTTAGACTCCAGCGATGGCCAATTTAGCGCTTTTAACATTTCACAATGGTGGGATCATGTAGTTACATTGTAGCGCAAAGCGGCAGAATGAGTTATACAATGTAGTAAGTTTCTGAAGGTGTGTTTGCGGGGCTGCTGCATACACTACATCTCCATAATCAGTAGCCGGCATAAGCATTTGTTGTACAATTTGCTTTTTTACCGCGGGGCTCAGGCAGGATTTGTTTCTGTACAGGGCACCTAGTTTGGGATAAAGTTTACAGGAAAGTTTTTCGATGTGGGGGCCAAAGGATAGATTTGGGTCCACCACATACCTAGATATTTGAGAGAAGTGACTGTGGTCAGTGTGCCATTTGATTTCGTCCCAACACATAGATGGGGATTTTGCAATTTATGTAGTTTAGGTGCTGTTCCAAAGAACATCGTAAACAGTTTTGTCAGTATTTAGAAAAAGTTTGTTGTGTTTGATCCACTTTTCTACCTCTGTGAATTGTTCTTGCAGCACGGCCTCCAGCTCTGGGAGATTTGGTTTGCTGGTATAGATTACGGTGTCGTCTACGTACATGTGTACAGTTGAGGCTTTGCAGATGTTAGGCAGATCATTTATGAATATCGTAAATAGCAGGGGGCTGAATATTGAGCCTTGGGGTACACCACAAGTGACTGGGAGGGGGAGGGAGGAGCTGCCAGAAATGGACATAAATTGCGATCGGTCAGATACATATGATTGAAACCAGGTTAGTGTGTGATCACCAATACCAGAGTTTTTAAGTTTTTTTAACAAGATACCATGGTCTACTGTGTCAAAGGCCTTGGCAAAAACAAGGAAGATGGCTCCAGTTAGGCTTCCTTGTTCCATCCCAGCTTGGATATCATTGCAGACTTTTAAAAGGGCGGTTGTAGTTGAGTGATTTGGACAAAAGCCTGATTGATCTGGGGTTAAGTAGTTCCAATATTGATAATAATCACGTAATTGTGTGTAGACGCCTTTTTCCAAAATTTTTGACATTACAGGGAGCAATGATATTGGACGGTAGTTGGATAACAAAGTACTGCCACCACTTTTATGGACAGGTACCACTCTCGAAGTCTTCCAGAGTTTGGGTATGTATCCAGTTGCCAGTGATTCATTGATTAGGGTTGCGACAGGATTTGCAATTGCCGGCGCAGTGATTTTCAGCAGCATTGCTGGTATTTGATCAGGTCCAGACTGGTATTTTTGTATATTTTTTGGTTACGGAGGAGTTTAGTAACAACACTGACAGGCACTGGTCTAAAACTGAATTTAGACCAGTATATATGATACAGGGAAATAAAAAGATTATTTAACACTGTCCGCATACATTAATGCTGATCATTCTTTGCTTTACTAAAAATAGATAAAGTTTGTACCTGAATATTGTTCTTTTTTATAAATGTTTTAACCCCTTCACTCCCAATGGATTTTCCAGAAAACCACTGCCAGGATCTAGTGCTTTTTTGGAAGATCATTTTTTATTAATTATTCAATAAGAAATATTTAGGAATATTCGATGTAGGAAAATAAATAATCAGATCAAATATTACTATTCATAGTTACCAAAGCATGCATCCCAGAAAACTTCTGTTATTTCTCTCATATAACCAGGAACGCAAAAGCGGCGCTATGCTATAGCGGAGATAACTGAAGAAAACAATCACACGTATTTGATGCTTCAAGTATATCTGGCTTGTCTTTATACAGCCAGGTCTTTTATTAAAACTCAGACACATTTATAATCAATGAGATTGTTTCAACAACAGACATAGTTCGTCTCTGCCCCGCAACAAGGATGTGATGTAACAGCCAATCATGAAACAGATCATGTCAGCATTAAAATGGCGCGGATACATTTGCCACATCTGAAATGGGTAAACTTAAACACATCTGGTTTATATAAACATTCCTAAGCCACCCAATATCACGTATGATAGACAGAAGGGGGAGAACTTAACAAGTAGCCCCTCTGTAGCTTAAAAGGAAGCAGTTCAAACCAAAGGGGGCATATTAACTAAGGTATGTATTTGAATCACCATATTTATATATTCATACAGGAAATTTAAAGTTATCATTTTTCATTCCCAATGTATTCTTCATTGTGATAACCTTTTTGGCAAGGAGATGTTGCCATCTTACAACATAGTATTTGAATATGTTTTAGCACCATGGTGAGCTTGATAGCTCTCTCCAAGGTCCTGAAGCATTTTCAATGAAAAGATATAATGCGTGAGCATGCCAGTGTCAACCAACCAGCTTCTAAGTGACATCCTTTGCTTTCCTTTGAGAATACCTATAACTATGGTGTAAATTGAAGGGTTGTGAGATCAGGCACCCTGACTTATAGGAAGGAGCACTCTCCCATTGGGTAGTATTGATCATGTGACCCCGGGACATTTTGGATACGGAGGGGTCCTGTGGAGGCTGACATAATTCAGGTGTTAGGCATCCAGTATGCGATCTGATTGGTTACACCATGGGGAAATACCGAATATATGGAGGGTGAGAGCTTTGCGATGCCATTAGCTCTCGAGGAAGCCGTGTAGTATGACGGCGAAACGTGCATCTTAAGAATGTTTTTTTTTAGAAGTATACTATTTTGGCTTGCGGTGTTGATGGGATTCTGTGTCAAGTATTTATAAATTTAGATTTTTCTATTCCCTGTTCTATGTAGTCTCTGGGATGATACAGGTTGCAGGGACAGAGCAGAAAGTACTGTAGTTTGAGGGATAGTACAGGAAGTCCAATTGGACTTATAAGGTTCCCTGTGGCTGTCTAAGTATGATTGTTGCTTCCTTTATAATTTTCCTTTTTTATTTTTTCTCATTCCCATGACAATTTGGATGGGATACCTGTGCACATCCATCTTATGAAATGATTATATGTAGTCTCTGGGATAATATAGGTTGGAGGAACAATGCATAAATTACTATAGCTTGAAGGATAGTACAGGAAGTCCAATTGGACTCATAGGGCACTATCAGCTGCTCGGAGCTAAAACCAGGACGCAAAGGGGAAAAATTAGCATTTGCTAACTTCCCCTTTGCATCCCGGTTTCCCCAGCAGATCACCCCAGGGTAGGTGCACCAGCCTGCCCCTTAGTGATTGCTAAGCGCTGTTTTCCTCTTTTCAATGTGTGTTTTAAGACCCCACTCCCCAAAATAATGTTGCAGATTGAAGGTGAGAATTTACCATTTATTTACACTGAAGCAAAACAATACATATTATTTTACAACAACATCTTGTTAGAAGGTTTCCATTATCTGCAGCCCACTTATATTCCTATTGGTTGGCGATTGCCATAGAGAATATGGTATAAGTTTATTTCGTCGTCAAACTGCAATCTTGACATAATTATGAGACTCACTCGCCTTCTATTTTCTCCATTTACTCAAGTTCCACCGCAGTGATGCTACATCGGTTTTACTCCTTAACACTGGTGGTCTGCTGGGAGGCAGGCGGGCTTAAACACCGCGGGGCGGCATAGCAAACATGATTTTCTGACCCTCTTCCAGCCCACCTCCCTTCTCAGTGGGCCAATCAACATCATTGATGTTAATGAAAACATTCGGCCACTAAGAAGAGAGGCGTGCTGAATGAGGGCCAGAAGGCCGTAGGGCGTGCTATGCCACTATGCTGCGTTTAGGTCCACCTGCTGTACAGACAACATAGTCTACCCCGCGGCGTTAAGGGGTTAACGTTGTATTCGTTGCTTCAGCGAATGTTCTGCTATTTTCCTACAATTACAAATTTGGTAAAAATCATGACATATGTCTTTTTTTGGTAAATATGATTTATTTAAAAGTTGGGGTTTTTTTTGCATAATGTATTGTTGCAATTTAGCAATTTTAATTTTTTTTCATTATTGCGAAATGAAGCCAAAGGGGGAAAAAAAGCCGCTTTTTATTTTGTCAGAAAGTCCGTTTGTAAAGATTTAGGCCATTTGAGTGCAGAGAAACTGCAAAAAAAGAAGAGAAAAATAACATTATGGTAAATTCACATTTTTGTTAAACTGATGGATATATGTGACTGTAATAAGAGGTGAGATATCGAAGGCTTAAAGGGTTATATTGGCCGAACTGGTGGGAAATTACTCCTCAAAAGCAACTTATGCAAACCAAAACAATCCACAGGGAGCTTTACCATGAGATGGCGCCACCTTTAGGTTGAGAATAATAAAGTCATATAAAAAAGGTTTATTAAAAACGCAGCACGAATTAAGTCGCAGGATAAAAAAAATAAAATTCCAAAACAACCGTAACTGTAGTTCCTAAAACTGATGGAATATAGTCCAAAAATTTACGTGGGTTTAGCATGCTTTGAGAAATTGAGAACGGAACGAAAAATTTACAGTAACTTAAGTAGTGTCAGAAATGTGTATATATATATATATTAAAAAAATAACAATATAGACATTTTATAGAAATATTATTTTTAATGATACAATTTTTTTTAATATGAGTTTTCTATTCTCAACCTAAAAGTGGCACCATTCTCATGGAATAAGCCCCACAGGGAACTCTTTCAAAAATACATCACCTGGCTCGAAAACCCATTGTCCCTTCTTTTGTATGTTTTACTTTAATTTCTGGAATGCATAAAGTGCCACTGTCATGGGCAAAATTACTTTTGTCCATGTGACAGGGCACCTCCCACCTTTATATACTTTGGCATTTTTATAACTGACCTATATAGGTGTAAAAAATGGAGATATTCTGTTTAAGATTCCCTCAAGTCCACCACGTAACTGTGGCATGCCGCAGAAAGGGGGCGGCTGTGAGCAGAGAGACATCCTACAGGACCGCCCTCTGCCTGCTTTGAGTGGTGCACTGTCTGCCTGCCACCATCTGAGTGACAGCCAGTGAAGCACACTGCCAGCAGGGAGCTGTCCTATAGGATAATTCTCCATACACTGCACTGCACTGCACCCCCCCCCCCCACTCGGTATCATGGTACCGGCTCCGGGGAGAGGGGGGAATCTTCAAAATGGAAATATCTCCATTATTTACATTATATAGGTCAGAGGAAAAAAATGCTGCCATATATAAAGAGAGGGATGCCCCGTCAAATGGGTAAAAGTCATTTTGTCCATGACAGATGCACTTTAAGTAATACCAGGTTCCAGTTGAAGCTTCAGGGCACAATTTCTAATAATTTATGAAAACGTACAATCGAAAGTAAATAAATATATTCAATACCTCAGGCAGGTTTAGTGTAACTGTGCCAGTTTTATCCTTGTCTAAAATGTCAATAATTTCTGAAAAGAAACACAAAGCAATGCATTAAAGGAGCATATGGGGGTATTTAATGTGAATATTCACACATACAGTATGTTAAATATATCATAAAAGAATAAATATTCATTGAAAATACTTTCTTTGTTTCTCTGGGCTAAGAGTTGCCCGTAAAATAGAGACAGTCAGATGCATAACTTTGGTTACAAACATGCTATTGAATAGTATAGGGTACGGGTATATCCAGGGCTGGATTAACATGTAGGCAAAGTATGCATGTGCCTACAGGCACCCACCACTGGGGGAGGTGCCTTGCTCTGTAAAACAGATTTCTGTGCCCAGGGCTGCCATCAGAAATTTTGGTGCCCCTTACTGAACCACTGCTTGGGGGCCCCTATTCCCTCCATTGCAGTAAATACATTAACCCTTTCGCTGCTGAGCCATTTCACGCCTGTGTGCTGATCTAATTTTTACCGCTTTTGTTCATCATGTTTAAAACTCGTTTTGAAGCCACGTTTTAGTATACCATCCAGACATTATATATCGTTCTTTCCAGCAGACTCGGCAGATTCATAATATATCATTATTATTATATGGATACGTCATGTCCTGCCTGTATATTATAACGAAAAATGCAATAAAATTAGAATTTTCAATAATTTACAGAGTGTAAAGTGTTTTTTTCCTCTTTTTATTATGTGAGCGTTTGCGTTTATATTTTCTATGGGTTGCGCTTGTTAAAAAAAATTAGAAATAGGGACTAGTTACATTTTTTTGGGGGAAATTACGTGCTTTTTAGCAAACGCCCCCCATAGAAAAAATTGTTAGTGCAGCATCATTGTTCACATTAAAAATTGAATGGGAACAATATTGCTGCAATAACAAAACAAAAAACTATTTTTAAAAATAAATTATATTTTTTAATATTTTTTTTTTACACTTAACATGGTCATGTTTGGTATCATTGGAAAGGCCATGCTCTGGCTATCACGGATCAGGAAATAGCGGGTTCATTGGAACTCCCTATCTCCACCATAGGTGGCAGCTAGGGGTTAACTCCAGAACCGACGTCATCGCCAAATCGCGATCCAGCACCCTAGGGGTTAAAGACAGCCTTCGTTTGGAAGGGCAGACTGTGCCCTTCCAAGTGGTGCCTGCCTTTTCCCGGTGGCCTGCTCGGTTGGGGAGGGAGAGAGGTCCAAAGGACCTCCTCCCTCCCCTTCAGGCACTTTCCCCGCACTCGCAGGGGGGTTTGCTTGCAATAGACGTCATTGCACTAGTCCGCCGGGGGCCCGGATGTGCCCGCCGGGATCACGGATGCTGGACTGACATCCAAGATGTCAGCGCGCACTGGAGGGCTGCAGCGATTGCCTGGAATACCGTCCGATCGCTGCCCCCTGTGCACGGCTCAGCGCGTCCTCAGCACAGGGTACCCACTTGGCTGGATGCGCTGGACGTGTCCTTAGCAGCCAAGTGGTTAAATAAATTAAAAATGAATTATTTCTCCTCTTCTCCTAACCTCATGTTACAGGCAGTGGTCTACATCTCTGGTGGGCTAGCAAGGGGATAAAAAGTACTCCCTGGTGGGACAGCATTCAGTCTGTTCCATTACCTGGTCTAGCGTCAGACCATGTTAATCGCACGCTCCCCGAGGAGTCAGGGTGGCATGGAGGGACCCTTACATCTGTGGCACTTAGAAGACAAGCTGCGCAGGGTTTGGCAAGGGCCAGGGCCCCCTTTTGTTACTGGGTCCCTTAACATATCATGGGCTATCACCCCCTGATGGCCGCCTTGTCTGTGCCTACATGCACCTGAGATGCATATCTAAGAAATATTATGCAATATAAAATTAAATTCTCATTTAGACCTTTGTGTCACCCTTTATTACTTTAAAGGAACCGTAACTTCCACACACAGGCATTATGCAGGCACATACTGATATTACTTTTATATTCTACTAGCTTTTGCCCGCGGCTTCGCTCAAGTGAATTTTGGGATATGTTACAATTGTTTTTAAAAGCTGGTTTATAAGATGTTATCCCACTATCTCCCCATCAAACCAGGTACGCTTTCTCGGAGTTACACTTGACTCTGCTCTTTCCTTCATTCCCCACATTCAGTCTCTTTCCTCCTCCTGCCGCTACCAACTACGTAATATTTCCAGAATTCGGCCATTTCTTACCGCTGACACCACACAGCAACTCATCCACGCCTTTGTAATCTCCTGACTTGACTATTGTAATAATCTTTTAGCTGGCCTCCCTCTCTTCCACCTCTCTCCCCTACAATCCATTCTGACCACCTCTGCCAGGCTCATCCACCTCACCTGCCACTCTGTCTCTGACGCTCCCTTCTGCGAGTCCCTTCTCTGTCTCCCCATCCACTGCAGAATTAAATTCAAAATCCTCACCCTGACCTACAAAGCTCTCACTAACTCAGCTCCCCACTACCTGTCCTCACTAATCACCAAATACACCCCAGCCTGCTCCCTAAGATCAAACAGTGACCTACACCTAACTTCTCACCCGCATCACCTCTTCCCATGATAGACTGCAGGATTTCTCACGCGCAGCTCCCATCCTCTGGAACACTCTCCCTCATACAGTCAGACTTTCCCCTAGTTTCCCTTCCTTCAAAAACTCCCTTAAGACATTCCTGTTTAAGGAAGCCTACCACCCGACTCACTGATGCAACCAATCCTTCATTCCCACCTTGCAGTCCATCACTCTCACCTTGCAGTCCATCGCTCTCACCTTGCAGTCCATCGCTCTCACCTTGCAGTCCGTCACTCTCAACTTGCAGTCCTCTCCTCCTGTTTCCACCCCCAACCCTTCTAGATTGTGAGTTCCCACGGGAATAGGGCCCTCGTTTCCTCCTGTACTGGTTTGTCAATTGTTGTTCAATGTATTGTAACCCTGTCTATATTGTGCCCATTTTTCAATGCTGCGGAATATGCTGGCACTATATAAATAAAGAATAATAATAATAATAATAAAAGAAACATTAGTTTTTTTTCCCAAACTGTACGAAATATAATTTATAGGTTGATGTCTTAAAGTAATAAGTAATGTTTATTGCAGATGTTTGCCAGGGTGCATTGGCTACAAAACAAAGTTGTTTCATTCATATGCGTCCATGAATTTCTTTTGTTAGGTCGATCCCCGCAACCTTTAAAGTCTGTCCCTGAGACTTGTTGATGGTCATCGCAAAACAAACTTTTAGGGTGAACTGAAGTCTTTTGAATTGAAACGGATATTCTGAAGGTATAAGAGGTTTTCGTGTTATGAACACCGACTCCCCCAGCCAGAACCGGTTAGCACCATAGCCTCAATCACATTTCTGTGGAGTGTTTTTACTTGCAATCTGCTGCCATTACAGAGCTTAGGTGTGTTGAGGTTCTCCATTAATATCACAGGCTCTCCCACGCTGGAGCATTTAGTGTGTGTGTGAGGCCTGGCTGTGAGAAGGAAGCAGACATGCTGGAGCCGTGAGGGAGTACCAATTTTCACATCTGTAACATCTTCTGTTTTTGAGTTATAGGTATCCTGCTTAAAATATTCACACCCTTTCCCCACTTGGATTCTTTGGAAAATGGTAAAACAAGTGTTTTTTTTATTCTTCAAAAAGATTGTAAACACCAATTTTCACACCTGTAAGATCTTTGGTTTTTGAAATATAGATATACTGATAAAAGTATTCACCCCCCCTTTTTTCACCTACCTCACTGGATTTTCGAAAAATGGTAAAATATGTGTTTCTTTTTTTTCAAGAAGAATCTAAATACCAACTTTCACTTCTGCAAAGTCTTCTGTTTTTGAGATATTGATATCCTGTTTAAAATATTCATACCCCTTTTTACACCCCCCAACTTGGATTTTTGGAAAATGGTAAAATGCATGTTTTTTTATTTTTCAAAACAATTGTTAATACCAATTTTCACACCTGTAACATCTTTGATTTTTGAAATATAGGTATACTGATAAAAGTATTCACCCGCCCCTCACTGGATTTTCAGAAAATGGTAAAATAAGTGTTTTCTTATTTTTCAAGACGATTCCAAATACCAATTTTTATGTCTGTAACATCTTCTGTTTTTGAGATATAGCTATCCTGTTTAAAATATACAACTCCCTTTTTCTGCCCATTAGGGGCAGAATTTCCAAAAATCCTTCCTTAGTGGGTGCCTACATCATAAAAACAATGTACCTTAAAAATTTCACATTCCTAGGTTAAATGGTTTGAGCTGGACATTGATGAGTCAGTCAGTCAGCACTTTTCCGTTTATATAAATATATATAGGGCCATATTACATATATCACGCTAAAACGGGGACGTTAAGGAGGAAAACCTGCGCCTGCAGGGTTCTCCTTAGCTTCCCCCTTTTAGCGTGATATTAGGGTGCAGGCGCTAATCCAGCAGCCTGCACCATAATACAGCGCTAAGTTTAGGGATGCTCACAGCAGCGCTAAGTGCCACCGCAAGCATCCCCTCCACGGAGTCCATAGGACTCCATTGAGGCTTCCACTGCCGGTCACATGACCTCCAGGATCTCGCGAGATCCAGCAGGTCGGCGGAGTGATTCGCAGAGGGTGACTGGGGGCCTTTTTTTCCCAAAGTCTCCCTCTGCTCCCGGTGGCAAGAAGCAGTGGATCGAGATGCTGTTCTCGCCATGGGATGAGAGCTGAGTGTCTGATTTTTTGCTATTTTTTTTAGCTGGTGCTGACTGATTCTGCAGAAGCGGAATCAGTTAGCACCAGCTCCTAGCTGTGGTTAACTTTTGAGTTAGCTGCAGCGGAACTGTAATTACCATTAGGAATTTGTAATCCTTTGTAATATGGTCAGCCCGCGCTAGGGCTACCAAAGCTAACATTAACGCTCACACGGCTGTTATATATGTAATATGGCCCTTAGATTGGTATTTTTTGGAAACTGCATGGTTTTCTCGAATTATTAAATGTAAACCACTTACGGAACTGATTGTCCAGGAATATGAAGGTTTTGATGAAATCATCGAAAGGCAGAGACAAATCCTCGGTGGCATATTTCTCCACAATGAGATCCTTAATGGTATCGCTAAGATTGAAACCTGCAGAGACAAAGCAATGTCGTCACCTTCCAAAATGTGAAACTTTAATAAGGTGCTTGCAACTAGAGAATCAGAAGCTTTAGTTTTACACATTATTAGTAACAGAACAAAAGTGTTACCAGGATCGTTTATTCTAAAATGCAGTTTCTAGTGGAAAAAAAATAAGGGTGGGAATGGGAACTCTAAGATTTCTGCTCCCAAAGAACCGCTGATATGTCGACCATATCCTGGCGCCCCAAGCTCAAATTTGATATTAAAGTTTGAATATACTGTAACAATAAACTGGGTTTTATGGAATCGTTACGATAATTATAATAAATATCATACATTTCTGGGGAGTTATTGGAACCTAATAAAAGCTTCTCAGTGAGAGGGCCAAATGGGAACTGTGTTCCTCCTGAAAAGACTAGGGGAACTGTGTTCCAAAGTGCTCCTTCTCGACCTGACCCCTGTTACTATAGGGGTTATTCAAAGAGAGTCGATCTGGCCCCCGAAATGTAACCGAACGCTGAATTTCAGTGAAAGGTGCCATTTCGGGACCATTCGACTATTCAGAGAGCAGGCAATTCGGCAAATTGTGACGTATTGCCTGCACGGACGGTTCCATGTTCGAGGGCAATGAACTCCCCCATAGAGAAGCAATGGTTCATATAATCAGAGAACACAAAACAGCAGTGAAAAGTTGCCAAAATGCCCTGCCATTCGGTGGTATAATTCGGCAGGTTTATTCAGGAGAATCCCATAGGCTTCAATGTAAAAAATATTCCCGTTTTAATTCAGTATCTAATAAACCGTTTATTATTTTATTCTGCAGTAAAGAGTCTCTTTGTTTTTAGATTTTTTTAGGATTTTTTTGAAATTTTTTTGCAAACTTTTTTGATATCGTTTTTTCATTTTTCTGTAACAGACCTTTTTATTATCATTCATTGGATCTTATGTGTTAATTCCAGACATTTTCGTTCAGTAGTGTTTTTGCAAACAGCGTTTCAATTTTCAAACTTTCAAGCGTACTGGTTTTTTTTCACCTCCTTCGCCTGTGTGTCGGCTTTTTCCAGCGGCTGCTCTGCGCTGTGATCGACAGCTAGTCGGTCTCTCGGCGTGTTCGGCAGGATTAATCCAGCTGTTTTCTGCAGGTTTCGATGAGTATTCAGTGAGTGTTTGCCGGGTTTGTGGTGAGTTTACGGCTGATTTTCTCTGCACTACGGGGGCCCTGCGGTGCTTTCTGAATACACTGCAGGGTCGGCGAAATAGGATCGCCGAATCGCCCGAAGCGCGGGGAAAGGAAAGTCTTTTTGAATAACCCTGTATGTATTGTGTCAGCTGTCTGGATGACTTCCCGTTTCCTAAAGTTTAACCTCTCTTAAACTGGACATCTCGTCTTCCCTCCCTCTAAAACCAACATTCCTGCACCTATTTCCCCTCAGGTGAATGGTGCCACCATTACTTCTACCTCTCAGGTTCGTTGCCTCGGGGTCCTCTTTGACTCTGATCTCTTCTTCACTCCTCACATTCAGTCACTAACCAATCTTGCTACGTCCACCTAAAAAATATTGCACCCGTCCGTCCCTGTCTTAATCAATCAAGACTCTGCTAAAATGCTTATCCAAGATCTTATTATCTCCCGCCTTGACTACTGTAGCCTCCTTCTCTCTGGCCTTAAGACATCCCAGATTCTCCCTCTGCAGTCTCTTATGAATGTCAGTGCCAGGCTCATCCACCTCATCTCACGCATCTTTCACACCTCACATCCCGCACCGCTCACACCTCACGCATCTGTCACACCTTGCCCCTTTGACAATCTGTACACTGGCTCCCTGTGTCTCTTAGAACCCAATTCAGAATTCTGGTGCTCACATACAAAGCTCTCCATAACTGCGCCCCTGCCCACATCTCCTCCTTTATTAACAGGTACATCCCGTCCTGGCCACTTCGCTCGGCCAACGTTCTGATGTTATTGCCCCCTCACACCCGCACCTCCAACTCTCGCCATACTGAACTTCTCCCAAGCTGCCCCTTTCTATTGAATTCCCTCCCTTGCAACATCAGACTCTCCCAGTCTCTCCAGTCCTTTAAGAAGTCTCTAAAAACACATTACTTTAGAGAAGCCTTTCAGCTCACTCCATAATCCCGCACTCTTCATTTCTTGTGCCATCTTCCCAACCAGCCCAGATGCACCCCGAACCTTCATGTACTCTATTTACCCTCACCTAGTGTGTCACCCCTCTCTGCTTAGATTGCAAGCTCTTGAGCAGGGTCCTCTCTCCTACTGTTCTATGTGTTTAACTTGTATGTATATTTGTTATTCTGTCTTGCCCATTGTACAGAGCTACGGAACTTGTTAGTGCTTTAGAAAAACTTGTAACTGTAACTGTACAACAAAGTAGTGAATTATCATTTTAGAGTGAAGAATGGTCATTGCTAGGACTGAGAAAGCGGTGACTGGCAAGATGTGTGTATGATGGCTGTATATGCTGTGTGTACAAATGTATGCTGTGTGTGCAAATGTATGCTGTGTGTGCAAATGTATGCTGTGTGTGCAAATGTATGCTGTGTGTGCAAATGTATGCTGTGTGTACAAATGTATGCTGTGTGTGCAAATGTATGCTGTGTGTGCAAATGTATGCTGTGTGAGCAAATGTATGCTGTGTGTACATGCAAATGTATGCTGTGTGTACATGCAAATGTATGCGGTGTGTGCGTGCAAATGTATGCTGTGTGAGCAAATGTATGCTGTGTGTACATGCAAATGTATGCGGTGTGTGCGTGCAAATGTATGCTGTGTGTGCAAATGTATGCTGTGTGTGTGAGCAAATGTATGCTGTGTGTGCTTGCAAATGTATGCTGTGTGTGCAAATGTATGCTGTGTGTGTGAGCAAATGTATGCTGTGTGTGCGTGCAAATGTATGCTGTGTGTGTGTGCAAATGTATGCTGTGTGTGTGAGCAAATGTATGCTGTGTGTGAATGTATGTTGAATATGGGCAAATTCTTTGCCAGGTGTGTGAATGCTTGTATATGTATGGCTAAGAGCGTTTGTATATGTATGGCTAAGAGCATGGGAATTCATCCCTAGTTGTCTGTGTTCTTGGTTTTTCTGCACATATTCTACTGTACACTTTGTGTGTCACGGTGGATGGGAGGAATAGACTGAGATATAAGGGTTGGTGAGGGGAATGGGACAGAGGAACAAAGGGATTAAGGCTGGGTTCACACATAGACGTTTTTCAAACGTGCGCAATACATGCGTTTTTTTTCCGCACGTTCACGTATACGAAAAACGCGCAAACGCGCATTGCAGCGCGTTCGCGGCTATGTCTATGGCCGCAAACGCTCTGCTATACGCACCAAAGAAGCTCCCGTACTTCTTTGTGCGTCGGATGTGTTAAAGCGCGTTCCTGCGCGCTTTAAAACGCTTAGGTGTGAACAGGTCGCATAGGAAAACATGGGATTTCCCCGTTCATGCGTTTTAAAGTGTGCAGGAACGCGCTTTAAAACGTCTAGGTGTGATCGGGGCCTTAGGGCAAAGAGAGCAAGTAAGTGTATTGCATCAGGAAATAATCTGATTATTTCATCATCTGGATCGACGAAGAAACACCAGTTAGCAAAATGGGGTGAGAGAGGAACTGAGAGTTGGGTGGGTAGACGAGAGGTAACATTTGTGCTCTACAACTGTGGAGGTGCTGGTTCAAGACCCAGTTGGAGCACCTCTCCGGCAAGTGTCCTTGGACAAAGTTTTAGAGAAGACTTGGTTTTTATTTCTCCGTGATAGGGAATTTATGTAAATCACTCTGGTCCTCATGGCTGGTCAATGAAATTGATTTCCCAAAGGGTGGTTATCCATTGAAGCAGTGTAAACCTCAAATAAAAAAGGGACTAAAACTCTTGGGGCTACATTACAATAGTCACGCTAAAATGGGGGCGCAAAGGAGAAAAAGCTGCGCCTGCAGGTTTCTCCTTTGCGCCCTCGTTTTAGCGCGATATTACAATGCAGGCGCTTAAAAAGCTGCCTTGCATTGTTATCGGGCGCTAAGTCCCGGGATGCGTTCGGCAGCGCTAACCGCCTCCACGAGTATCCACTCGATGGAGTCCATAGGACTCCATTGAAGCAGACAGCGCGGTCACATGACCTGCTGGATCTCGCCTCGACAGGTCGGTGTAGTGATCCGCAGGGAGAGACTGGGGACTTTTTCCCCCAGTCTCTGCCTGCTCCCACCGGATGGAGGGGGCAGGCGGAGCTGCGGTCCTCGCCGCAGGATAGGAGGTGAGTATCTGATTATTTCTGGGGGGTTACTGCTGGTGCTGACGGATTCTGCAGCAGCAGAATCCGTTAGCAACAAGTCAAGGCTGTGGTTAACTTTTTGCTAACTGCAACCGGACGTTAATCAGCGTTAGGACTTTGCAATCCTAACACTAATTAACACTTTGCGCTCCCTATACTTAACATGGGGAGCGAAAGTACAGTAACCTCGTGCTGAAAAGTGCAAGACTCCAAAGGCAAACGGGTTACTTAAGCCATAAGCGTTTCGATTGTTATATGGTGCACCAGCGTTAGGGCCACCAGGGCGAATGTTAACGCTCACGCAGATGAGCGCTAACATTAGCAACAAGATTGTAATGTAGCCTTTAATTTATACCTTAATTTCGATTCCAGACCTTTTAATTATTTGTGCAGAGTTTTGAAACTGATGTTTGCTTGGATTTCGTTCTGGGCAGTCACGCCAGTAGATATCACTCCTTGAATTTGTATCCTGGGAGAAAGTCACCACCGTGTCAACTATGTCACAGTTTAAATATCTTTCCTAACATTAGGTCGTTAGGAATAAAAATCATTATTTTTGGGAAAATATGGCACGCTTGTGTCATTTTTCAGTCACTTAACAGCATAACGGTTTCTGATGCCAGTATGGTGGAGAAATTTACACTGAGATTAAGGTTAGGGTTAGTATTAGAGTTAGTTTTACTAGGGTCATTATTTGTGCTTGCTTTAGGGTTAGAATTAGAGTCACTTTTAGGGTTAGGGTTTTTTATTAGCTTTAGGATTTATCATAAAGGTTATTACTTGTGCTTGTTTAAGGATTAAGGTTTCTTTTAAATTTAGGCCTTTTATTGACTTTAGGGTTTAGCTTCAGGGCTACTATTTGTGTTTGTTTTAGATTAAGGTTACTTTTAGTGTTAGGGTCATTAGCTTTAGGGTTACTATTTGTGTTTGTTTTAGGATTAAGGTTACTTTTAGTGTTAGGGTCATTAGCTTTAGGGCTACTATTTGTGTTTGTTTTAGATTAAGGTTACTTTTAGTGTTAGGGTCATTAGCTTTAGGGTTACTGTTTGTGTTTGTTTTAGGATTAAGGTTACTTTTAGTGTTAGGTTCGTTAGCTGTAGGGTTACTATTTGTGTTTGTTTTAGGATTAAGGTTACTTTTAGTGTTAGGGTCATTAGCTTTAGGGTTACTATTTGTGTCTGTTTTAGGATTAAGGTTACTTTTAGTGTTAGGGTCATTAGCGTTAGGGTTACTATTTGTGCTTGTTTTAGGATTAAGATTACTTTTAGTGTTAGGGTCATTAGCGTTAGGGTTACTATTTGTGCTTGTTTTAGGATTCAGGTTACTTTTAGTGATAGGGTCATTAGCGTTAGGGTTACTATTTGTGCTTGTTTTAGGATTAAGATTACTTTTAGTGTTAGGGTCATTAGCGTTAGGGTTACTATTTGTGCTTGTTTTAGGATTAAGGTTACTTTTAGTGTTAGGGTCATTAGCTTTAGGGTTACTATTTGTGTTTGTTTTAGGATTAAGGTTACTTTTAGTGTTAGGGTCATTAGCTTTAGGGTTACTATTTGTGTTTGTTTTAGGATTAAGGTTACTTTTAGTGTTAGGGTCATTAGCTTTAGGGTTACTATTTGTGCTTGTTTTAGGATTAAGGTTACTTTTAGTGTTAGGGTCATTAGCTTTAGGGTTACTATTTGTGTTTGTTTTAGGATTAAGGTTACTTTAGTGTTAGGGTCATTAGCATTAGGGTTACTATTTGTGCTTGTTTTAGGATTAAGGTTACTTTTAGTGTTAGGGTCATTAGCTTTAGGGTTACTATTTGTGTTTGTTTTAGGATTAAGGTTACTTTTAGTGTTAGGGTCATTAGCTTTAGGGTTACTCTTTGTGCTTGTTTTAGGATTAAGGTTACTTTTAGTGTTAGGGTCATTAGCTTTAGGGTTACTATTTGTGTTGTTTTAGGATTAAGGTTACTTTTAGTGTTAGGGTCATTAGCATTAGGGTTACTATTTGTGCTTGTTTTAGGATTAAGGTTACTTTTAGTGTTAGGGTCATTAGCTTTAGGGTTACTATTTGTGCTTGTTTTAGGATTAAGGTTACTTTTAGTGTTAGGGTCATTAGCTTTAGGGTTACTATTTGTGTTTGTTTTAGGATTAAGGTTACTTTTAGTGTTAGGGTCATTAGCTTTAGGGTTACTATTTGTGTTTGTTTTAGGATTAAGGTTACTTTTAGTGTTAGGGTCATTAGCGTTAGGGTTACTATTTGTGCTTGTTTTAGGATTAAGGTTACTTTTAGTGTTAGGGTCATTAGCTTTAGGGTTACTATTTGTGTTTGTTTTAGGATTAAGGTTACTTTTAGTGTTAGGGTCATTAGCGTTAGGGTTACTATTTGTGCTTGTTTTAGGATTAAGGTTACTTTTAGTGTTAGGTTCGTTAGCTGTAGGGTTACTATTTGTGCTTGTTTTAGGATTAAGGTTATTTTTAGTGTTAGGGTCTTTAACTTTAGGGTTACTATTTGTGCTTGTTTTAGGATTAAGGTTACTTTTAGTGTTAGGGTCATTAGCTTTAGGGTTACTATTTGTGCTGATTTAGGATCAAGATTACTTTTAGTGTTAGGGTCGTTAGCTGTGGGATTACTATTTGTGCTTGTTTTAGGATTAAGGTTACTTTTAGTGTTAGGTTCGTTAGCTGTAGGGTTACTATTTGTGCTTGTTTTAGGATTAAGGTTACTTTTAGTGTTAGGGTCATTAGCTTTAGGGTTACTATTTGTGTCTGTTTTAGGATTAAGGTTACTTTTAGTGTTAGGGTCATTAGCGTTAGGGTTACTATTTGTGCTTGTTTTAGGATTCAGGTTACTTTTAGTGTTAGGGTCATTAGCGTTAGGGTTACTATTTGTGCTTGTTTTAGGATTAAGGTTACTTTTAGTGTTAGGGTCATTAGCGTTAGGGTTACTATTTGTGCTTGTTTTAGGATTAAGGTTACTTTTAGTGTTAGGGTCATTAGCTTTAGGGTTACTATTTGTGTTTGTTTTAGGATTAAGGTTACTTTTAGTGTTAGGTTCGTTAGCTGTAGGGTTACTATTTGTGCTTGTTTTAGGATTAAGGTTACTTTTAGTGTTAGGGTCATTAGCTTTAGGGTTACTATTTGTGTCTGTTTTAGGATTAAGGTTACTTTTAGTGTTAGGGTCATTAGCGTTAGGGTTACTATTTGTGCTTGTTTTGTTTAAGGTTATTTTTAGTGTTAGGGTCATTAGCGTTAGGGTTACTATTTGTGCTTGTTTTAGATTAAGGTTACTTTTAGTGTAGGGTCATTAGCGTTAGTTGTTACTATTTGTGCTGTTGTTTTTAGGATTAAGGTTACTTTTAGTGTTAGGGTCATTAGCTTTAGGGTTACTATTTGGTGTTTGTTTTAGGAGGTTAAGGTTACTTTTAGTGTTAGGGTCATTAGCGGTTAGGGTTACTATTTGTGTGCTTGTTTTAGGATTAAGGTTACTTTTAGTGTTAGGGTCATTAGCTTTAGGGTTACTATTTGTGTTTGTTTTAGGATTAAGGTTACTTTTAGTGTTAGGGTCATTAGCGTTAGGGTTACTATTTGTGCTTGTTTTAGGATTAAGGTTACTTTTAGTGTTAGGGTCATTAGCGTTAGGGTTACTATTTGTGCTTGTTTTAGGATTAAGGTTACTTTTAGTGTTAGGGTCATTAGCTTTAGGGTTACTATTTGTGTTTGTTTTAGGATTAAGGTTACTTTTAGTGTTAGGGTCATTAGCATTAGGGTTACTATTTGTGCTTGTTTTAGGATTAAGGTTACTTTTAGTGTTAGGGTCATTAGCTTTAGGGTTACTATTTGTGTTTGTTTTAGGATTAAGGTTACTTTTAGTGTTAGGGTCATTAGCTTTAGGGTTACTATTTGTGTTTGTTTTAGGATTAAGGTTACTTTTAGTGTTAGGGTCATTAGCTTTAGGGTTACTATTTGTGCTTGTTTTAGGATTAAGGTTACTTTTAGTGTTAGGGTCATTAGCTTTAGGGTTACTATTTGTGTTTGTTTTAGGATTAAGGTTACTTTTAGTGTTAGGGTCATTAGCATTAGGGTTACTATTTGTGCTTGTTTTAGGATTAAGGTTACTTTTAGTGTTAGGTTCGTTAGCTGTAGGGTTACTATTTGTGCTTGTTTTAGGATTAAGGTTATTTTTAGTGTTAGGGTCTTTAACTTTAGGGTTACTCTTTGTGCTTGTTTTAGGATTAAGGTTACTTTTAGTGTTAGGGTCATTAGCTTTAGGGTTACTATTTGTGCTGATTTAGGATCAAGATTACTTTTAGTGTTAGGGTCGTTAGCTGTGGGATTACTATTTGTGCTTGTTTTAGGATTAAGGTTATTTTTAGTGTTAGGGTCTTTTACTTTAGGGTTACTCTTTGTGCTTGTTTTAGGATTAAAATTAGGGTTATTTTTAGAATTAAAGTTTGCTATATAAACTAGAGTTACTACTTGTTGCTTGTTTTATGATTAAGGATACTTTTAGGGTTAACCCTAACTCTAAACAGATTCTGCTCCATTTTTACGTCACTTTTAGCAACCATATTTTGTTCTTTCTCATGATGCCAACGTGCGACTTAAAATTAGGAAAGATTTTTAGAATAAGACTAGATTGACGAGCCATTACCTGCCATGTCCACAAGGTGGTGTCTATTTAATGGTAAACCGCTCAAACCATATACTTAACTACTCACCAGTGGTTTTCATATTTCCTACACACACAAATTAGCACGATGGAAACCACTGGATGATGAGAAATGGGTATACACTTAAACATCAAGATGAAATAAGATTGAGGCGTACCTGCTTTATGCAAAGCGATTCCCATATCAGTTGAGTCCATTTTTCCAGACTTGTTTTTGTCCACAAAACTGAATATCTTCTAATGAAGACCAAAGAAGGAGAAAAAATAGTTGTAAAAGAGTGTATTGGACTGATGTAGTTCAGTAACTTTATTTTTTTTTAACCAGTACGTCAATAAACATACGAGACCAATGTTAGAGCTCTGATCCAGAGGGGAAGCCGTAATGTATGATACTACAAATAAGGAAAAGCAGAATTATGGCAGAGTCGCGTCTCTATCCTCTGTTTCCTTCTCTCTTAAGGGGTTACTCAGAAAGCACTGAAATTTCAGCTAAATTTCGGTGCTTTCTTGTTCGGTGCATTTCGCTGCGATTCCATCTCGCTGACCCTGCAGTGTTATTCTTCTAATAGGTGTTTAAACCAATAAAAATGCATTCAAATGTGTCTAAATAATAAACAAATGTTCTTTAAAAAATATAAAAAAGGTCTGTTCCAAAAATCAGATACCCAACTCTCACCGTGCGGCGAGAACGGCGGCTTGATCCACTGCTCCTGGCCGCCGAAAGCAGAGTGAGACTGGGGAAAAAAGTCCGCGGTCACTCTGCAAGAGCGAGATCCTGCAGGTCACGTGACCCGGCAGCACAAGCCTCCATGGAATCCTATGGACTCCAGGAGGGGATACTCGCGCCGGTTTTGCTGCATTTGTTTGTGTCGTAAGTGATTTTGTGGATACATATCACTTAATACCAAGTTTTGGCAGTCGCTATTTATTTTGTCAATTCCATATGCATATCGGAAAAAATAATGGGATCCCTTGTTATTCTCAGACTGTCTATACATTTGCTGTTCCTGTGCAAAGTAAAAATGTACAGTAGGCAGCTGTAGCAGTTGCAGCTCGGCACGCAGGGGTCAAGTCCTGCAGGAACGCAAGGGAACGCAGTTCCCTCACTATTTTAGCAGAAGGAACTTAGTTCCCTTTTGGCAGACATACTGGGAAGCTGCAATACCTTTCTATATAGACACAATTTTATAAAACTGTCTATATTTAAAGGTTTTCCTGGATTTAAGCACAATGGGATGGCATGGGAATGCCAATTTCTCAGTGTTTGCCAGAGGAATGGCATTATTGTGCATAAAGAAGTGCTGCAGCTGCTGTGCCTCCCAGTAATCTTTAAGACATGGAATAGACAGAAATGTTGGAGTTCCCACACTTATATTTTTAGGACTTGACCCCTGTCGGCACGGAATAGGACATGAGCAGTAGTGTCAGGGATTATTATTCAATAAGAAACTTATACGAGACACAAATATCAATCGTTTATATTTCCTAGAAATTCTCCTAAATTCTTTTAATTGTCTGTGTTTTGCTTTGAAGAATACACTAATCAATATTCAGATAAAAATATATATATATTTATTACGTAT
This sequence comes from Leptobrachium leishanense, assembly GCA_009667805.1. Lineage (NCBI taxonomy): Eukaryota > Metazoa > Chordata > Amphibia > Anura > Megophryidae > Leptobrachium > Leptobrachium leishanense. The sequence continues at coordinate 356,236,230 of CM019066.1, read as the reverse complement.
ACAAAAAAGTTTCAAATCTCATATCATAAACAAAAATTTATAAACCACAAAATCCATCAGCACATAGAAACTAGCTTCACAATATATGTATCTCGTGTTAGTAACTGCATATATGATTAATATCATTTACCTTATCAGTTAGTAACTATACACAAATGGTTAATAAACATTTCTGCTTAACGAAACATGTACTTCCCAGCAAACCAATGTTTAACAAGCTAGATCTTGTAGAGATATATATATCTCTCTATGCTACATGGATCAACAAAAGATGAGCTATCACTTATTCTATTTTTAGAATGATAAGTAATAAAAACTTATTTAGTGAATCCTCCCCTAATATCAAGAATTAAACTTCTAATCTTCTGCTTTTTATATTGTAGTTATATAATTCCTTGCTTATTAATTTCAATCACAGTAATTTCCAAATTCAATATATATATTTGTATATCATCTTTGCAACAGTGTCTTTAGGATAAATCCTTATATCCGATTCTTCTTCATATCTCTATCTGCAGAATAGAAATATTTTAGATTCTGGATCTAAAAATATCTGAGAAATCTCAGTGTATCTGTTGCAAGAAATACTCCAAATATATATAATTTATTAACCTTAAATTTGCTCTCTCATACATTACCTGTCCAAGAGTTACAGCGGCAATATTATTTGATTGTTTTGGAATATGTGAAAATTATCAATGTCAGATAATCATTGCATGTGAGTTAGAGATTTGGTGTGAAATTTTAAATGCATTTTGTGTCCTGGGATGGTCTGCTAGCAATGGTCTGCCGGCGATGGTCTGCCTGCGTGAATGCTTGCGTGAATGCCCTGTAACGAACAGTGCGGCTCCAATTATAGTCAAGTTGACGTCACTGACAATCTATTCTCTATATTAAATATAATATTTACTATCCTCAAGGGGGCAGTGTTGCACTTCTAATTAATTTCATCATTTAATTTTAAAATCTCTTATATCAGGTCAAGAGATCAATCTGACTTACAAAGACCCTCTATTTTCAATGTAGACTTTATGTCTCCCCTGCCAAAATTAGATTTATATTTCCACTCTTTAAAACTGAGTAAATTCCTTTCTAGTTAAGGCTGGTGTCAGACGAGCGTAGTGTTCACGTCCGTGATTGCGCCTAAAAGTACGTCCGTGATAGCATGAAAGAAAGTCCATTGGAGCCTGACACATGAAGTACGTCCGCACTGACCTGCGGACGCACAACGGCCGCGGCAAACGGACGCAGGTTAGGCAAGAACGTAAAACTGCTAGAACGGACGTGCGGAGTGCGCTGCGTCCACAACGTCTGCATAGCTTTGTGTGTGAGTGATGGAGCATGGTCAGACGGACTGCATTTATACGTCCAGCATTTTTGACGGACAGAATGTTTTTTCATTGTAATTTATTTTTCCCTCCTACATCCGTCAAAAATAACTTCAGTGAAAAAACGGACTGTGTGACCACTACTGCGTCATCCGTACTGACGATGTCCGTACTGCACGGACGTACAGTCCGTAGAAATCACGCTCGTCTGACCCCAGCCTTAATCAACAGAATCTATTCTTCAATAATTACACTATTTACCAGTTATACTCAACAAATACTTATTGGAGCATCTATTTTCTACTGTAAATATAATAAAATATACCTTGATTATAAGAATATATTTCGTGAATATAATCATACATTTAGAAAATTTAAACTTTTATTCCTATACCCAAAGAGAAAATATCTTTTTGTTTTAAAGGTTTGTTAAGACAAACCAATAAATTTAAATATGACATGTCTGGCACTTAGCTTCAGCATTTTATCACATAAAGACATTTTATCGTCTCTGATCATGTCTGGCATCTATAGAAACAAAAACCTAAATTAAGGTTTCACCTAGCCGTGAACTATTTAAAAAAAAATCTCTGTTCATATCTAGAACTAGGGAAAATTGAAAAAGAAAAGACTTTCCATTTAAAACAAGATGGCTACAGGCATCCATTTTAGTTTTTCCATTCTAATATACCCGACAGTAGGCATTAGCTAGTAGAGCTGCAGATACATGACAGCTCACTTTTCAATGATATCGGCTCCGGCAGAGCCTCTAGTGTCCCATAAAGGTGGCTTTCTAGAGGAAAAAAATACATTCTTTTCTTTTTTTTAAGAAGTTATGCTCACCGTCAACTGTTTCAGTCTCTTCCAGAGTTTAAGGAAGTCTTCCTTGTTTAATGTCCCAGTCAGGTCCAGCTTTTGTACTAAAGTCAAGACTATAACAATAAGGCTGTAAACTCCAAAGGAAAAAGAGGTAATTAAATTAGAGATTACAAATAAAAAATTTATATGTAAATAAAAAATAATATTTTTTTACTAATTCCCAAATAACACTCAAGTCCTTCAAATTATGATGGTATCAGCAAAGAAAGAGTCGTACAATACAGTATCTGCTGAGTGCTCATGGACCCGGCGCCTTTATGGATAACCCCTGTGGAACTCTCAAAAGAAGAACAGAGGATCCAGGCCCTCCAACATGCAGTTAAAAAATGTTACTTCTATTTTGGAATCTAAGCCGAAATCTTAATTTTTTCAAGCTTTGAGGCCAGTTCATGACGCACATCTAAATAAAGGATACATCCATGAGCTTGATCATCTGTTTGCATGTTTTCAGAGAGAATGCGTTTGCTGTAAAGCTGATTTCTGGGTGAAAAATAAAATGTATGAGGGGTGACAGATCAGTCAGTGCATTTTATATTTAGGTGAGAATTGTGTAAATATTATTACATTATAATACATACCCTTTTTAAAAAGTGTATTCAGTTTGGTTTTCAGCGCCTCTGCATCCAGTTCAAAATCCTGCAAAAACAAAACGCGGGTAATCAGTGACAAAAGGGCCAAAAGAGCTTGAATCCATACTTGAAAGGAAGCTTTAACTTTGTATTCAAATGAGAAAGTCCATGTTGGTCACTATCTGAGTTCCTTACCTTCAATTTTCTCTACAATTCACGCCTTTACAGACTTTAGGGCTTGCTTTAACCCCTTCACCGCTATGTGATTTTCCAAAAAAACATTGTCAGGAACCAGTTTTTTTAAAAAAAAATCTATTTGAATTAATAATATTTGGGAATATTCCCAGTGTATTTCTTACTGTAATAACCTATTTGGCAGGGAGATGTTGCCATCTGCTGGCCAAATCGAGTTACAGCAGTTTGAGCTGCGGATCGTGGTCCCTGCATCGGCTGCTGAAGTCAGATATGTCCGATTTTATACAGTTTTAGCACCTCGGGCTAAAACTTTGGGGACACCTTCTGTAGCCCAAAAGCAAACAAAATTAATTTGCAGCAAACAAATTTCATTTGCTTTTGTCCTTCAGAACTGCAGATCGAGATTACTTGAGATCAGTACCTGATGGTGCCTTTGAAGTCCCGCGTTACCTCAATTTCAACAGTGATGGGGTTAATTAGACCCAATTGCCACTATTCACTGCATTATGTGTTGCAATTCGGACATTTTTTGGATTGGGAGATTTAATAAAGGGCAAACCAGCACTTTGATTCCTGATAAAAATACAGCTCAATTATTAACACTTGCACCTAGACGCACAAATGGAAATTTTGAGTTTATCAAAAAAATATATATATCAGGTGATGAAAGGTGTTGATAAATTGCTCTTTGTACAGAGAAAGAAAGAGAGTAAATCACTGGGAAATCGCAATAAAAAACAAATTTTTTTAATGGTTGTGTAGGTTTAGCAATAAAAACTTAATCATAACCTTAAAAATAACCAAACCCTCTAAAAAATACTAACCTTACATATATATAGTCCTAAAAAAAATAACCCTAACATTGAAAGTAACCATAACCCAAAAAGAACCCTTAACCTAATGGCAACCTTAACCCTTAAAATAACCCTAACCCCACAGGCAACTCTACCCCTAAAGGTCCTGTACACCGATGGTTATTTATTTTGCGTTAAAGCTACTAATATGGGTTAATTAAAACCAATTTCAAATATAAAAATAAATAAAAAATAATAATACTAATAAAAAAAAATTAATAAAAAAAACCACCTAATTGTGAGCCCAAATTTAATCATAAAGGGGTCAGGTTTTCGGAAATTGTCTGTGGCTGAATCCATTCAACTGAATCAGGCGATATTTAAAAAAAATATATTGGTTGTATCTGGCCTGAAAAATAAATTGATCTGTTTAAATCAACCTGAAAACCATCATTTGTGATGAGTAGCCTATGCCGTAAGAGAGGTATAATATTCTTGAATTCAAAATTACTCACAGCAGATTAGGACATACTTGAAAACGAGAGAAATCTCAATGTATCCTTCTTGCTAAAATCCTTTCTCAAAAAAAATAAAAAATTCTCTTTGATCGAATAAACGATTAGGCTGTGCAGAAGTTTGTGAATCAGAGTTGGCGCAGAGGCACAGAAACATCTCCCCATGATAGTGACTTCTTAACCGTCAATGGATTGTAAAGACCTCATACCTATACTAAGTCTTTGTAGTCTGTTAGCCAAGGCAAGAGAACAGACTTTTCGTCAAAGACATCACCCATCCACCACTACAACTTGTGGTAAACCTCCAAGACCAAACTCTTTACACCCAGCAACGTTCTAAAAATACAGGAAATGTTGGCCACCAATAAGGACACACATACTACTGGACATTGTTGACTCTGCAACTCAACAGTGCCCAACTTACCTACAACTCATTAATATGATTACGATTCATAAAGACATTAAGGCCAGGGCAAAAGGTATATCCCTCCCTTATAACAGATGTACTTTTGCACCGGCGTACAAGTGGCCACCACACGATGCACACAAATTTTGACGTTGAAGATAAAAAAACTCAAGAAATATGGAAGCTAAAGAAGCCGTACTCTTTTTCCTACACAAGTGTTGGACGTCAAATGAGCGCTTGTCTGATGTCCTGTACACCCATAGAAACCATCACGTACATAGTCGTGTCTCGACATGCGTCCTAGAGGTTTCCTTTTTGAGTTCTAATTTCTGTGGGTTTAGTCTCTCTTTCTTTGGAGTCGAGTACCTTATCGTTTCTTTTTGTTGTTTAGGACCCACAAAGGGAAATTATGTTCATTAATTGTTCTGTGCTCGCCACATTCGCCATTGTGGAAGTTATGTTACCGCAACTTTTTATCTTAACACAACCATCTTTTTTCTTTGCTGCATGAAATCAGGGCAGTGCATTATGCATCTAAATTACCTCATTTTCCTCCAGCTCTGAAGTGTCTTCCCGCAATCCGCTCTCAACTACGTCTTCTTCGTCATTGATGGGGGGAGGCTAAAGGCAGTTAGGAACAAAACATAAAATTCACAAAAAACACAGTGAATATGAACAGTAAAGACTAGAAAAATATCCATGTTTTGTCTCTTTGTTGATGAATACATTTTTACAAAACTTCAGTGTATGAAAGATAAAAATCCTGTTTATTATTGCTATTTAACACATTAAGGCAAATGTGGCTGTGCATCATCTGTCATTAGGGGGTTAAGGCAGGCATCTGCTGTGTGAAAAAGATCTACACTGAAGCCTCAGATGCTAGCTGTGTTTGTTTCACGCTTATCAGAGTTCGAATAGGGAGCTTGAACACAGGGAGCTTGAACACAGTTGCGGTCCATGATTCTCATGACCTCCCATAGTGTCCTTATAAGATTTCTGGAGAATGTTGAAGACAAATTATAAGATTATTTTTTTTTACTCTGTCTAGCAACAGTTGAGGAGACAAGGACACTGCTTAAAGGGACATAAGATGTTTTATCGATCAGGAACATGTTAAATGACACAAAAAACACTTAAAAAATTATATAGATTACATTTTATATATTTTTAGTGCAAGAAAATGTGAGGGCGCTGCCCCTTCTGACCCTTTGGACAAGCCTCCACTGAAACTATATTTTTAGCATTTACCTGAAATGTATCTATTTTCTTCATGACTTTAGCTTCCCTGTTACAAAGAAAAAAGGTATATTATTTATTGTAATTTAAATATTTTAATTGACTTCATATTTTAATAATATGCATTTAGGTAGGTATGAATGTTTATCTTTAATGCAAATTAAGTTTTTGTTAATGTACTATCAATGACGCAGGAAACACCCCCTCCCACCAAAAAAAATCATTGGGGAAAAGAAAACAGGAAATGGGGGATTTCAACATTTCATTAAATTTCTGATCCCGGTGTGAGAATGTTATATTATTAACAGCTAATTTGTATATACTTAAAAAAAAAGTGTAATATAATGTAAGCTTTAACAAACCAACTTGCACAAAGGATGCAACAAGAGTGCCTAAAATACAGTAATTTAAATACAAAAGGCACACAACCAATAATTAAAAGGTGAAACAGAAAAAAGTCCAACACTATTATTTGATCTCAAATAGGAGTGGTATAGGTTATGCCGCTCGGATAAGGTGTAGGGCAATAGAGATATTAACCAGTTCAAAAGTATGAATACCTCCCTATTACCTCAGCGGTTCAAGCCGCCTACGTACCTGCTAGCTAGATAGAAAATATTATTGAAAGCAATAGAGGTGCGTGAACCTATAAGAACCATCAGTGGGACTCAACCAATTAAACTAACAACAGTTAAAAAAAGAGTAAGGAGTCATAGCTCGACGCGTGTTGCCCTGCCGGGCTTAGTCCTGAGCTGGAATGACAACAATTTACATGCTGGGTATATATACACGCGCTTATAATTAACCAGTAATCAGTATTAATAAGACATACCGACACGCTTCCACAAACGCCAATCGTCAAGTGATAGTTGTTACCGCCCACTCTAACAGGGTCATGTGATCAAAGAAGTGGCCAATAAGAAACTTACTTCTGCCGTCATATCCACGTGACGGAAGACTACCAATTATAGAAGGGATACCCCTAATAGTGTTAGTACACAGGCTGATTATGACATACGACCAGCTTGTTAGACCCTGTTAGAGTGGGCGGTAACAACTATCACTTGACGATTGGCGTTTGTGGAAGCGTGTCGGTATGTCTTATTAATACTGATTACTGGTTAATTATAAGCGCGTGTATATATACCCAGCATGTAAATTGTTGTCATTCCAGCTCAGGACTAAGCCCGGCAGGGCGAAACGCGTCGAGCTATGACTCCTTACTCTTTTAACTGTTGTTAGTTTAATTGGTTGAGTCCCACTGATGGTTCTTATAGGTTCACGCACCTTTATTGCTTTCAATAATATTTTCTATCTAGCTAGCAGGTACGTAGGCGGCTTGAACCGCTGAGGTAATAGGGAGGTATTCATACTTTTGAACTGGTTAATATCTCTATTGCCCTACACCTTATCCGAGCGGCATAACCTATACCACTCCTATTGAGTAGGGATATGCGTTTCGGGTTTCGGAATTTCGGAATTTTCACGAAATTTCCCGATTCGTGTTTTCGGATGCGGCCGATTTTCTGAAAATTTTTAGATCCGAAAACGGCAGATCCGAAAAGTTTTCCGAGCCGAAACGAAATATTTTCGGAATTTTCGAATGGACTTGAAATGTGTCAAATCGAAATTTATTGCTTTGAAACGAGGAGAACAGACGTTCCGAAAAAACGAAAATTTCCGAAATCACGAAAAGTCGATACAAAAAACGAGCAAAGTGACACGAAAATACGAAAAATGGTCGATATTCCGAAAACATGTACAATTCCGAAAAACGAAAATTTCCGAAATCACGAAAAGTCGATACAAAAAACAAGCTAAGTGACACGAAAATACGAAAAATGGTCGATATTCCGAAAAAAAAATGTACACGAAAAACGAGTCGAGCCGAACCGAATCGAAACAGAAATCGGTCGAAACGAGCCGAATCGAAAAGTTTAAACATCCGAAAAATCAAATCGAATCGAACCGAAAAAAAAATCGGTGCACAAGCCTACTATTGAGATCAAATAATAGTGTTGGATTTTTTTCTGTTTCACCTTTTAATTATTGGTTGTGTGCCTTTTGTATTAAAATTACTGTATTTTAGGCACTCTTGTTGCATCCTTTGTGCAAGTTGGTTTGTTATTGATTCTTCGGGGTTATGCCCCATTGAGTGCTATATTGCCCTCCTCCTCTTGTTGGTTTTTAATGTAAGCTTTAAACAGCTGGAACTGCTACCTCAAAATAACGTCTCACCTTACTTGTGCCATTTGGAAAGAAATAAAAAGTTAGAAGCATTTTACATACACATAAATACATTAGAATGATCATGCCACTTGAGGTAAAACTCTGCAAATAAATAAATAAATAAAATTGTTCTAGTGATACCTTAAAAATCCATAAAGATATGGTGAAAAAAGACGTTGAGAAAAATGTTTGCCAAAAGAAAACAAAAAACAGAGCTTTGATTCAGAGACGTCTGAAACAACCTCATAGTTCATTTCAGAAACATCCGAAAACATTTTCAGAAGCGTTTTTCAGAAGCGTTATGAAATACAATTTGGAAATATTCGAGAAATATTTGAACGTAAGCATTGATACTTACAGGGCTCCGGGAACATTTTCCGTTAATACACGAATGTAAAAGTCTTCCTCTGTGCCACATTCTTGGGCATAGGGAACAATCAGGTATTGTCCTGCTGGCAACTCGTAACACTGGCAAACCTCGCGTTTCTTAGAGATGGGAGAAGAAGCGGTAGGTTCCTTTGTGCTGAAGAAATCCTTATCAAAAGGAGCTTTATCGTCGTCCTCCAACTAAGGTTTAATAGATGAGAAAATGTTTAGACATACAGGGTTGTTCACAAAGAGCTGACCTGGCCCCGAATTGGCACCAAACAGTGAATTTCCCCGTACGGTGACATTTCGTGGCCACAGTGATGGCTCTCTAATTAGGCTAAATAGGCAGCCGCCTATGGCCTCGTGGTTATGAGGGGTCTCGCGGCCGCCTAACTTGCCTGCCGCGGGTGTGAGGTGCATCATGGACTCATCCACTCTCAAAATGACCGGCCGGCCAGAGGCGTCCTGTGACATAATCAGAGGGAGCCGACCAGCCCCTGCTGGCTATGTCATGCGGAGCTCCCTGCTTTGGCCTCGAGGGCAGCATCTCTCTCTCCAGGCTGCACAGTGTTAGGGACATTGCCCAGGGCCGGACTGGGGATAACAGCCAGCACTGGAAATAATTTCTTACCAGCCCCATAGCATTATTATACCAGCCCGTTGTACAACAATAAGACAGTAATGTGCGGTGTATATGAGCGTATCACAGAGCACCACAGCAATAAACCTCACAGTAATGTGCTGTGTGAGCATATCACAGAGCTCCACAGCAATAAAACTCACAGTAATGTGCAGTGTGTATGAGCGTATAACAGAGCTCCACAGCAATAAAACTCACAGCAATGTGCAGTGTGTATGAGTGTATCACAGAGCACCACAGCAATAAAACTCACACTCATACACACTGCACATTACTGTGAGTTTTATTGCTGTGGAGCTCTGTGATACACTCATACACTCCGCACATTACTGTGAGTTTTATTGCTGTGGTGTTCTGTGATACACTCATACACACTGCACATTACTGTGAGTTTTATTGCTGTGGAGCTCTGTGATACACTCATACACACCGCACATTACTGTATCACAGAGCTCCACAGCAATAAAACTCACAGTAATGTGTGGTGTGTATGAGCCTATCAAAGAGCACCACAGCAATAAAACTCACAGTAATGTGCAGTGTGTGAACGTATTACAGAGCTCCACAGCAATAAAACTCACAGTAATGTGCAGTATGAGTGTATCACAGAGCTCCACAGCAATAAATCTCACAACAATGTGCAGTGTGTATGAGCGTATCACAGAGCGCCACAGCAATAAATCTCACAGTAATGTGCAGTGTGAGCATATCACAGAGCATATCACAGAGCTCCACACACCGCACATTACTGAGAGTTTTATTGCTGTGGTGCTCTGTGATACACTCATACACACTGCACATTACTGTGAGTTTTATTGCTTTGGAGCTATGTGATACACTCATACACACCGCACATTAGTGTGAGTTTTATTGCTGTGGTGTTCTGTGATACACTCATACACACTGCACATTACTGTGAGTTTTATTGCTGTGGAGCTATGTGATACACTCATACACACTGCACATTAGTGTGAGTTTTATTGCTGTGGTGTTCTGTGATACACTCATACACACTGCACATTACTGTGAGTTTTATTGCTGTGGTGTTCTGTGATACACTCATACACACCGTACATTACTGTATCACAGAGCACCACAGCAATAAAACTCACAGTAATGTGCAGTGTGTGAGCGTATCACAGAGCTCCACAGCAATAAAACTCACAGTAATGTGCAGTATGAGCGTATCACAGAGCGCCACAGCAATAAATCTCACAACAATGTGCAGTGTGTATGAGAGTAACAGACATGGGCAGACATTTTATTAACCCCTCTCCCAGAATTTCGTCAATGGGCCATGGCAGACAATTTATTAACCCCCCTCTCAGCACATCAATTGTCAATGGCAGGAGTTTCAGGACAGCTTCTGTGCACCTTTTTGTATGATACACCGTGTCAGAGCCTCTCATAGTATGATCTAATCTTCCACCCAGCCTCCTCCAATGTCTCTACAGCCTCTGACCCAAACTTCAACCAGAACTTTCCACAAGCCTCTATCTCTGCTGATTCAGATCTCCTGAGCCTCCCTTTATCAGACCCTCCCCGGCCTCCCTTTACCAGGTCCTCTCCGGCCTCACTTTACCAGGATATCCCCAGCCTCCCTTTTTTGGGTTAGCCCCGACCACCTTTTAGGACTATCAGCCTTTTCAGCGTTCTAAATGGCCGGTTGTTTTTATTGTAAAAGCCTACTTGAACATGGTTGTGGTATATGTCAGCGCTTCAGTTCCTCCTCCTCAGACGCCCCCTGGTCTCTCTCGGTGGGTCCTGCATTGCCAGGAAAATGCTGCGCCAGTGAATCTCAGCGCATTTTATTGTAATTGAGTCCGCGTTGATACCGAAGTTATCACCATCTGTTATCCTGGTAATGAATGAGCTCAGCGCTTCTCTCGCATTTTTATGACATCATCAATCTGCAGCCCACGAGGTATTATTTACTGCACAGACAGATTGGAGCCAATCAGGCAGAACGAGTTATGAAAATGAATTATGCCATTTCCTTTAGCATTTTGCTTAGTGCTCTTTTATCTGGATCCATTTCAAAGAATTCTGCATAAATTATTTTATTCCATTTTTTTATTTGAGAGTACCCGCCCCCCCCATTTTATTTATTTAATGGGCACAGGGTTCACATAAAATGTTTTATAAATGTGTGTTTTAATATGTTTTTTTATCAAATTTATTTCCAATCGATTGGTTCTTTTTTAGGCAATAATTATTGTACCAATGCCGACATGGACCAATTAAGACTGTTGCGCCCTTTATGTGTTTTTGTGTAGAGCAGATCGCGTTTGCCATACATGTTTCCCTATATAGGAAAGAAAAGCTTTTGTCTCGTCAGGAGAAACTATGGGGATGAGATGCACCCACGTGCTTTACCACCAACTTCTGGTCCGCACTCCGTGCCTGTTAGCGCCCACGTAATCAGGCAGCGCCGGATCAACCACAACGCGGAAGCGAAACCAGGTGGTTTCGCTTTCCTTTCTTTACCGCATAGTATTTATGAGTCGGACCGCAAAGAGGACGGTAATTTCTTTCATTTTTTGCCACTGAAGAAGTGCCTGTAGAGGCGCGAAACGCGTTTGGCTCTGGGCCAAGTTCCCTTTCCCGTTACATGTTCTTCTTTTACCCTACTCGAGTTTTATCATTATTGCACCCTACTATGGGGAAATAAATACATTTCATTGCCATTTCCGCCCCTATTGTGTTATCATTGTTGCCTTTGAGGAGCTCCCTACCAGCTGCATCCGTCAAGAGCATCCTGATGATCAGGAGAACCTAGGCGAGCGGGTTGGCCTAAAACAACTCGGGAGACTACCATATTATTATTATTATTATTCTTTATTTATAAAGCGCCAGCATATTCCGCAGTGGGCTGGAAGCTCTCATCAAGTGTGAGTCACCATTTGGCTATTTTAAAAGTCCCTTACATCCCATGTCTTTTACAATATTGCACTATATGCTGTACTTTTTTGTCTTTGAGGTACTCTCAATGTTTATTTGATGAAACCTTCGTTATACAGAAAACATTAATTTACAAAAGGACAATTTCTGACAGATTCCATCATCGTCTAATGTATGTATTCTAATGATGGTCCATTAAGTCTTGGTCATTTTCTGGTGCCAATTATTGGTCCTTATCCAGTTAACCCTCTGTACACGGTACCCCTATTTCCCTCATCCATTCCCCCAGGAGGGCAGAGAAGTGCTGCCTTGCTTATCCATTCCAGAACGAGTCCATGATAGGTCTGGCAAGCTGTCTCTGACATCACGTGGCCGCCATGGGATGTCTGGTTCAAAAGCGCTTCTATTGCCAACGTCTAACCACTAGCGCATACACCCAAAAAACAACATCTAGCACCACTAGACCCAACAAAAACAAACTGAACCCAGAGGCTGAAGGGTAAACGCGGTGCCTCGCCCTCATTATGGGACATACATAATTTATTAAATAGAAGAGACCCCTATCCTTGCTTAAGTCCACACCCACGACCAGTGAGTTATTGATAAATGCAGAGAGAGGATACACCATGGCAAGGTATTCACATTCATTATCTTCACAAGGGATGGAGAATAAAGACTAAATAGTCACTTGTATAGGATGGGCTGGCTGTCTTCCCCATGACCCCTTGCTCAGTGGAATGTGGGGTTAAGTGAACTCCTTCTGACTGACCCGCTTACTAAACAGACTAAATACAAATTTCACCCCCTCCTACATATTCTCCCCTAAGTAGGGGGGAGCGGCGTAGCTCATATGCGGGTGGGCCCTTTTTTTGCTCCTGTCACTGGTGGCCTGAGCCTCGGCCTGAGCCTGCTCCTCTCCTCTGGTATATACCTGTCAACAGACTCCCCTGTGTCCACTGTCCGACTCACTCGGAGCACGGAAGAGTTGGCTGAGCGAGCTGCTGGCCTGGCTGACGCTGGGCGGCCTACCTCTCTAGTGAGTGTGACTCGTCTCGAGGGTCTTCAGCGTGGCGCCTGCTCAATATTTCACTGTGTTAAGTAGGAGGGCAGCGCCAATGCAGCGTGAGTGCCATTTCCCAGCCTTGTGTTCGCTGGGTGGGACTCACGCTGCAATGGCTGTCAGCCCGGTGGGCGGCCCCTCCTCCCTCCCGAGTGCCGGGCGGGGTCACTCACTACACTAGCCTAGCTGAAGTCCGCAGACACTGATAGGTGGCAGCCACTGCTGGCTGGCTGCAAGTACCAGCCTGCGGTTTCTCTAGTGATGCTGCGGGCGGCACAATGATTGCAGCAGCCTGCCGGGATTCCTCCCGGTATCCCGGTAGGCCAGTCCAGCCCTGGCTTTGCCTAGCTTTTGAGGAGAGAGAGAGTCTGTCAGCTAATCTACGTTCCTGACTCCCAGAACATCACAGACGTCACTGGCGGTAACTGCGTGTCTGTGGTCTGTGCATGAAGGAGGGAAGCTGCTGCCAGAGTACAGGGAGAGGAGATTTCTTATGCAGCTCAAGAAGGAAGAGAAAGGGGGGTTTGTGACGGTCCTGAGGACGAGCAACAGCACTTGTGGCCTGCTCTACGGTGGGTGCCCGCTTAGGGCTTACAAGGTTTTAGCTTGCTTGTGCCATTACAGGGATGAATGCTCCATATGCAAATCAGCCTGCTCTCGCCCAAAAAGGGTGGCAGTACTGATTGCCAAGGACGTCATCCCTGCACGAGAGGAATGCTGTGACTGTCCCGAGTTTCCCCTGCCCACAGCTGTCTACAGGAGCATGGCAATAGGGACCGGGTAATACAGAGAGAGAGGGGTAATAGAGAGAGAGAGGGGGTAATACAGAGAGGGGGCTAATATAGAGAGAGGGGTAATACAGAAAGAGAGAGAGGGGGCTAATACAAAGAGAGAGGGTGTAATAGAGAGAGGGCTAATACAGAAAGAAAGGGGGCCAATACACAGAGAGAGGGGGCTAATACACAGAGAGGGGTAATACAGAGAGCGAGAGGGGTGTAATACAGAGTGAGAGAGAGAGGGTTGTAATACAGAGAGAGAGGAGGCTAATACAGAGAGAGAGGGGGTAATACAGAGAGAGGGTAATACAGAGAGAGAGAGGGTGATAATACAGAGAGAGGCTAATAGCGAGAGAGAGGAGGGTAATACAGATAAATAATACAGAGAGAGAGGGGGTAGTACAGAGAGAGGGGTAATACAGAGAGAGGGGGTAGTACAGAGAGAGAGGGGTAATACAGAGAGAGAGGGGGTAGTACAGAGAGAGGGGTAATACAGAGAGAGAGGAGGGTAATACAGAGAGATAGGGTAATACAGGGAGAGGAGGGTAATAAAGAGAGAGATACTAATAGAGAGAGAGAGAGAGGGGCCTTATATTAAGAGACACTGGGACAGAGCTGAAAACACCCTGAGGAGGATGACATGCGCCAACGCTTATACTGCAGAACAGGAGGATGATTGGCTGGGTATGTGCGGTCTTCCCAAGACCCTTCAAAGCCTGACTTTTTAGGTTTGATCCAGTAAAATGTCATTGCTGCCACTGATCTGCAGAAACATGCTGTAAGGGTTACAGTACAACTGAAAAGCAGATGGTCTGTGGTGGAGAAATAGCAATTAGATTAGGGGGTTATTCACTAAACCCTTTTTTTGATGTAACTTTGAACAACAGCAATACAGACAGGAAAAACCTGCACCGGCAGGCAAAGTTCATCATACAGTAAAGAAATCTACCAGACTGTTCTTGCATAAAAAGCATAAAATGAGGCTATTCTCATAGGGATGTGCGTTTCGGGTTTCGGAATTTCGGAATTTTCACGAAATTTCCCGATTCGTGCATTCGAATTCGGCCGATTTTCCGAAAATTTTCAGATCCGAAAATGGCAGATCCGAATTTTTTTTCGAGCCGAAGCGAAAACCTTTCGTAATTTTCGAATGGAGTAGAAATGTGTAAAATCGAAAGTCATTTTCGTTCAATTCGTGATTTCGGCTCCATTCCTGATTTCGGTTCCATTTCAGTAATTTCAGACATCGTATTTATATCGCTGATTCTGTAATTAAATTTTGTATCATTCCCATCTCAATGTATCCTTCCTGGAAAACCAGAGAAATCTCAATGTATCCTTCTTGTAAAACATGAGAAATCTCAATGGCAGAATTATCGTATCGACAGAAATATCGAAACGAATAGACACTTTGAAACGAGGAGAACAGACGTTCCGAAAAACACGAAAATTTCCGAAATCACGAAAAAAAAGTCGATAAGAAAAACGAACCGAAACGGAAATCGACCAAAACGAGTCGAAACGAAAATTTACAAAATCCGGACGAACCGAAAAAAAAATCGGTGCACAAGCCTATCTCATACCACACATTAATGTGAGTTTTATTGCTGTGGAGCTCTGAGATACAGTAATGTGCGTTGTGTATGAGCGTATCACAAAGCTCCACAGCAATAACACTCACAGTAATGTGTGGTGTGTATGAGCGTGAGTTT
This sequence comes from Leptobrachium leishanense, assembly GCA_009667805.1. NCBI lineage: Eukaryota > Metazoa > Chordata > Amphibia > Anura > Megophryidae > Leptobrachium > Leptobrachium leishanense. The sequence continues at coordinate 356,220,621 of CM019066.1, read as the reverse complement.
TATTACTGTGCAGCTCTGTGATACAATAATACACAACGCACATTGCTGGGAGTTTTATTGCTGTGGAGCTCTGTGATACACTCATACACACTGCACATTACTGTGAGCTTTATTGCTGTGGAGCTTTGTGATATGCTCATACACACTGCACATTACTATAAGTTTTATTGCTGTGGAGGTCTGTGATATGTGCAGTGTGTATGAGTGTATCACAGAGCTCCAGAGCAATAAAACTCACAGTAATGTGCAGTGTGTATGAGCGTGAGTTTTATTATTGTGGAGCTCTGTGATATGCTCATACACACTGAACATTACTGTGAGTTTTATTGCTGTGGAGCTCTGTGATATGCTTATACACACCGCAGAGTACTGTGGGTTTTATTGCTGTGGAGCTCTGTGATATGCTTATACACACCGCAGAGTACTGTGAGTTTTATTGCTGTGGAGCTCTGTGATATGCTTATACACACCGCAGAGTACTGTGAGTTTTATTGCTGTGGAGCTCTGTGATATGTGCAGTGTGTATGAGCGTATCACAGAGCTCCACAGAAATAAAACTCACAGTAATGTTCGGTGTGTGTGTGTGTTAGACTAATATAAGATCGTACAATTTGTCTGTTTTAAAATATGCAATTTATACAGTTAATTTTGTATCGCTTGCATTTTTCCATTATGGGTGTCAGTATTGGCCTCAAGTTTAATTTTCACTCAAGGCCTCACAAAGTCTAGAGCCGCCTCTGCTTGGCCATTCGGCTATTCAGAAGGCAGGCAGTTTGCAAAATGTTGGCGAATTGTCAGCAAATACGGTGCCTGTTCGACAGCAGTAAAATCCCCCATAGAGAAGCAATGGTTAATCTAATCAGAGATACCGAACAGCAGAGAAATGTCAGTGAAATGCCCTGATGTTCAGTGGTTTAATTCGTCAGGTTTAATCAGGCGAATCCTAATAGGTTTCAGTGTTAAAAATATTCAATATCTAATAAACCATTTATTCTTTTAATCTGCATTAAAAAGTCTCTTTATTTTTTATTTGGGATCTTTTTGGAAATTTTCTGGAATTTTTTCTCGAAATTTTTATTTCCGTTTTTTTATAGCTGTTTTTCTTTTTTTTCTGCAACAGCCTTTTTTATTATCATTCATAGGATCTTATATGTAAATTCAAGACATTTTCATTCAGTAGTTTTTTTTGCAAACAGCGTTTCAATTTTGACACTTTCAATCGTATTTTTATTTTTTTATTTTTACCCGTACGGCAGCTTGTCGGCTTCTTTCTGTAACTGGTCGCCGCTATGCTCGGCGGCTGCATTTGGCAGCTGTCCGGCGGGTGTGCAGCGGGTTGTCGGCGACGGTGATGGTTTTGCGGTGGGTTGGCGACGGTATTCGGCTGCTAATTCGCTGTAATTCGGGGACCCTGCGGTGAATGGTGAATTCACCGCAGGGTGGGGAAATTTGATTCCACGAAGTGTGAGAAACAAAAGAGCACCAAAATATCGATGACATTTCGGTGCTCGGTGAATAACCCCTATAGTCAATATCACACTTTCAATCTCTTGGCAACCAAGTGGACTTCCTCAGATTATTTCCATCTTTTTTACCCTGGTATCCATTTCCCAGTCCCCATCAACCCTGGATTTCTTTTCCCAGACCCCATCAACCCTGATTCACGTTTTCATTTCTTATCAAACCTAGGGCCCTCTTCCAAGGTTGTTCTTAAGCTCAGCATTGAAGATGGGCAACATAATGGCAGACGTTATCATCTTAATTTATTTCATGTCCAAATCCAACCTTGACTTTAAAAGAGACTTTCCAACCTTAGGGTTTCGCTGCTTACGTTCCTTACTGTACTTTGGTGTCTCCTATACTTATCATCGGACACGCAAGTCCTTAAGAAATCCAAGAATTGCGACCTATTAATGTAACATCTAGGTGCAAACCAGGGACATGCAACCCATCCTAAAATCTGGCGTGACGCAGCGCTCATAATGACACGTAAACCATGGTGTATCATCCCTGAGCAGGTGAAGCCTATGGAGCTGTTAAGGCTCTGGTTAAGTTTACACCGGGGCTGAAATACACACACAGGGGTTTAATGAGCGTTAGCTGCGCCCGCATCCACTTTCAGCAGCGCCAGCCGGTAATTTCACTGCTCTGCATATTTTAGTGCCTTGGTTTGAATACGGACGTTAAGGGCGACATGCTAATGGTGCACGATTTTTCCATTAGTTTCTGACGTTTAATGACCACCATGGAATAGGGTCTCTGATATTTATTTCCCTGTCAAGACTAGTATCAGGTTCCATCAAGGCTGGTTTTCCCCAGCCCCAACAGTTAAGTTTTCTGTTTTTGTGTTTTCACACTATAATCTCTAATTTTTATTGTCATTTATTTAATCACATTTACCACTTTGTTACCATGTGTGTATTAGGCCACCTATATACAGTATACAGTATATATATATATCATTTTTCTTTTGAGAAAGTATTTTATCAGGAAGGATACATTGATATTTCTCTCTTTTTCAAGTATGTCCTGAGAGGCGAGTATGTACCATTAGGTGTCTTGCCCAACGACACTTACTGGAGAGGTGCTCTTGCCGGGATTCGAAACTGTGTCTCAACAGTCTCCACAGTTATAGAGCACTAGTGTTACCTCTACTCCACCCAGCCTGTACAATATGCCTCTTAAAATATTGAGGTATCACTCACCATTAGTCACTCGACTCCAGCACCTGACACCACCATCATCTTTCATCGTGGAAGGCATGCAACGGTGCTGGGGGCTCATTATTAGTCGAGTCGGCACACAATCAAGTAGGGATGTGCGTTTCGGGTTTCGGAATTTCGGAATTTTCACGAAATTTCCCGATTCGTGTTTTCGGATGCGGACGATTTTCCGAAAATTTTTAGATCCGAAAACGGCAGATCCGAAAAGTTTTCCGAGCCGAAACGAAATATTTTCAGAATTTTCAAATGGACTTGAAATGTGTCAAATCGAAATTTATTGCTTTGAAACGAGGAGAACAGACGTTCCGAAAAAACGAAAATTTCCGAAATCACGAAAAGTCGATACAAAAAACGAGCAAAGTGACACGAAAATACGAAAAATGGTCGATATTCCGAAAACATGTACAATTCCGAAAAACGAAAATTTCAGAAATCACGAAAAGTCGATACAAAAAACGAGCTAAGTGACACGAAAATACGAAAAATGGTCGATATTCCGAAAAAAAAAATGTACACGAAAAACGAGTCGAGCCGAACCGAATCGAAACAGAAATCGGTCGAAACGAGCCGAATCGAAAAGTTTAAAATATCCGAAAGATCGAATCGAATCGAACCGAAAAAAAAATCGGTGCACAAGCCTACAATCAAGCACAGGTAGAAAGCAGAGGACTGTCCTGCAGGACGGCTCTTCTGCTCACAGCTGTCACACACTCCATCGGCATGGAACCGGAAGTGAGAGATGGCAAACCTTTGACAGGGAATAACTATAAAATGTCATATATACAGTACAATAAAGGGGTTATTCAGTAACCTCCGAATTAGTCACTGAATTGTACCATGCGGTGCAATTTCAGGATCATTTGTCTATTCACTGCACTGTCAATTCACCAAATACAGGTGAATTGACAGCGAAATACGGAGCATTTCGTCGATCTTCGATGGCAGTGAAATTGTCCCATAGAGAAGTAATGGTTAATCTATTCAGAAAACACCGAACTGCATCGAAGTTTCAGTGAAATTACCTAATTTTCAGTTCGACATGTATAAACAGGCGAATCCCATAGGTTGCAATGTAAAAAATTTATATCATTTGAAATTAATTTTTTTTTAAAACTTTATTCTTTTCATTTTCATCACAAAGCCTTTTTATTTTTTCGAACACCTTTTTGTATGTTTTTAGACAAAATTTTTGTTTCCCAATTTTTTTAAAAGGTGTTTTTTTTTATTCTGTAACAGGCCTTTTCATAATTTTTTAAAGGACCTTTTTTATTATTTAGACACATTTTAATAAATTTTTATTGATTTAAACACCTATTAGGAGAATCGGAGAGTTCCGTTTTTTTCTGGGGGGGGGGGTGCGGTTCAGTGGAACGAGCCAAGAACTTTTCAGTGCTCTTCAGTGATGTTCTCCAACTTTTTCACGTGGTTTTGACGATTCCATCTTCAGCGCACTACGGTGATCTTATGGTGAATAGTGAATTCACCGTACTGTCCGCGAAAAGTAATCGCAGAAGTGCACCAAACTGAAAAGCACCTAAATTTCACTGAAATGTTGGTGCTTCGTAAATAGACTCGTGTTGGCAAATAAACGCTAGCACTTAATAGGCTAAATTACATAATGAAAGCTAACGTTAACGTTCAGAAATGTAAGCGTTATCGCCAGGATAAGTGACTTTAACGCATGCCCCCCTTTTACATTTCTGACACTAAACCCGTGAAAAAAACATTAGCAGATCGGTGATTGGGTGAGCTTACTGTACTTTGTGCATCCTATACTTATTAGGCGGAGCGCAATCTGTAAATAACGGTAGGATAATTATTACGGTACTGATGCATTAACAGAAATGTTAGCGACACCTAGAAGCTGGTGCTAACCAATTCTGCTGTTGCAGAATCATTTAGCACCCCTAAACCCACCCCCAATAAATCCGATACTCACCCCTCATCCTGTGTCGAGAACGGTAGAGTGATCCACTGCTTCTTGTCGCCGGAGCAGCGATCACTCCGTGGCGCTGCACGTTCTCCTGAGAACAAGATCGTGCAGGACTCATGACCTGGAAGCGCAAACGTCCATTGAGTCCTACGGACTTCAGGAGTTGATACTCCCGGCGGCACAGAAGCGCTACTGCAAGAAATCACTGTGGGTAGCGTTTCGTTCCGGGGCAAGGTGCCGAGGTAGCACCCTGGAATATCCCCCTAAAACGCAGGTGCAGGTTTTTCGAGTTAGAGCCCCCTTTTAGAGTTAGGTAGGTTATAGGGCCCAATTTAAGGGGTAATTGCCTGTTTAATGTGTTGACCATGACAGGTGCACTTTAGAGAAAGCACAAATACAAATCAGACTTACTTTATACAAATCAAAGCCAATGTCATACTTTATCCCTTGCTCAGCATTCCTCCGCCTGCGACTCTTTTGCATCATGGAGATGAAAACCTTTGTAGAACCACTTTTGGAATTATCAGGTCCTTCCAGTTTAATGTGAATCTGTGGGTTGATCCAGTATGTGTCTAATCAAAGAAAAGATAATTAACGAAACATTAAGACATTTAGACATTATAGTAATGGAAGGGTCTATAAATGGACGGCATACGTGACGTCTCCTGAAGAAGTGTGCTTTGAGAAATTACTTTTCTTGTACAGCTGCTAAATATCTAAACATGATGGATCTCCTGTGGAATGTGATTCTGATGACATATTGACTGACACTGTTATGAGTGCGGTGCCCCAAGGAACAGATGCTTTGTTTTAGGGATGTGCGTTTCGGAATTTCGGAATTTTCACGAAATTTCCCGATTCGTGTTTTCGGATGCGGCCGAATTTCCGAAAATTTTTAGATCCGAAAATGTCAGATCCGAAACGTTTTCCGAGCCGAAACGAAATATTTTCGGATTTTTCGAATGGACTTGAAATGTGTCAAACGAGGAGAACAGACGTTCCGAAAAACGAAAATTTCCCTTAAAACGAAAATTTTCTGAAAAACGAAAATTGTCTGAAAACGAAAATTTCCGAAAAAACGAAAAGTCGATACAAAAAAACAGCAAAATGACACGAAAAATACGAAAAATGGTCGATATTCCGAAAAATGTACAGTTCCGAAAAACGAAAATTTCCGAAATCACGAAAAGTCGATACAAAAACCGAGCACAGTGACACGAAAATACGAAAAATGGTCGATATTCCGAAAAAAAAATGTACCCGAAAAACGAGCCGAACCGAATCGAATCGAAACTGAAATCGGTCGAAACGAGTCGAATCGAAAAGTTAAAAAATCCGAAAAATCGAACCGAATCGAACCGAAAAAAAAAATCGGTGCACAAGCCTACTTTGTTTTAACCGCATTAAGATACGACGCTCCAATTCAGATGCGGACAATTTTTAACGTGCAGAATATGTCCATGGTCCAATTAAACGCATTTCCTATTCGGACGCAGCTGAATTTGGAGTTCTAGTTAAGGGTTAGAAGTAAGGGTTAGGGTTTGTGTTAGAAATTTTTAAGGTTAGGGCTTGGGTTAGAAATTAAGGTTAGAAATTAGGGTCAGGGTTATGGTTAGAAATTAGGGTTAGGGTTAGAAATAAGGGTTAGTTTTAGAATTAAGGATTAGGGTTAGAAGGTAGGCTTATTTTTAGAATTAAGGGTTAGGGTTAGTATTAGAATTTGAAGATTAGTGTTAGAAATTAGGGTTAGTATGGTCATCATCCAGTATGGCAGCGTGCTAGGAGAGATCTGGAACCGGCAGGCTACATAAGTTTAAAAAAAGGCTGAAATTGATATTTGAACCATACCACACACACAGCAATCGGCACTATACCACTCAAGGCCTATAATGTATTGGAAAACGGCAGGGAAAAATTCAGTTTCTGTGAAGCATACTGACAGAAACAGATCACTTCAGAGTCAGCAAATTGAGAATAGGCTTCAAACCAGCAAACAGGCCTCAAAGTCCTCACAGGCAGCAGCAAGCATCAATATGGATGCAGACGAACCTTCATCCTTATTAGGGATGTGCGTTTCGGGTTTCGGAATTTCGGAATTTTCACGAAATTTCCCGATTCGTGTTTTCGGATGCGGCAGATTTTCCGAAAATTTTTAGATCCGAAAATGGCAGATCCGAAAAGTTTTCCGAGCCGAAACGAAATATTTTCGGAATTTTCGAATGTACTTGAAATGTGTCAAATCGAAATTTATTGCTTTGAAACGAGGAGAAAAGACGTTCCGAAAAAACGAAAATTTCCGAAAATACGAAAAGTTGATACAAAAAACGAGCAAAGTGACACGAAAATACGAAAAATGGTCAATATTCCGAAACCATTTACAATTCCGAAAAACGAAAATTTCCAAAAATACGAAAAGTCGATACAAAAAACGAGCTAAGTGACACGAAAATACGAAAAATGGTCGATATTCCGAAAAAAAATGTACACGAAAAACTAGTCGAGCCGAACCGAATCGAAACAGAAATCGGTCGAAACGAGCCGAATCGAAAAGTTTAAAGATCCGAAAAATCGAATCGAACCGAAAAAAAAATCGGTGCACAAATCTAATCCTTATCACAGATGATGGCACTATTTGAGAAGTTTCAAACAAACCTGCGTCTCGAAATCCGCAATGATTTTACCAAAGATATTGTCAGGATTAGAAAGGACGTTAACGAAATTTCGAGACGTACAGATTGAATCGCAGCAGACCTCAAATCTGTTTCAAACACCAGTGAAGTTTGTACAAGTAAGGTAACAATGCTGGAATCGCAACTGGACGTTGCTTTAACCAAACTTGCAGATTTAGAGGACCATAATAGACGAAATAATCTGAGCTTCAGGGGTATACCTGACTCAATCACACCCTCAGGCTGGGTTCACACCTAGCCGTTTTAACGCGTGTTCGTGCGCGCTTTAAAACGCAGGAACGGGAAATCCCATGCTTTGCTATGGGACCCATTCAGACCTAAGCGTTTTACAGCACGCAGGAACGCGCGTTAAAACGGCCAACGCAAAAAGAAGTTCGGGAGCTTCTTTTCGGGCATACAGCAGCGCGTTCGCGGCCATATCATAGCCGCAAACGCGCTGCAACGCGCTTTTTTTTTGTATGTGCGAACGCTCGTAAAAAAACGCCCGCATTGCGCGACGCAGCGCTACGCCCAGGTGTGAACCCAGCCTCAGAGTGTTATGTTAGGGCTTTACTACAATCAGTTATGCCTAATGCCACAGACTCCAATTTATCTATTGATAGAGCACATCGTTTACCAAAGTCCCCCAAAGCTCCTAAGAGTGCTCCTAAAGATACAATTGCCAGAATCCATTTTTACAAAGTTAAAGAGAATTTCCTTCAAATAATACGAAGGCAAGGATTCCCTAAAGAGTTCGAACACATTAACCCCATAGAGACCAGTCGGTTTTACGAAAATCCATCCTTTAGTACCCGCTGCTGTTTTTACGTTTCTGCGGTGGGAGTTCAGCGCACAGAGGTGAAATGGCTCAGCAGTGAAGGGGTTAAAAAGCAAAAACATGTAAAAAATTGGGTATTTCTAATCTCAGAACAAAATTTCGAAACTATTTAGCCTGGATCTTTTTTGGAGATTTTGGAGATTAAATTTTGAAAAAGTGTGCTTTTTCAATTTTTTTCATCATATTTCATAGTTTTATTTATAGGAAATTATAGGAAATGATGGAGATAATGGTATCTTTTAGAAAGTCCATTTAATGACGGGAAAAATGGTATATAATATGTGTGGGTTCCATAAACGAGTAAGAGGAAAATTAGACCTAAACACAAACAGCGCAGAAACGTAAAACAGCAGGGACACTTTTGGACGGACGTTTGTAAAACTGCCCGGTCACTAAGAGGTTAATGTCACTATACTTATTTGTACTCATTGTTGTAATGCTTGAATATTATATTGTAAACACAGTATGAGATGGATGGAATTCTTCCCCCCCCTTTTTTCCCCTTTTTCTTTCTGTATCCCGCCTAATTAGTTGACTGCTTTTGTTGTGAATATTTCTTTTTGTAAACCATAAACATAAAAAAGTTTAATCCTTTAATAAATATTAATTTGAAAACAAATTATGGTTAGCATTAAGGATTAGGATTAGAAATTATTTTCAGGGTTAGAAATTAGGGTTAGGTTAGAACTAGAAATAAAGTTATGTTTTGGGTTGGGAATTAAAGTTAGGTTAGGTTTAGAAATAAGGGTTAGTTTTAGAATTAAGGGTTAGGGTTTGAAATTAGGGTTAGTATTAGAATTAAGAGTTAGGTTTAGAAATTAGGGTTATTTTGGAGGTTCGAATTTAGGGTTACAGTTAACTCTAACCATAAATGTAACCCTTAACACTAAAAGATAATATCGTAACCTAACTGTAAACTCTACCCTTAACCTTAACTCTATTGTCTATCTCTAGCCCAAATTCTAATTTCGATCCCTAGCCCTAACGTCAAACACTAGCTAAGAAAAAATGGTGCTTTTTGGACCCAAGCGGTCAAATCGGCAAATGGCCAAATCGGCCAATTGAAAATGGAGCGTCATTTTTTAAAAGGCGACTTTTTTAACAAGCCTCTTTTTGATGCTACTTTTTATGGACACTTTTCTATAGTAAAAATCTAAATCTCATGAATGCATGTGTGCGTGCCTGCTAGTGTAGCGCTCTTTAAGTTATTTAAGGGATATACACGTGTAGAAAAAAAAATTTAATTGACATTTAAACATTTTTATACCTATAGACAAACTAGAATAAATCAATAAAAGTTTTAAATATGTGTTAAAAAGGTTTCTTTGCTTGCTTTAACCCCTTAGTGACCGGGCGGTTTTACACAAATCCGTCTTTTAGTGACCGCTGCTGTTTTTACGTTTCTGCGCTGTTTGTGTTTAGGTCAAATTTTCCTCTTACTCGTTTATTCGACCCACACATATTATACACCCTTTTTCCCGCCATTAAATGGACTTTCTAGAAATACCATTATTTCCATCATATCGAATAATTTACTATAAAAAAAAATATGAAATATGAGGAACAAAATGGTAAAAACACACTTTTTCGTAATTTAATCCCCAAAATCTACAACCACCCAAAAAGACCCCGGCTAAATAGGTTAAAAATTTTGTCCCGAGACTAGAAATACCCAATTTTTACATGCGTTTGCTTTGTAACCCCTTCACTGCTGAGACAGTTCACCTATGTGCGCTGCGCTCATTCTGACCATTTTGTGCTAATTATTCTTAGATGACAGCCTAGATCCTATTTAATTAAACTCCCCCCAGACGAAAAAAACTTTTTAAAAAAAAACTTTTTTTATTTTATTTAGTTTTTTTATTATTATTTTTTATTAATTTTTTTTTTATTTAAAACCAAACCTGGTCATGTTTGGTATCATTGGAAAGGCCATAATCAGGCCTTTCAAATGATGTCAAATATGACCATCCAGCTGCCATGGATCGGGAGATAAAGGGATCCTTAGGATCCCCTTATCTCTACATGGCAGCTAGAGGGTTAACTGGCCCACTGACATCCTCACACAAATGGTGAGGTTGTCAGTGGGTGGGGGGGACCTGGAGGCTTGGCTGACATCCAAGATGTCAGCCCCCCTCCAGGGTAGAATCGCGTTTTGGCGCCAATTGGTGCCGCAACGTGATCCGGCGGCGAAACTGTTAATGCCATACACCGCTGGAAAGGGGAGGCTCTCCCCTCTCCAGCGGTGCAAACGGCATCTCCCTAGCTTCAATGGTTGGGGAGATAGAGGGCTCCGAAGGAGTCCCCCCTCCCCTCCATTGAAATGCATGGGGGCACCTGCTGATGACGTCACCACGCAGGGTGGCGACGTCATCAGCCTCGCCTGCCCATGTAAATCACATGGGCAGGCTTCCTCCCTGCCAGAATCGCCGTGGGATCCAGCGAGGGAGGTGAGTATCGGGCGGGAGGGGGATTAGGCGCCGCTGACGTACCCTGTACGTCCGCGGGTCTAAGGGAGACCCGAGAACAGGACGTACAGGGTACGTCAGCGGCCCTTAAGGGGTTAAACGCTGTCATTTCATCTTCTCTGGCAGTGCCGCTCAGCTAGGGGTGTTTCTTCATCTCCACTTCCTGAATATTCCCCGCCTCCTCCTCACCCACTACTCCTCCCACTACTCCACCCATCAAAGCTTCACATGAACTAGCACAAGCTGTGCGAGTGAAACCCTGTGCACGCTCAGGACCTCAAACTGAGGAAACTGAGGAACTGAATATTAGCATCTCTGCAACTGTGAAAGCAAAACACTCACACTCGCTCACACACAGACTCACTCATTCACCCACTGACTCGCTCACACACAGACTCACTCATTCACCCACTGACTCGCTCACACACAGACTCACTCATTCACCCACTGACTCGCTCATGCTCGCTCACACACAGATTCACTTGCTCACCCAGTGACATGCTCACTTGTGCTCTTTCATGGTTTACATACTCACTGTCTCACTCAAACTCCCTCACACAGTCACTCATTTTCACACTCTTTCCTGTGATGTATGTCTCTTGTGCGTGCGCTTTCTCACTGCACCTTTTCTTGCGCTTTCTCTGCTTTATCTTGCTGTCTTTCTCTCTTTACCTTTTCTTGCGCTCTCGCTGCTTTATCTTGCTGTGTGTCTCTGTGCTTTTTTTGCTGTACCTCTCTCTGCTGTCTCTTTTTCTCCCTGTGTGTATTGATTTATTTATTTTCCTGTCTCTGCAGTAGCTGGGAGTGAAAGAGTTACAGGTTGGAATGGTACTCAGTAGACATGTGCACAGCACAAAATTTCATTTTGAACTAATGGATTAGTCCTAAAATGCAATTTATTTAGTTACTAAAGAAATTCGTTTTCAGTTCTTTAGTATGAAAACTAATTTCATTCATCCGAAAACCAATGGATACAATTACTATTGTAGTGGCTCCTCAGAGGGCTGAGATCGCTGCTTGTTACAGTATCTCTCACTCTCAGCACAATGTGGGCCATATTACATAGTTGGTGCTAACATAACCAGAGCTGTTGTAAACTTCCCAGAGCCATTATAGCCTATGGAGGTTTTCAGTTTACAACAGCTCTGGTTAAGTTAGCACCAACATTGTAATAGTGCCCCGTGTCAGGCAAAGCTGTTACAGTAACTGACTGCTGCTCATCACAGCGCTCAGAGAGGTTAGAACAATATTATTTCCTTGTTTTACTGAAACTCTGAGCGCTGTTACAGTCAGTTACTGTAACAACTGAGCCTGATACATTGTACTGAGAGATAATGTAACAAGCAGCCAATCTCAGCGCTCGCAGCCACTGGTTTTAAAGGGCAGTATAATGTTTAGAACATCCTCCTGCATTAATTAATACCCCTCTCTGTATAATGTATACAACATCCACCTGCATTAATTAATACCCCTCTCTGTATAATATATAGAACATCCTCCTGAATTAATTAATGTCCCTCTCTGTATAGAACATCCTCCTCAATTTATACCTTTCTCTGTATAATGTATAGAACATCCTCCTGCATTAATTAATGCCCCTCTGTATAGAACATCCTACTGCATTGGCATGTGGAGGGTGCAGAACTTCGGATGTTGCAATGTCACGCTCTTCATTGCTGGTCTCTTTCACTCATCAATGTAATATCACAAAAAGGACTGAAACTAAAATGTAGTGCATTTTATTTTAGTTTCTTTTGTTTTTTGTACTGAGCAGTTTCGTTTCTCTTGACTCATACTAAAACGAAATTGTCCCAAAATTCTGACTAAATCGTTTTAGTACTAAAACGAATGCACATGTCTAGTACTCAGTAGGGATGTGCATGGCTGAAAAATTTGTTTAGTTTATAAATAATTTAGTTTTCGGAATTTCGTAACTAATTTTGTTTTGTATTTCGTTTTGTTTAGTTTTGGTTCGATTCAAAATTTCGTATTGATTTGAAGTTTCGAATCGATTTGAAATTTCAAATCAATTCGAATTTCATATATCAATTCGATGGTTGCAATCAATTCAAATTTTGGATCACTAAATAAAACCCCAATTAATCAAATTTTGCTGTCAAAAGACAATCTAGGGTTAAATACTAAGCTGTGTCACAGGTTTAGTATTTGAGTCAAATTAAACAGTAAAAAAAATTAATTTGTTTCATAAAGTCCTTTGCTGACTGCATTACTTGAATTGCAAGTTAAGATCAAGTCGATAGTTGATATCAATTTGATAGTTCATTTCAAATTCGATAATTGATATCAATTCAAATTTCGGATCACTAAATAAAACCCCAATTAATCAAATTTTGCTGTTAAAAGACAATGTAGGGTTAAATATTAACCCCTTAGTGACCGGGCGGTTTTACACAAATCCGTCTTTTAGTGACCGCTGCTGTTTTTACGTTTCTGCGCTGTTAGTGTTTAGGTCAAATTTTCCTCTTACTCGTTTATTCGACCCACACATATTATACACCCTTTTTCTCGCCATTAAATGGACTTTCTATAAATACCATTATTTCCATCATATCGAATAATTTACTATAAAAAAAATATGAAATATGAGGAAAAAAATGGTAAAAACACACTTTTTCGTAATTTAATCCCCAAAATCTACAACCACCCAAAACGACCCCGGCTAAATAGGTTCAAAATTTTGTCCCGAGACTAGAAATACCCAATTTTTACATGCGTTTGCTTTTTAACCCCTTCACTGCTGAGACAGTTCACCTATGTGCGCTGCGCTCATTCTGACCATTTTGTGCTAATTATTTTTAGATGACAGCCTAGGTCCTATTTAATTAATCCCCCCCAGACAAAAAAACTTTTAAAAAAAAAACATTTTTTTATTTTATTTAATTTTTTTTTTTTTTATTATTTAATTTTTTTGTTATTTTTTTTTTAAAACCAAACCTGGTCATGTTTGGTATCATTTGAAAGGCCATAATCAGGAGATAAAGGGATCCTTAGGATCCCCTTATCTCTACATGGCAACTAGATGGTTAACTGGCCCACTGACATCCTCACACATATGGTGAGGTTGTCAGTGGGTGGGGGGGGACCTGGAGGCTTGGCTGACATCCAAGATATCAGCCCCCCTCCAGGTTCGAATCGCGTTTTGGCGCCAATTGGCGCCGCAATGTGATCCGGCGGTGAAACGGTTAATGCCATACAACGCTGAAAAGGGGAGGCTCTCCCCTCTCCAGCGGTGCAAACGACATCTCCCTAGCTTCAATGGTTGGGGAGATAGAGGGCTCCGAAGGAGCCCCCCCTCCCCTCCATTGAAATGCATGGGGACGCCTGCTGATGACGTCACCACGCAGCGTGGCGACGTCATCAGCCTCGCCTGCCCATGTAAATCACATGGGCAGGCTTCCTCCCTGCCAGATCGCCGTGGGATCCGGCGAGGGAGGTGAGTATCGGGTGGGAGGGGGATTAGACGCCGCTGACGTACCCCGTACGTCCGCGGGTCTAAGGGAGACCCGAGGACAGGACATACAGGGTACGTCAGCGGCCCTTAAGGGGTTAATCTGTGTCACAGATTTAGTATTTGAGTCAATTTAACAGGGACAGGTGCTTGTGAAACTGAAACAAAATTAATTTGTTTCATAAAGTTGTTTGCTGACTGCATTACTTGTATGTATTTTAATTTAAGATCAATCTGATAGTTGATATATCAATTCGGTATCCATTCGGTAGTTGATATTGATTCAAATTAAGGAACACAAAAAAATTATTAAAATTTTTCTTTTATGATGATGACACAGTGTAAAGCTAAACAAATTCGTTAAATACCATTTTGTTTCATTTCGAATTCCTATCGTATCGATTCGTTATTTGGAAGTACATCTGGAATACGAATTACTGGATTTTGTTCCGAATTCCAAATTTTTCCGAAGCGAATGCACATCTCTAGTACTCAGCCCCGTCCTCCCCTCAGCTCACAGTGCAGGAGGGAGGTGGAACAACTCAGTCGCACATGCTCAGTGCGTTTTCATCTATACCTAGGAATACACACTGATTGGTTAGCTCAAAGTGCTTCTATAGGTGGGCGTGGAATACGCCAAGAAAGAAAAGCAGTTACATAAGAAAATATATCATATTTAATTGATTTGTATGCCTGCTGAATAAGACAACTATTCAAAAACCCAGGACATACTTGAAAACGAGAGAAATCTCATTGTATCCTTCCTAGTAAAATCCTTTGCAAATAAATAAAAAGTCATTGCACATTTTTTAACGCACACTAGCAAAGCAGTATATCCCTTTAATAATCTTCTAGACTGTTGCTGAATACCGCAATCAATGTTTCCACCCGATGTGCTCCCTTTCTTCCAGCTGCCATGGAACTCAGCTAAATTCCACTTTTGTGGACCAATCCCAAGTGCGAGGTTCAGGTCAACATAGACAATCTTCAACCAATCAAAATTCATAAGGAAGTCTTCATGACTCATCCTGTAGGAAAGCAAAAAACAACAACTTAAATTTACTGCATTGTCACGTTTCTACCTTCCAGCCAGGTCCCCTGGTGGTGAGAGGTATCCAAGCCACCTCTTCCCTGCTCTGGGATAGCTATTCTGCCCTGTGCCACTCCTGGATTTCTCTGTAGCTGTTCAGGTCTGGGATCCCAATTGCCCAGACCTGTTCACTATTTAAGTGCTAGCAGCACAGAGGCCCAGTGATCTGGCACGAGTTATGGTTCCTTATATCCTGTGTATTCATGTTCTTGGTTCCTGTATTGCTGCATGGACTTTTGGATTATTCTGGTTATTGATCTTGGCTTTCCTGACTATTCTATCTGTCTGCTCCCAGTACTCTGTATACGTAAGCTTGTGTACCGATCTCTGCCTGTCTGACGTTCCTTCCTGGTTCCTTGGCTCCAGTCTTGGCCATTCTATATCTATTTCCTATTTCATGTTGTGTATATAGTTAAACTTAGCACAGGGGCCAGTATAAGGACCTCTATTTCAGTTCAGGGCTTCCTGCTTGTTTGTCTTGTTTAACCCGCGCACTTCCTGTTCTCCTGACTGTTATTCTTTTGTTAGGCTTCCATAGGCAGAAGATCATTCAAGGATCTTACCCCAGTGTCAGGGATTCCTTTAGATTTCTTCTGTGCCCTCCTGCACTTCTTGTTACAGTCCTGGTATATCCTGTCCTGTATCTGTGTGTACAGTCAGGTCCAGAAATATTGGGAGATCGACACAATTCTGACATCTTTGGCTCTATACACCACCACAATGGAGTTGGAATGAAACAAACACAATGTGCTTTAACTGCAGACTGTAAGCTTTAATTTGAGGGTATGTACATCCAACTCAGGTGAACGGTGTAGGATTTACAGCAGTTTGCAGATGTGCCTCCCACTTGCTAAGGGACCAAAGGTAATGGGACAGAATAATAATCATAAATCAAACTTTCTCTTCTTAACACTTGGTTGCAAATCCTTTGCAGTCAATCACAGCCTGAAGTCTGGAACGCATAGACATCACCAGATGCTGGGTTTCATCCCTGGTGATGCTCTGCCAGGCCTCTACTGCAACTGTCTTCAGTTCCTGCTTGTTCTTGGGGCATTTTCCCTTCAGTTTTGTCTTCAGCAAGTGAAATGCATGCTCAATGGGATTCAGGTAAGGTGATTGACTTTGCCATTGCATAACATTCCACTTCTGTCCCTTCAAAAACTCTTTGGTTGTTTTTGCAGTATGCTTTTGGTCATTGTCCATCTGCACTGTGAAGCGCCATCCAATGAATTCTGCAGCATTTGGCTGAATGTGAGCAAATAATATTGCCCGAAACACTTCAGAATTCATCCTGCTGCTTTTTTCAGCAGTCACATCATCAATAAATACAAGAGAACCAGTTCCATTGGCAGCCATACATGCCCACACCATGACACTGCCACCACCATGCTTCACTGATGAGGTGGTATGCTTAGGATCATGAGCAGTTCCTTTCCTTCTCCATTCTCTTCTCTTCCCATCACTCTGGTACAAATTGATCTTGGTCTCATGTGTCCATAGGAACTTGTTCCAGAACTGTGAAGGCTTTGTTAGGTGTTGTTTGGCAAACTCTAATCTGGCCTTCCTGTTTTTGAGGCTCATCAATGGTTTACATCTTGTGGTGAACCCTCTGTATTCACTCTGGTGAAGTCTTCTCTTGATTGTTGACTTTGACACACATA
The DNA here is from genome assembly GCA_009667805.1 of Leptobrachium leishanense. Classification (NCBI taxonomy): domain Eukaryota; kingdom Metazoa; phylum Chordata; class Amphibia; order Anura; family Megophryidae; genus Leptobrachium; species Leptobrachium leishanense. The sequence goes on along the minus strand of CM019066.1, from coordinate 356,203,770 downwards.
CACCTACCTCCTGGAGAGTGTTCTTGATCTGGCCAACTGTTGTGAAGGGTGCTTTCTTCACCAGGGAAAGAATTCTTCGGTCATCCACCACAGTTGTTTTCCGTGGTCTCCCGGGTCTTTTGGTGTTGCTGAGCTCACCGGTGCGTTCCTTCTTTTTGAGAATGTTCCAAAAAGTTGTTTTGGCCACGCCTAATGTTCTTGCTATCTTTCTGATGGGTTTGTTTTGTTTCTTCAGCCTAATGATGGCTTGCTTCACTGATAGTGACAGCTCTTTGGATCTCATCTTGAGAGTTGACAGCAACAGATTCCAAATGCAAATAGCACACTTGAAATGAACTCTGGGCCTTTTATCTGCACATTGTAATTGGGGTAATGAGGGAATATCACACACCTGGCCATGGAACAGCTGAGAAGCCATTTGTCCCATTACCTTTGGTCCCTTAACAAGTGGGAGGCACATCTGCAAACTGCTGTAAGTCCTACACCGTTCACCTGAGTTGGATTTACGTACCCTCAAATTAAAGCTGACAGTCTGCAGTTAAAGCACAATGTGTTTGTTTCTTTCCAACTCCATTGTGGTGGTGTATAGAGCCAAAGATGTTAGAATTGTGTCGATGTCCCAATATTTCTGGACCTGACTATATTTGTGTGCTATGATCTGTTCATGCAGCCACTCCAGCAGCTAACCTGCCTCAAGGGCTTCATTACTTCCTGAACGAAGACCCCAGCATGGCCCAAGCCAAGGGGCATCATGACATGCATTTAAAGGGCAAGTACCACCAAAAATGAAATGTCCTTATTATGTTTATGTGATGTTGCTGAAATCTTACATGTGTTTTGGTTTTCTCTTGTATGTTTAGTTAAGAAAATATTTTCCTCTATATGTGTCACTGGGTGCATCCATTGTGTGATATTTTGTGTTGTAAACTCCCCCCCCCCCCCCCCCCCCGCACAGTATCTTTCCATCACTTGCTCCTCACTGTGTGGCTTTGGTCATAGAATGGAGAGATTGGGCCAGTCACCGACTCACATCATTGTATTGTGTGGGATGTGTTCAAAGGACATCACCAGAGGGGTAGATTAGAAGTCTTTTAAGCTTCCTGTGTTACTCATGCAGCTGCCATCTCTTATCTCAGGTAGCCTAGATAGTACAACAGACCCCCTCCAGCCTTGTCTAAACATTTCCTCCTCCAACCCATTGCCTCTTCACCGCTGTTTTATGCTATACCACAGCTGTAAAGTGAGACTTGCCATAAAATTCTGGTAAGTGTTTCATCATGGGAAAATTCCACAAAATGGAAACAGGAGATAAAAACCTAACTTTTTTCATTTTTAAATGCAATTACTTCAAACAAAGAAAAAGAAATAGCAGAATGTTTTTCATGATATGTTTTATAATGTGTTTTTTTGTGATGCAAAGTAATCTAGTTACAGCTTAAGTAAGGGGTAGTGTGCCTTTAATTGAAATACACATATAAATATAAAGGTATATATAAATAACCTGACGTGCCGGTGGTGGCCAGTGAGTTCATGCGATGAAGGATGGGAAGAAATGCTTACCAAGGGAAAAATTTGCCTATTTGTTTATTGAAAAGCAGAGCACACTTACCAAAATTCTCCATCATCCTTGACTTTGCAAAGAGCCTCCTTCACATCCTTACTGACCGTGTTCCACTCGGGGGAACTTTAAAAGAAAAAGAAAGCAATAATATGATAACTATGTATGACTGTATAGACATTACTGTGCTGTCTTAATGTGTGGACTTACAGTATGTTCAGGGCTGATACTACCATTTAGGCTAACTAGACATTTGTCCAGGGCACTGACACGTTGGAAGCCAGGACACCTCAGTCACAGGAACATGCCTCCATATCCACCCTCTAATCGCATAGATCGCCTTCTGTAAGCAATGACACTTGAAGTGAAGTGGTACATGCAGCCAGCATGCATCCTATGGACCCCTTCTTCCACAGAGCACCCTGACCATCCTCCTGCTTGTTATTCCTACTAGCCAACAGTCTGAAGATAGGAGCAAATAGACGGACTGAATAAGTAACTGGAAAACAAAAAGTGAGGATATGGCACACGTGCAAAATGTTCTGAAGTAGGAGTTGGGTTCGAAGACACCCACAAAACATAGAGGAACAAAAATTAAGCCCGTCACAACACGAATGAGCAAAGGATGGCGCTGTTTTTATGGCTGGGACATTTCGCTTCTTTCTCAAAGCATTTCTCGAGTGCAGAAGCCTCATTCCATCTTATCTCGATGGGCAGAACGTAGGCACTCCATTGACATTCCCCAGTGTTTGACCAGGGGGAATCAGACCAGTCCTGATATTTTGTAAGGTTTGCCTCCAACTAGTGATGGGTCCAGCCTTGACGTCACTGCACAGCACTTTGTAGTAGGTGATGGGACATGTTGTTTCATACTTGCATGTTCATCTGCACATTTTAACTCTTGTGCGTGTTTGAAAACATGCTGAAGGCATATTGGAGACATGCCCATCTTGTCTGTTGGGTTCCTATAGTTTTATGTTGACTTGGGGATTGAGGCGCCACTGTTCTGCTGCTGTTCATGGTGACTTTTATTTTATTTTTTTAGCAATGACTTCCTCGCTCCTCTTTAGATATGTATCTAGCTGTGGCATAGTAACTCTGAACACTCCTCTATGTTCTTGTTTTGGTTATTGCAGCACACATTTTGCTTATGTAAGGCGTTCTGCTTTAATCTCTAGGGGAAAAGTAATTCCATTGTAGTGCATTGAGCGGTGAATATCACCTCCAACCAGTAGATGGCGGGAGCATGTTTGGGAGTTGAGGGTCATGGACAAGGAAGTGTAAATGCTCCATGGTAAATCTCTATGATGCATAGAGAGAGAGCAAAACGCTTGCTGTATCACCGCCAGTGCTAGAGGTTAAATGTTGTTTTTGCTTTTTACAGGTAAGACCAGTGAATGTTTAGAAGCAATGTAAGCTTGCAGTGTGTTAAACAATAACAAAAGAGTTTATTATTTCCCTTGTAGCTGTGCTGTACAAAGTTTTGAAGCTAGTTCTGTTAATGTTGTTTAGCAATGTGGTCTGTTAGGTAATATTACATTGTTAGGTTATTTCTCAAAGACTCTTACGTGGCAATATTTTATTTAAAAACACTGCGTGCCAGAGAAAATATTGCTAAAGTCCGTCACAACACGAATGAGCAAAGGATGGAGCCTTTTTTATGGCTGGGACATTTCGCTTCTTTCTCGAAGCATCTCTCAAATGCATAAACCTCCTTCCGTTTTATCTCGATGGGCAGAACGTAGGCGCTGCATGAACATTCCCCAGTTTTCGACCAGTGGGAATCATACCAGTCCTGATATTCTGTAAGGTCTGCCTCCAACTTGTGACGGGGCCACCCTTGCAGTCACTGTGTGGCACTTTGTAGTGAGTGATGGGACATGTTGTTTCATGTTCTCTGCACTTTTTGACTCATGAGTGTTTGAAAACATGTTGCAGGCACTTTTGGAGACACGGTGCTTTCTCCTTCATACTTGATTTGCGTATGTTCCAGTCGTATTCGACTAATTTCATCATCGGGTTTTGACTGCAACGTCATTTTTGATGGTTCGTACATCAACTCACTCTTCGTCTTGTCTGATGGGTTCCTATAGTTTTATAATGTCATGGAGATCAAGGCTCCACCCTTCTGCCGTTGTTCATGGAGACTTTTATTCTTTTCAAGCAACGGCCTCCTTGCTCGTCTTTAGATCTGAATCTAGCCCATCGTCTTCGTTACGGTCTAGGCAAATCTGTCATTGTCTGTGTGTACCTGAAAGTGTCTGTCTCTGGAACTGACGGTGTCTGTACTTGTCATTGTATGTGAATTTACAGCGTGAAAGTGAATTTTAGCATCTGTCTCTGTATCTGTGTCTTTGTGAATGTGTCAGTGTCTGTGTCAGGGTCAGCGTTTGTGAATCTGTCAGTGTGTGTGTGATTGCCAGCATGGGTCTCTGTATCCGTGAGTGCTGTGTGACTCTGTCAATGTCTGTGTCAGGGTTATCGTGCGTGAATCTGTCAGTGTGTGTGTCACATCTATCTCTGTACCTGTGAGTGTCTGTATGAATCTGTCAGTGTCTGTGTATCTGTGATTGTCTGTTTGAATCTGTCAGTGTCTGTCTGTGTCATTGTTAGCATGTGTGAGTCTGCCAGAGTGTGACTGAATCCAGTGGCGTCACAAGGGGGGGCGGGGGTGCGGCCCGCACCGGGTGACACCACCCCCTAGGGTGACACCCTAAAAAAATGTATTATTATTTAAACAAAAAAATATTTTACCAGGAAGGATACATTGAGATTTCTCTCATATTCAAATATGTCCTGGGTAGGCAAGGCCTAGGCTGCCACTTTCCAGGGGGCGACAAAAAAAACACCACTAAAGGGGTTATTCACAGAGTACCATAATGACGCAGACATTTCAGTGTTCTGCTGTTCCCCGTGCTTTGGGGAATCAAATTTCCCCGGTGAATTCACTGCAGGGTCCCTGAAGTGCAGGGAATCAGCCACAGAATGCCGATGCCAGTGGGGTATTTTGGCCTAGGCCAACAAGGCCTAGGGCGGCACTTTCCAGGGGGCGGCGGCCCGCACTGGTGGCTCCACCCCTAAAAATATATATATATATATTTTTATTATTTTTTTACTTTTGCAAAGTATTTTGCCAGGAAGGATACATTGAGATTTCACTAATTTTCAAGTATGTCCTGGGTAGGCAAGGCCTAGGCTTTCACTTTCCAGGGGGCAGCAAAAAACCTCACCACTAAGGCTAGGGTCAGACGAAAGCATTTTTAACGTGCGTTTAAGGCTAGGGACAGATGAGCGCATTTTCTGCGGCCACCGTCAAAATGTACGTCGATGCGTGCGCACGCATTTTTTCACGGAATACGCTTAAGTGGTCAGACGACCACAGTCGCACAGTCGCAGGTACTCACCAACGCAATTCTAGGGAAATCCGGCTGTTTGAACGTTATGTAGGCCGCACACTAGCAGCGTCTGACGTCTCCTAATCACGCACACACGCTGCCATGCGGCCGCAGCGCACTCTGTACGTCTGTAGCAGCGGTTTCACGTTCTGAGAAAAATGCGTTCATTTGCCGGTTGCGTGGTGTCGGCGCACTTTTGTACGCACGTACTGCGTATATTGGCCGTCATTGGCCGTTATGTGCTGCTACTGCCGCCGTGATTTAGTGCGCCTGCACGCGCGTTCCGACTGCCCCACTCTGACCCTAGCCTTACCGCACGAAATCACGGCCGTGCTAGCAGCAAATGACGTCCAATGCCGGGTAACATACGAAGAACGGCCGCACGTAAGTTCGTCCGCGCAACGCAAGTGGCAAACGAACGCATTTTTTCTAGAACGTCAAACCGCTACTACTGACGTACAGAGTGCGCTGCGTCCGCATAGCGGCGTGTTTGCGTGATTGGGAGACGTCAGACGCTGCTAATGTCCGGCTAACATAACGTCCAGACACAAAAAGTGTTTTATTGATGATCCGTACAAAATCACGGACGAAAATGCGCATCGTATGACCGCTATCGCGTATTCCGTGAAAAAATACGTCCATTCGTTCGAACGCACTTTTTCACGGACAACGTGAAAAATGCGTTAGTCTGACCCTAGCCTAAATGGGTTACTCACAGAGCACCGAAATGACGCCAACATGTTGGTGTTCTGTAGTTCCCTGCACTTCGGGGAATAAAATTTCCCCACCCTGCAGTGAATTCACCATTCACCGCAAGGTCCCCAAAGTGCATGGAGTCGGCCGCTGAATGCTGCCACCGCAAACCTGTGGCCTGCTGTTTTCAAAAGAACTACTGAACGAAAATGTCTGGAATTTACATATAAGATCCTATGATTGATAATAAAAAGTTCTGTTACAGAAAAAAGAAAAACCGCTATTAAAAAAAAGGGGGGGGGGTTTTCTGAAAAATGACTAAAGGGTTCTAAAAAAAAATCAAAGACTTTTTACTGCAGATTAAAATAATAAATGGTTTATTAGATATTGCATAAAAACAGGAATATTTTTAACATTGAAACCTATGGGGTTCACCTGAATAAACCTGCTGATTGAAACCACCGAACATCAGGGCATTTCACGGCCATTTCTCTGCTGTTTGGTGTTCTCTGAATAGATTAACCATTACTTCTCTATGGGGATTTGCACTGCCTTCAAACAGCACCGTACTTGCTGGCAGTTCACCAAACTTGTGTGTGAGCATATCACAGAGCAGTGGTGTACTTAGGGGAGTGGCGGAGGGCGGGCCATCCCAGGTACCAGTGATTATTTGAGTGTCATTAGGGGGTACTAGGAGGTGCCACTGTCACTGTGTGTCAGCTTTGAGCTGTGTTCTCAAACAACGAGCAGCGGAGCAGGGCGTTTGCATACGGAATAAAGTCGAATAGAATAAAAATCCCCCTCTCCTCCCTCCATAGCTCCTCCCCTGCCCCGCAGCAGCTCTAGGAGAGGGGAGGGGGACGTGATTTGTGTGCAGAGAGAGAAGATGACAGTAAATGGCAGGTAAAGGGGGGGGTATCAGCAGAATATGAAGCCCTGTCTGCTTACTGCTGTTTAAAGTGGACCTTTCCTTAACCAGCACTGCAGTGATAGAAATTTGTCATTGAGCTGCCTGGCTTCTGGTGAGGCTGCGTGCGTGTAGGTCACACGGTCCAGCCAGTCAGGTCATACTGAGTTTACTTATTTTTTTCTGTACCACCTGACTGGCTGAACCACGTGACACGCACGCAGATGCCCGCCCTTTCATTAACACGGACTCTCACTCTATTCTGGACTGAACACCCACCGGAAGGGAATCAAAGCCACGGTGTACCCTCTGGCAGTGGCACCCCACTGCTGACAAGATGGCTCCACGCACAGACACAGCCGCGATTCTGAGTCCGTACACAGTCCCTGCTGACTCTGCACACAGCCCTACCGCAGATGGAGGCCGGTAAATATAGAATAAATAATTGCTGTGTGCTCATATTTACTCGGTTTGCTGGGAGTCTTATTGCAGTGGATTCTGATGCACTCATACACACCGCACATTGCATTGCTGGGAGTTTAATTGCTGTGGATTTTGATACGTTGACACACATACCGCACATTGCATTGCTGGGAGTTTTATTGCTGTGGATTCTGTGATACACACTGCATATTACTGTGAGTTTTATTGCCCTGGAGCTCTGGGATACGCTCATACACACTGCACATTACTGTGAGTTTTATTGCTGTGCAGTTCTGATACACTCATATGCAGTGCAGGTTTCTGTGGATTTTATTGTTCAACCAATTAGAGCGGCTGTGATCCAGTATACTTGACATGCGTGTCTGTTCTTTGTAAAAATGCTTGAATGTAAACATTTCATAATTTTATTTATCGCAATAGATACATTTGAAATGGTATACAAAATATACAAGTAGGCACTTGGTATCCACTTTTAATATAAAGAGAGGAAAAGGCGGAGCTCTAAGAGGAAAAGGTGGAGCTTAAAGAGGAAGGGTGGGGATTAACCAGGAAGAGGTGTGCCCTTGACAGGAAGGGGTGTGTCAAATTTAAATTAGGGGCGCACGAGTTTAGTCAGGCCTAGGGCAGCACAAAACCTAAATACACCACTGGCCGACGCAAACCCGTCGCCCGCTGTTTTCAAAAAAAATTACTGAACGAAAATGTCTGGAATTAACATATAAGGTCCTATGAATGATAATAAAAAGGTCTGTTACTGAAAAAAGGAAAAAAAACGCTATTAGAAAAATGCCTGAAAGATACTAAAAAAAAAAACTATAAATAAAAATACTTTTTACTGCAGATAATAAAATAATAAATGGTTTATTAGATATTGGATAAAAACGGGAATATTTTTAACATTTAAAACTATGGGATTCGCCTTAATAAACCTGTCGAATGAAAACACCGAACATCAGGACATTTCTTTGCTGTTCAGTATTCTCTTAATAGATTAACCATTACTTCTCTATGGAGACTTTCACTGCCTTCGAACAGGCACCGTACTTTTTTTTTTTTTGAGAAAGGATTTTACCAGGAAGGATACATTGAGATTTCTCTCGTTTTCAAGTATGTCCTGTACTTGCTGGCAGTTCTTCAAAATTTGTGTGTGAGCATATGAGAGAGGTCCACAGCAATAAACCTCACAGTAATGTGCACTGTGAGTGTGTATGAGCATTCAGTGTTATATGGGAGTACTGATTTATCAGTAGAGTAGTGAAAAAAACCCAGTAAAACTTGGGGGGGGTGACAACATAAGTTACCGCACCGGGTGACACCAACCCTGACGCTACTGATTGAATCTTTCAGAGGCTATGTGTGTGTTACTTTGAAAGACACTAGTAGCCATATATTATAAGTTTGTCTGGCAAGACTCATGCTCAATGTTTTGGTTCAGAAACATTCATTTCAGGCTAATTATGGAATGAGCTGATTCACTCGGTAATGTACACACTGACGCTTCTAGTTTCATCTGTCCCATAAAAATGTACATTAGAAAGACGTTGACTTACTTATCACTCCAAGCTCCGTTCCACTCCGAGAAAACCCAGGGATTTCTTACTCGGACGAGCTTTACTGTCTTATCGCCAGACAATACCTGGTATCCAATCAATGAAACATGTGAGACCAGGAGGATTATATTAAAGACCAAAACATTCATCTGTTCATTTATTTTTTTTACCTCTTCCGATCCTGTTACTGTATACCCATGGCCGGCAATGATATTTTGGGCTGTCTTGGCTTCGACCTTTTCCCCAATTGGAATCTATATAAAATGAAATGATTAAATTATTTCAAAAGTAGATTTGATACAGAAAGACACAATCGCTTTTGGAGCATATAAAAAGAAGGGAGTGGTAGTGGTATTGGACGATGCTTTACCATCTGAACTACGTGAAAAAAGGCTCCGAAAAACGTGAGTGAGGGCTGTTAGGGGATACAGACACGAATAGTTTTTACGGACCTGATCACAACAAGGGCGCAAAGCTCAGCTGAGCTTGCATCTCGATGTAGCGCCAAGTTACTGTACATTAACATCTCCTATACTTCTTTCGCGTATCCTTCCACATCCCAGCTGGATCTTACATGTTCACGCTCATGGGAAATCACTTGTCTCCAGGGGTGCCATTGGAAATCTTGGGGCCCCTTACTGACCCAGTGGTCAGGGCCCCTTTCCCTCAGCAGCCCATTTCAGTAAACTAATTAAAAATAAAATAGCGTTGCCTCCTCTACTTAATACCTGATTTTACAGGCGGTGTTTCAGTAAGGGGATAAATAGTCTTCTCTGGTTAAGAGCGTTCGCTCTGCACCGCTCTCTGCTGCAGACCATACTAATCTCTTCCTCAGTGATGAGTCACAGTTCTTTGAGTTTAATTCTGCAGTGGATGTAGAGTCAGTGAAGGGACTTGCAGAGAGGAGAGGCAGAGACAGAGCGGCAGGTGAGGTGGATGAGCCTGGCAGAGGCGTTCAGAATGGATTGTAGGGGGGAGAGGCGGGAGAGAGGGAAGCCAGCTTATTACAATTGTCAAGTCGGGAGATTACAAGGGCGTGAATGAGTTGCTTTGTGGGTCAGCGGTAAGAAATGGTTGAATTCTGGAGATATTACGCAGTTGGTAGCAGCAGGAGGAAGAAAGAGACTGAATGTGGGGGATGAAGGAAAGAGCCGAGTCAAGTGTAACTCCGAGACCGCGAACCTAGTTTGATGGGGAGATAGTGATAGCATCAACCATGAAGGAGAAGTTAGGAGGTGGGGAGGCATTAGAAGGAAGAATTAGTAGGAGCTCAGTCTTTGACATGTTAATCTTTGGTGAGTGGCCATCCAGAAGGAGATGTCAGATAAACAGTCACTGACTTTGGAAAGGACAGGAGGAGAGAGATCAGGGGTAGAGAGGTAGATCTGAGTATCATCAGCATAGAGGTGGTAATTGAAGCCAAAACTGTTAATGATTTTGTCCAGGGACGAGGTGTAGATAGAGAAGAGCAGAGGACCTAGGACAGAGACTTGAGGTACACCAACTGATAAAGGTAATGAAGAGGAGGAGTTACCAGCAAAGGACACAGAGAAGGACCTGTTGGAAAGATAGCAGTCAACCTGAGCGAGTGCAGTGTCACCGAGACCCAGAGAGCTGAGAGTTTGTAGAAGGAGGGGGTGGTCGACAGTGTCAAAAGCAGCCGAGAGGTCAAGCAGGTTGAGAATAGAATAGTGGTCGTGGTTTTTAGCAGCTAGAAGGCCGTTGGTGACTTTGAGGGCAGTTTCAGTTGAGTGTGGAGAACGGAAACCAGATTGTAGGGGGTCAAGTAGGGAATTGGAGGACAGGAAGAGGGAGAGGAGGTTGAAGACTAGTTTTCCAAGAGTTTAGAGGTAAATGAAAGCAGGGATACAGGACGGTAGTTGGATGGAGAGTTGGGATCAAGGGAGGGCTTCGTTAGTATGGGGGTAACCTGTGCATGTCTGAAGGCGGATGGAAAGGAGCCGGTCAATGGGTGCTCTTACATTTTTGGTGCAGTTGAGGAGGTTTTTGGCCTTCAAAGCATCGGTTATTTTCTTGTACAACTCTTCTCCCGATTTGTCTACGCGAATTGTTTCGCAGAACCCTCCTGTCAAATCCTCCAGACCTTCTTCTTCAGCGCCTCTTTTTAGAGCTCTGTAAGATCTATGTAGCCTGAGAGCGTAACAATTTTCCGTTAAATACCACATTCACACTATGTCAGTGTATTTAAAGACCAAAGGTCAGAATTAAATGAAAAATGACAATTCCAAGGTTGCCACAAAATGGAGATGATAAGTAAAAAAATCTGCATGAGCAGAACTTACTTACGTCTCTGTTATAGTGTACCTTTTCTGAGGTACGCAATTTGTTAGCACTTGGCCCCAGAAGGAAGCGCAGGGCAGCCTGATACCGGCTGTGGTTCCAGTATTGGCTCAATGGAGCCCAGGGTGTCCCGGCTGAAACGGGGAAGGGAGAGGAAGCAGAAAATCGAGCCGCCCACTCCCCCGTGGGATTAGAGGCAAGTAGGGGATTTTAAGGGGGAGCGTGTTATGTGAGTTTGGAAATGCAGAGTCATTTAACACCAACTTTTACCCATCATTAATTTACAGTAGGAAAACACAATAGTGGAGAACCCCCAAGCCCACCTTATGGCAAGAGAGAAGTAGCGATCCCCACTAGAGATGTGCGTTTCGTTTTGTACCGAATCAAAATTTGGACGAAATTTACCCGATTCGTATTTCGGAAGCATTTACGAATCGGTCCGAAAATACGAATCACGGTAACAACGAAAAAATCGAAACGAAAATGAGCAGAAACGGAAAAAAAATAAAAATCAATGCAATGAAAAACAAAGCAATGGGTTAATGGTAGCTCACAGGGCACAGCTTATATCACAGCAATGGGTTAATGGCAGCTCACAGGGCACAGCTTATATCACAGCAATGGGTTAATGGCAGCTCACAGGGCACAGCTTATATCACAGCAATGGGTTAATGGCAGCTCACAGGGCACAGCTTATATCACAGCAATGGGTTAATGGCAGCTCACAGGGCACAGCTTATATCACAGCAATGGGTTAATGGCAGCTCACAGGGCACAGCTTATATCAAAGCAATGGGTTAATGGCAGCTCACAGGGCACAGTTTATATCACAGCAATGGGTTAATGGCAGCTCACAGGGCACAGCTTATATCACAGCAATGGGTTAATGGCAGCTCACAGGGCACAGCTTATATCACAGCAATGGGTTAATGGCAGCTCACAGGGCACAGCTTATATCACAGCAATGGGTTAATGGCAGCTCACAGGGCACAGTAAAAAAGGAAATGTAAAAAAAAAAGAAACGGCGGACCCTTTCCTTGCTGCTAAAGCCTGTTCAGCACCATGGAGAGCAGCTGCGCGGGGCTCCGGAGCCCCGAGGACCTGCTCTCCATGGTGCTGATGCTGAATAGGTTTCAGCAGCAAGGAAAGGGCCCCCCCTTTTTTTTTTTTTACCTTTTTTTTTACATTTTATTTTGGTTTCATTCATTATAAAATAAAAACGAAATAGGTAATAAAAACGAAATATGAATAGATCCGAAAAACGAAATAACCCATGAAAACGATAATCGATATGATCCGAAAAACTAAAACGGCCGTCTGCAAAGTCGACCAAAACAAAAGAAAAAAAACGGAAAGAAATGATCCGGACTGAAAAAGAAAAACAGAACTAAAAAAATCTGAAACGAAACAAATAACACTGCCGTGCACAAGTCTAATCCCCACCAGTAACATAACTACTGGAGACACTGTCAGGGCTATTCACAGAAAGGTGAAACTCAGGAGAACTGGCAGGAGAAGAGAACAATCTAGACCAAATCGCATATTTGGAAAGGGAGATAAATGGGAGAAAGTTCTGGTTTGGCTATTTTGACCTAGAATTTTCACTTCTCCAGCCAATGTTTCACCTTTAGTGAATAGACCTGTATTAGGCTTGTGCACCGATTTTTTTTTTTGGTTCGATTCGGTTCGATTTGTTCGGATGTTTAAAATTTTCGATTCGGCTCGTTTCGACCGATTTCTGTTTCGATTTGGTTCGGTTCGACTCGTTTTTCGTGTACATTTTTTTTTCGGAATATCGACCATTTTTCGTGTTTTCGGGTCACTTTGCTCGTTTTTTGTATCGACTTTTTGGAAATTTCGGAAATTTTCCGTTTTTTTGGAACGTCTGTTCTCCTCGTTTCAAAGTGTCTACGATAATTCTGGCGATTCTATCGTGTTTTTTTTATTAAATAAAGATCCTTTTTTTCTTATGAATAATTGAATATACATTTCACAACTTTATTTAATCATATTAAAATGGTATGAAAGCCAAGGAACAAAAAAAATGAACAAAACGATTTAAAAAACGCTAAACTGACCCGAATGCCACAAGAAACAAGTGATACGCATTTACAAATACAAAATTTACAGAATCAGCGATATAAACGATAATAGTTAACTATATGATGTCCAGAAATACCGAAATGGAACCGAAATCACGAATGGAACCGAAATCATGAATAGAGCAAAAATAAATTTCGATTTGACACATTTCAAGTCCATTCGAAAAATCCGAAAAAATTTTGTTTCGCCTCGGAAAACTTTTCGGATCTGTCGGTTTTCGGGTCCGATCCGATTCGGAAATTCGGCCGAATCCGAAGACACGAATCGGGAAATTTCGTGAAAATTCCGAAATTCCGAAACCCGAAACGCACATCCCTAACCTGTATCTGTATACGTCTCCAGTGGTTATCTAAATGGCAACTGTGCAATAGGGCGCAACGGCTTCCCGAGACCCGCGCTGTTACAATATTATAAACAAGATAATTGGTTTTCTTACTTGGCGTAAGCCTTCTCCTGAAGAGGACTCCAGAACTCTGTCACATCGGATGATTTTACATAACGAAGTTTTCCATCTATGGTTGGCAATTTGTCGTCCACGATAACATTCATCCATTCCCCGAATTGCCAGAACTGAGAACAGAAATCAAAGGGGGGAAGGGAGGATTTAAGAACGAACTCACTATAACGAGATGAAGTTACTTTTTTAACAATAACAAAATATTTTCCATGGAATATACATAAAGACCAGACATGTGCAGGACGGAACAATTTGTTTTGTGTTGTTTTCTTTTCAGTTTGGGCGGAACCAGAAAATTCCCAACCGAAATTTTGCGGGAAATATCAAAATCGATCAATTCGTTTCATTTAAAATTTCATTTTGTATCGATTTGGATTGCAGCACCACAAGTCAATGGACAGCAAAATACGATGCTTTTCTCCACAATTCGGTAGGACTCGGCGGCACCAAAATTGTAGAGAATAAAGAACTAAGGATTCATTTATTTACAGGCCGCCGAATTGCACTGAAATTAAAGAGAAATAACCTGATTTGGGTGTTTCAGTTCAACAGGTTTAGATGTAATAGACAGATTTAGATCTAGAGGCTAATCTTCTATATTTTAATGTAATATCTTTTTACATTTTTCTTAAATATTATTATTTTTTATTTTTTTTACTACAAAAAATCTTTTTTTTCCTTAAAAACCCTAATTTCTAACACTAAATACTTACGAAATATGAATCGCCGAAATTTCAGACGAAACGTGATTTGTGCTGAAACAAATCGCACGCATCCATTAAAGACGCCAGATGCAGCTACGCATGAGCTGTGTGTGCACTGAAACACACCATCGATAATTAGGGATGTGCGTTTCGGGTTTCGGAATTTCGGAATTTTCACGAAATTTCCCGATTTGTGTCTTCGGATTCGGCCGAATTTCCGAATCGGGTCGGACCCGAAAACCGATAGATCCGAAAAGTTTTCCGAGCCGAAACGAAAAATTTTTGGATTTTTCGATTGGACTTGAAATGTGTCAAATCGAAATTTATTTTTGCTCTATTCATGATTTCGGTTCCATTCGTGATTTCGGTTCCATTTCGGTAATTCTGGAAATCGTATATTTAACTATTATCGGTTATATCGCTGATTCTGTAAATTTTGTATTTGTAAATGCGTATTTTTGATCAACTATTTTTCCGTTTTAAAACCTTTTGTTCTGGTTTTTATTTTTAAAGTCAGACCATTCGGGTCAGTTTAGCGTTTTTTAAATCGTTTTGTTCATTTTTTTTGTTCCTTGGCTTTCATACCATTTTAATATGATTAAATAAAGTTGTGAAATGTATATTCAATTATTCATAAGAAAAAAAGGATCTTTATTTAATAAAAAAAACACGATAGAATCGCCAGAATTATCGTAGACACTTTGAAACGAGGAGAACAGACGTTCCGAAAAAACGAAAAATTTCCGAAATGTCCGAAAAGTCGATACAAAAAACGAGCAAAGTGACCCGAAAACACGAAAAATGGTCGATATTCCGAAAAAAAAATGTACACGAAAAACGAGCCGAACTGAACCGAATCGAAACAGAAATCGGTCGAAACGAGCCGAATCGAAAATTTTAAACATCCGAACAAATCGAACCGAATCGAACCGAAAAAAAAATCGGTGCACAAGCCTATCGATAATGCGCTCCGTCTTGAGCAATACTGATGCGGCTGTCTCATATCCAGTTGAATTTATTCTGTCCATGCTGGAGGTGGCTTTGACAAAAAAAAAGTATTTTCGCTTTGAAAATCACTACCAGGGTTATTCACAAAAAGCCAATCTGGCCCCAAAATGGCACTGAACAGTGAATTTCCCCGTACGGTGACATTTCGGGGCCATTCGGTTATTCACAGAGCAGGCAATTCACCAAATTATGGCGAATTACCAGTAAGAACGGTGCCTGTTCGACAGCAGTGAAATCCCCCATAGAGTAGCAATGGTTAATCTATTCACAGACACCGAACAGCAGAGAAATGTCAGTGAAATGTCCTGCTGTTCGGTGTTTTCATTCGGCAGGTTTGATCAGGCGAATCCCATAGGTTTCAATGTAAAATAATCCTGTTTCTATTCAATATCTAATAAACTGTTTATTCTTTTAATCTGCAGCAAAAAGTCTCTTTATTTCTATTTTGATCTTTTAGGCATTTTTCAGGATTTTTCCAGGAAATTTTTTTTCCCGTTTTTTTTTAATAGCGTTTTTTTCTTTTTTCTGTAACAGCCCTTTGTATTATCTTTCATAGGATCTTATATGTTAATTCCAGGCAGTTTTGTTCAGTAATCTTTTTGCAAACAGCGTTTAAATTTTGACACTTTCAAGCGTATCGTTTTTTTTTACCCTTCCGGCTGCTTGTTGTTGGCTTTCTTCTGTGGCTGGTCTTCACTCTGCTTGGTGGCTCGTCGTCTGCGTTTGGCGGCTGTCCGTTGTATTTGTGGTGGATATCTGGCAGGTACCGTTTTTTTAAAAATCTTTTTTTTTTCTTTTTTCTGTAACAGCCCTTTTTATTATCATTCATTGGATTTTATATGTAAATTCCAGCCATTTTTGTTCAGTAGTTTCTTTGCAAACAGCGTTTCACTTTTCAAACATTCAAGCGTACTGTTTTGTTTTTTCACTCCATTCGTCTGCGGTGTCGGGTTTTTCCGGCGGCTGCTCTGCGCTGTGATCGGCTCCTGCTCGGGTTTCTCCGGCGTGTTCGGCGGGGTTAATCCAGATGTTTTTGCGGGTTTCGGTGTGCATTCGCCTTGGTTTTGCGGTGAGTTTTCGGCGGGTCTGCAACGACTTTTCCCTGCATTACGGCAGCCCTGTGGTGTTTGCTGAATACACCGCAGGGTCGCCGAAATGGGATTGCCAAATCGTACTGAATTGAAGAGGAAAAAAAAAGTCACCGAATGTGTGGTGACTTTTCAATTCTCTTTGAATAACCCTGATACTACCAGCCATTGGATGTGAACTTCACCTAGATTTGCAATTTATCGATGATGTGTTTCTGGTGTGGAGACGTAGCCCTGAGGAGTAGAATGACGCCATGCAGAGTTTAAATGCGCTACAGTCTACGGTGCGCTTCTCCTATAAATATGATAAACATTCGATCAATATTTTTTTTGGATTTGTCAATTCCATGCCTGGGACGGCAGTTTTCATATTGTCTGTTTAGAAAGCCTCCTGACCAAAACACGACACTACATGCTTCGAGCGTTCACCAATGTCAACGTAAAGACTCGATGCCTATCTTGCAATTTTTGGGAGTATTGCGAAATAATTCATTGAGTGAGAAATGTGACAAACAAGTCACGGCAAAGTATTTTCGGTTTATGCATCAAGGCTATCGATCAGATGTACTTGATTGGGCCCTAACCCAGGCTCGGGATCGCTATAGTTCTCCTGCAGTGAAATCCACATCCATACCTCAGATGGTGTTTCCGCAAACCTACCATAATGATTCTGGTCTTTTTTTCAAAAATCATTAATAAACACTGGTGTTTATTTCAGAGAGACCCTGCCTTGGCTCCGTGTACACGGGAAACACCACTCCTTTGCTACTGGAGGAATCGCAATTTGCCCGACTAATTTGTGCATACGGATCGATTTAATTAGGGGCCTCGTAACTAAATTTTAATCCAGGTTGCGTCCGCTGTCTTGGATGTGCTACGTGTAACCAATTTACTATGGAGAAACAATTTTCTCACCCCAGGAGTGGTCGCAACTTTTTAATTAAACATCGTCTTACATGCACCACCGCTTTTGTGTTGTATAAAATTACATGCCCTTGTGGTCTTGCCTATATTGGTAAAACCAACAATGGACTAAGAGAGCGTATGTGTAACGTTTCGTCGCTCCAGCCCTGTCCCCCTGCCCTCTGTATACATGTATGCGTTTCATGTGCAGGTTTCTCCCTATGCTGCTAGTCCTGGGTTGCAGTTTAGAAGTTAATTGTTTCCTTTCATGTCTGTCTGTTCACCTGCTGATCGTTGTCCTGATCCCCTCCCTATATAAAGCGATGGGCCCATATTCGATCACTCTATCATTTTGTTCCAGCCTGCCTTTATCCAGTCTGCGTTCTGAGCTCCCTGCTGTTTATCCTGTTCAAGTTTGTGTTTTCTTGTTCAGTATATTTCTTCTGGTTTCCCCTGTCTGTCTGCTGTTTCCCCAGTTATTCTCGTGTTCCTGATTTATGTTATATGTATGCTGATTACCTGGTTCTGACCCTTTTTGCTTGGCTGAATTATCTCCCGGTTCTGGATCCCTGGCTTCCGTATAAGGTACATGTTCTGGTTAATGACTCTTGACTTTTCTTGACATTTCTTGTGGATGCTCCTTGACTGTACCGTTGATATATTTACTTATGCACATTCCTGTATTCATCTGTACGTCCTTAGATTCTGCAGGGCGCTGGTGTATTATTTTTCTTTAGAGCAGATCCGGCTATTCTAAAGACCTGTCTTTCAGAGTAGGGCTGCTTTTTACCGTGCAGGGTCTCTGGCCTAGATTGTATACCAGTCTTGTGCAGAGTTCTATTGTTTATCCTGTGCTGTGCGTTCCTGTTATTGTTGCGGTATCTCTGCTTATAGGGGCTTTTACCTGATCCAGAGCCTTGCTACACCGCTGTCTGGTGTCGCCAGCATTACAGTATGGCCAATCATCGCTCAGAAATCTGGACGGCTATCTCAGGAGTGGAGAGCTCGCAACCGGTTGCCCGTCACCTCCAGGATGCAGGACATCTACTTCCTACCCTGAGAGTAATGGGAATCGATCATATTCCCCCCTTGTCACTTGGAGGGGACCGAGCACTTGGGTTGCTTAAGAAAGAATCATTTTGGATTTTCACTCTGGGCACTTTAGCTTTTTATGGGAAAAGAGAAGAATTCATACTCTTCGGGCTCTATCACCTCCTTCAAGCTAACGCTAGCGCTCACCTTAGCGCTAGCCTAAATGAGGTCATAGCATGCCGCACAGATCGCCTCTGATTCGCTAACGGATTTAAAACCCATTGGCGCTCATTAATTAGCGAGTTTACAGTACTTTGCGCTCCCTATATCTAACATGGGGAGCGCCAAGTGACAGCACTTGGTTGCTAAGAGCTGACACAAACAAAAAAGTTACCACCAGCTCAGAGGTGTAAGTGATGGATTGCACTTCTGCAGAATCCTTACCGGCAGCTCAAACCCCCCCTCCAAAAAAAAATAAAAAATCACATATTCACCTCTTACCCTGTGGCGAGAACGGTGGCCCGATCCGCTGCTTCTGGCCGCCGGGAGCAGAGACGGTCTCCCTCCACGATCACTCCACCGACCAGCAGGATCTCGAGAGAGCTAAGTTCCTGCCAGTCAATCATGTGACCTGGCAGCACGATCCTCCACGGAGTCCTATGGACATCATGGAGCGGATGCTTGGGACGGCACATTAGCACTGTCCCCCGGCTTCCGCGAGCCCAGTGGCCACTATGGTGCAGGCTGTCTTGGCGCCTGCCCCATGATCTGCTGGTGAAACTGGGATTGAAAGGGAAATAAGCGATAACAAATTTTTCCCCTTAGCGTCCTGGTTTTAGCTACAGGTAAACGATAATGACCTTCATTTTTACCAACGTGATAGCCTTTGACTGGTTACATCTACTTCTTTGCCATGCAATTGGGTCTGAGATATGCTTTAACAGTCTGCTCTACTAATTATGTCTATATATTGTATGTCTACACTGCTGTGTATTTTTTTTTTTCTGGACGGAACATGTATTTTGTATAAGCCTATGCATGTTAACTATCAGGGTTATTCAGAGAGAGCCGATCTGGCCCCAAAATGTAACTGGACACTGAATTCTCAGCAAACGGGATCATTTCGGGGCCATTCCGCTATTCAGAGCGCAAGCAACTTGCCAAATCTTGGCTAATTGCCTGCACGTACGGTGCCTGTTCGAGAGCAGTGAAATGCCCATAGAGAAGCAATGGTTAATCTATTCAGAGACACTGAACAGCAGAGAAAAGTTGCCAAAGTGCCCTGCTGTTTGGTGGTTTCATTCATCAGGTTTAATCAGGCGAATCCCATAGGCTCTAATGTTAAAAATATTCACATTTAATTCAATATCTAATAAACCATTTATCATTATATTCTGCAGTAAAAAGTCTGTTTATTTTTAGATTTGTTTTAGGCTAGGGTCAAACGAAAGCATTTTTCCCCGCGAACGTCAAAAAGTGTGTCCGAACGCATTGACGTATTTTTTCACGTAATGCGCAAAAACAGTCAGCGACGCGCATTTTCGGGCGTGATTTTTTACGGATTCTCAATAAAACTCGTTTTGCGTCTGGACGTTATGTAGGCTGGACATTAGCAGCGTCTGACATCTCCTAATCACGCACACACGCCGCTATGCCGCCGCAGCGCACTCTGTACTAGCGGTTCTGCGTTCTCGAAAAAATGCGTTCATTTTCCACTTGCGTTGCGCGGCCGGACATTTGTGCGGCCGTACTTCGTATATTGGCCGTCATTGCCCGTCATTTGCTGCTACTGCGGCCGTGATTAAGTGCGCCAGAACGCGCGTTAAAAGTGCGCTGGTCTGACCCCAGCCTTGGGATCTTTCAGGCATTCTTTGTCAAAATTTATTTTCCATTTTGTTTTTTAATCGTTTTTTCTTTTTTCTGTAACAGCTCTTTTTATTATCATTCATTGGATCTTATATGTAAATTCCAGACATTTTCATTGAGTATTTTTTTGCAAACAGCATTTCACTTATCAAACATTCAAGCAAACTGTTTTTTTTTTTCACCCCTTTCGTCTGCTAGTCGGGTTTTTCCGGCGGCTGCTCTGTGCTGTGATCGCCGGCTGCTCGGATTTTTCTGGCGTGTTCGGCTTGGTCTTTGCGGAGGTCTCTGAGGGGTTTCGGTGAGTGTTCGGTGAGTATTCGGTGAGTGTTCAGAGAGTGTTCTGCGGGTTTGCGGCGAGTTTTCCCTGCACTACAGCGGTCCTGTGGTGATTGCTGAATACCCCGCAGGGTCGGCAAACTAGGAATCGCTGAATCCCCCGAAGTGCGGGGAACGAAAAGTCACTGAACATGCGGTGACTCTTCAGATCTCTTTGAATAACCCTGTATGTTTTTTTGCCTAGGTAAACAATGGGTTAAATTTTGGGTAGAGCGAGTGCATTATCGAATGAAGGCCCCTCCTTCTGTTTTAATTGTTATGTGTTTTTATATCATATGTGTATGTATCTTTGCCAGCCTTGAGTGAAGTCCCGCTGAGAACTGAAACGTCGACATTGCTGCGATATTCTAATAAATATTTTTATACCAGTTGGAGAGACTCGGTGTGCACCTCTTCTCGTTCTCTATTATATATAAAAATAATTTTATATTTATTTATTTATTTTACTTTTTTTTTTTTTTTAAAGTTTTGATATCCTATTGAAAAATTCCTGGAAAAAAAGCAGCATCAAAAAATGACAAGGTAAAAATGTTGGGCTATATCCCCTCCATATGACTCCATGGAGGCTTGTGCTTCCGGGCCATGTGATCTCCCTCTCGCGTGATCGTGCATGGCTGTTTAGTGATCGCAGAGGGAGACTGGGGACTTTTGGTCCCCAGTCTCACTCTGCTCCCGGCAGCCAGAAGTGGTGGAACGGGCATTCTGCCCCTTCTTTTAATGCTCCATGAGAATGTGTTTTTCAATATTTTAAAATGTGTAATTTTTTTTTTTTTTTATTCCTCCGAAACAAAAATTAAAAAAAGTATTCCCCCTAGTTTTGGCACTTTATTTTTGGCACAACAACATGCTGCTGTATGTCACTCACTAGATATACCTTAAAGTGGAATATGCCCGCATAGTCGTTCTCATAACTTTGGTCGCTTGGCACCACCAGTGGCAGGACCTTTTCATTCAGAGTGAGGGATGCGAGTGACGAGTTACCTGCAAAATAGACATTAAAAAAATAGTTTTCCAATAAATAAATAAAAACAGGAATACGGTTAATAAGGTCATGTTTTGGTTACTCTTGTGTTGCCAGAACTTGGAGACACAATCAGGGTTATTCAAAGAGAATCGAAAAGTCACCGCACGTCCGGTGACTTTTCGTTCTCTTCAAATTGGTGCGATTCGGCGATCCCATTTCGGTGACCCTGCGGTGTATTCAGCAAGCATCATGGGGCTGTCATAATGCAGGGAAAAGCCACCGCAAACCAGACGAAAACTCACGGCAAAACCCCGGTGAAGGCACACCGAAACCCGCAAAAATATCTTGATTAACCTCGCCGAACACGCCGGAGTAACCTGAGCAGCCGCCGATCACAGCACAGAGCAGCCGCCGGAAAAACCTGACACCGCATACGAATGGAGTGAAGAAAAAACAGTACACCTGAATGTTTGAAAAGTGAAACCCTGTTTGCAAAGAAACTACTGAACGAAAATGTCTGGAATTTACATATAAGATCCAATGAATGATAATAAAAAGGGCTGTTACAGAAAAAAGAAAAAACAATTTTAAAAAAAAAACGGAATTTTTTTGCAAAAAAATACCGAAAAATGCCTAAATGCGTGGGATTATCTCTAACGTGGGATTATCTCTAACACAAGTAGTTGAGGAGCCGACCCGTAAAGAGGCCATATTGGATTTAATACTCACAAATGGAGGTTTGTATCAGACGTTGTTGTAGGTGAAAATTTGGGATCTAGTGATCACCAGTCAGTATGGTTTAATATAAGAACAGGGATGTAGCCGCACCACACAAAAACAAAAGTTTTAGACTTTAAAAAAACAGATTTTTCTAAAATGAGATTTTGTGTGAAGGAGTCATTATCAGACTGGAGGAGTTTAACCCTTTCGCTGCTGAGGCTTTTCCCGCCCCTGTGCTGAGCTCATTTTTACCGATTTTGCTTATCATGTTTAAACGCGTTTTGAAGGCTTATTTTAGTATATGACCCAGACATATTATATATCGTTCTTTCCGTCAGACTCGGCAGATTCATAATATGTCATTATTATATGTATACGTCATGACCTGTCTGTATATTATAACAAAAAATGCAATAAAATATGAATTTTCAATAATTTACAACGTGTAAAGTTTTTTTTTCACATTTTAACATGCGAGCAATTGTGGTTATATTTTGTATGGGGTGCGCTTGTTAAAAAAAATTAGAGATGGGGTCTCGTTACATTTTTGTTTGGGGAAAATTACGCGATTTTTAACAAACGCACCGCATACAAAAATCGTTAATGCGGCATCATTGTTCACATTATAATTGAAATGGGAACAATATTGCTGCATTAACAAACCAAAAAAAAGAAAAAAAAATTGTTTATTTTTGTTTTATAATTTTTTTTTAAATATTTTTTTATTTTTATTTTTAATTTTTTTTAAAAAACTTTTTCATAGTCAAGATTGGTATTGTTAGAACGGCCATGCTCTGGCCGATCCAACAATACCAAACATTAACCCCTAACTGCCACGGATCGGGAGATAGGGGGTTCCAATGAACCCCCTATCTCCACCATTGGTGGCAGTTAGGGGTTAACTCCAGGACTGGCGTCATCGTGCTATGCACAATGACGCCAGTCCTCAGGGGGCATTCCCGGAAGCTTGGCCGACATCCAAGATGTCGGCCAGCTCCGGGAAAGGATCACGAACCGGCGCTTTTCGGCGCCGATTCGTGATCCGGCCCCCATGGGGTTAATGCCAGGTACCATTTGGAAGGGCAGGCTGTGCCCTTCCAAACGGTGCCTGGGTTAACCCCCTGCACGCCGCCGATCGGGAGGGAGAGAGGTCCGAAGGACCTCCCCCCCTCCCTTTCAGGCACCTCCTCCGCACATGCGGGGGGCGCCTGAATTAGGTGTCATCGCGCCCCCGCGATGACACCTAATTACTCCGGCGGCGGTTCCGGGTGCTGGGCTGACATCGAGGATGTCAGCCCGCACCGGGGGGCCAGCGATCGGCCGGAATCCGGCCGAACGCTGACCCCAAAGAGAGGACGCGCTCAGCGCGTCCACCGCATGGAACGCTTAAACGGTTAAAGGGTGTCCAGGAGAAATGGGATTATTTAAAGGAAGCATTATTGAAGGCCACAGGAAATTGCATTCGGCTTGTTAGCAAAAACAAAAAAGGGAAGAAACTCTGCAGAAGTGGCCAAAATAGTGAAGAACAAAAAGATAGCATTCAATAATTATAAAAAAACTCAGGCAAACCTATAAAATTAGGCAGAAAGAGGCAAAGCAATTTATAAGAGCTTCCAAAGCACACGCAGAAGAGAAAATAGCTCAGTCAGTAAAAAAGGGGACAAAAAATTTTTTAGATACATAAACGAGAAAAGAAAAGTAAAACAAGGATTAGTTAGATTAAAAACAAAGGAAGGAAGGTATGTAGAAGAGGATAAAAGTCTCGCTGACTGCCTCAATGAATATTTTTGTTCAGTCTTTGCAGAAGAAAAGGAAGGAAAGGGACCTCAGTTAGGAGAGAACACTAAAGAGACATTTACATTTGAGTTTACAGAGGAGGAGGTTCTACAGCAGCTGTCTAAAGTAAAGACAAATAAGTCAATGGGCCTGATGGGATCCACCCTAAATTATTAAAAGAGCTCAGTGATGTAATAGCAAAACCGTTAACAGATTTATTTAACCAATCCTTGTTAACGGGAGTCGTCCCAGAAGACTGGAAATTAGCAAATGTTGTGCCCATTTACAAGAAGGGTAGTAGGGAGGAATCGGGGAACTATAGGCCAGTTAGTCTTACGTCAGTAGTGGGGAAATTAATGGAAACCATGTTAAAGGAAAGGATTGTTGAACATCTAAAAACACATAGATTACAGGATCAGAAACAACATGGGTTTACCTCAGGGAGATCATGCCAAACTAATCTTATTGATTTTTTTGATTGGGTAACAAAAATAATAGACACAGGTGGTGCAGTAGACATTGCTTATTTAGAGTTCAGTAAGGCTTTTGATACTGTTCCGCATAGAAGGCTTATCAATAAATTGCAATCTTTGAGCTTGGATTCCAATATTGTTTAATGGATTAGGCAGTGGCTGAGTGACAGGCAACAGAGGGTTGTGGTAAATGGAGTTTATTCAGCGCAAGGTCTTGTTACCAGTGGGGTACCTCAGGGGTCAGTACTTGGACCCATTCTCTTTAATATTTTTATTAGTGATATTGCAGAAGGTATTAATGGTAAAGTATGTCTTTTTGCTGATGACACAAAGATTTGCAACAGGGTTGACGTTCCTGGAGGGATCAGCCAAATGACAAATGATTTAGGTAAACTAAAAAAATGGTCGGAGTTATGGCAATTGAGTTTTAATGTGGATAAGTGCAAGATAATGCACCTGGGACGTAAAAACCCAAGGGCTGAATATAGAATATTTGATACAGTCCTAACCTCAACATCTGAGGGTTGGGATTTAGGGGTCATTATTTCAGAGGATCTAAGGGTAAGAAGTCAATGTAATAGAGCAGCAGGAAATGCTAGCAGAATGCTTGGTTGTGTAGGGAGAGGTATTAGCAGTAGGAAAAGGGAAGTGCTCATGCCACTGTACAGAGCACTGGTGAGACCTCACTTATAGTACTGTGTGCAGTACTGGAGACCGTATCTCCAGAAGGATATAGACATCTTAGAGAGAGTTCAGAGAAGGGCTACTAAAATGGTGTACGGCTTGAAGGAGAAAAGTTACCAGGAAAGGCTTAATGATCTTAACATGTACAGCTTGGAAAAAAAGACGAGACAGAGGAGATATGATAGAAACATTTAAATACGTAAAGGGAATCCACAAGATAGAGGAAGGGAGTATATTTAAACGGAAACAAAATAGCAAAACAAGAGGACATAGTCTTAGATTAGAGGGGCAAAGGTTTAAAAGTAACATCAGGAAGCATTATTTTACTGAGAGGGTGGTGGATACATGGAACAGTCTTCCAGTAGAAGTGGTAGAGGCCAAAACAGTAATTGAATTTAAGCAAGCATGGGATAGGCATAAGGCTATCCTAAACAAAAGATAAATCCAGGTAAAGTATCCATGTAATTGGGCAGACTAGATGGGCCGAAAGGTTCTTATCTGCCGACATTTTTCTATGTTTCTATGTTTCTAAAAAAATCTAAAGGTAACGAAACTTTTTATTGCAGAATATTATAATAAACGGTTTATTAGATATTAACCCTTTCGCTGCTGAGGCATTTCCCGCCTCTGTGCTGAGGTCATTTTTACCGGTTTTGCTCATCATGTTTAAACGTGTTTTGAAAAATTAGAGATGGGGTCTCTTTACATTTTTTTTTGGGGAAAATTACGCGATTTTTAACAAACGCACCGCATACAAAAATCGTTAGTGCAGCATCATTGTTCACATTATAATTGAAATGGGAACAATATTGCTGCATTAACAAACCAAAAAAATAAAAAAACTTGTTTTTTTTTTTTTTTAGAATTTTCTTTTAAAATATTTTTTTATTTTTATTTTTAATTTTTATTTTTTTTAAAAAACTTTTTTCACAGTGGTGTTTGCTATCGTTGGAACGGCCATGCTCTGGCCGATCCAACAGTACCAAACATTAACCCCTAGCTGCCACGGATCGGGAGATAGGGGGTTCATTGGAACCCCCTATCTCCACCGTTGGTGGCAGCTAGGGGTTAACCCCAGGACTGGCGTCATCGTGCTATGCACGATGACGCCAGTCCTCAGGGGGAGTTCCCGGAGGCTTGGCCGACATCCAAGATGTCGGCCAGCTGCGGGAAAGGATCACGAACCGGCGCTTTTCAGCGCCGATTCGTGATCCAGCTACCCAGGGGTTAATGACAGCCACAGTTTGGAAGGGCAGGCTGTGCCCTTCCAAGCGGTGTCTGTATTAACTCCCTACTCCCCGGCGATCGGGAGGGAGAGGTCCGAAGGACCTCCCCCCCTCCCTTTCAGGCTCCTCCTCCGCACATGCGGGGGGGGCGCCTGCATTAGATGTCATCGCGTCGCCGCGATGACATCTAATGTCCCCGCCGGGGTCCCGGATTGACGGGCTGACATCCAAGATGTCAGCCCGCACCAGGGGGCGCAGCAATCCGCCGGAATCCGGCGGATTGCTGCCTCCTGTGCTCGGACGCGCTGAGCGCGTCCGTAGCACAGGAGAACCACTTGGCTGGACGCGCTGAGCGCGTCCATAGCAGCCAAGTGGTTAAATTAAAACGGGAATATTTTTAACATTGAAGCCTATGGGATTCGCCTGAATAAACCTGTCGAATGAAGCCACTGAATGGCAGTGCAATTCGGCAACTTTTCCCTGCAGGTTTTTGTTCTCTGAATAGATGAAGCATTGCTTCTCTATGGGGATTTCACTGCACTCAAACAGGCACCGAACAGGCACCGTATGTGCAGGCAATTCGCCAGGATTTGGCGAACTACCTGCTCTCTGGATAGCCGAATGGCCAGGAAAGGTAACCGAATGCTGAATTTCAGCGTTCGGTTACCTTTCGCCAGTAATTTGGATCTCTTTGAATAACCCTGTGACTGTTTAATAAAGTTTTCCCCTTTACTTTTACCAATCAGTCTCGTGTTCTGTTGATTAAATAATAAATTAATTGCTGACTAGTGATGAGCCGAACACCCCCGTGTTCGGTTCGCATTCGAACTCGAACAATTTCAAAATTCAAACACGAACCAAAGTCAATGCAAGTCAATGGGACGCTAAAGTTCGATTTTTAGAGTGCCCTCCAAGAGGTCATATATGCAAGTTATTTGCCATAAAAGGTGTATGGGGGTCCGGGTAGTGCCCTGGGGGACAGGAAACAAGGACAAAAAGTTAAAAAAACAAACCTTTTTAAAGGAACAGTGAGTTTTCCATGAAATAAAGGTTAAGAATAAAAATGAAATAGTCCTTCAAATATCGTGCCTAGGAGGTCCCCATAACCTGCCCGTGAAGTGGCGAATTTGTAGGATGTATAGAAATATTTAAAAACAAAACAATGACATTTCAAATGACGGTAAATGGTTTTCCTTTTTTCTATTAATGAACAACTGCTTGGGGCGGCAGTCTGTATGAAAAGAAGAGACATTTTAAGACACGCAGAACAAGTTTAGTGATTTTTTGGCTAAATTATGGTGAAACTTATGCAGGCTTTAGATATAAGTAACAATAGGTGCTTTAAAATTGTGCCTTTAGTGTCGGCAACAGTGCCGTCACACCGTAACCCCTCTGTGGTATTGTGGAAGAGTTCAGGGTTGGACCCTGTGGTCCAATATTAAAATGATATGAATCTGGTATAGGCGTCAGTGGCAGTGCACCCAAATATTGTGCCTTTGGTGGCAGCAAGTGCCTTCACACCGTAAGTAACCCCTCTGTGGTATTGTGGAAGAGTGCAGGGTTGGACCCTGCGGTCCAATATTAAAATGATATGAATCTGGTATAGGCGTCAGTGGCAGTGCACCCAAATATTGTGCCTTTAGTGGCAGCAAGTGCCTTCACACCATAACCCCTTTGTGGTGTAGTGGAAGAGTGAAGTGGTGGAGGTTTTGGGAATGCAGAAGAGATCCCCGATCTATTCAGTTACGTCAGCATCAGGGGATTGATAGCTGCTGATCCAGGACTGATTCATTTTTATAAATGTCAGCCGGTCTACAGAGTCGGTGGACAGACACACTCTTTTGTCTGTGACAAAACCTCCAGCGGCACTGAACGTCCTTTCAGAAAGCACACTGGATGAAGGGCAACCTAATAGCTGCATAGCATATTGGCTAAATTTTGGCCAGTGATCCAATCTCAACACCCAGTAAGCCAGTGGATCATCTGCTGAAAAGGTATCCAGGTCTGCCCTTGCCCCTGGGTAGTCCTGCACCATACGGTGAAGACGCCGGCAATGGGTGCCTACATTTGATGTCCCTGCGTTGTGAACTAAAAACAATTAAATCAGTCAAGCGGCCCCAGCCTTCACAGCTTTTCCTCTGATCATCTGCAGCCTCAGAAGCACGTGTGTCATCACTTGGTAACCTACCATTGCCTGGAAAGGTGTTACACAAGTGTCGCTTTAGAGCGTCCTCAAGTTGTTTCATCCTGTCCTCCCTCTGTGCGGGCAGGATGAGCTCTTCAACTTTACCCTTGTATCGTGGATCAAGAAGGCTTGCCAACCAGTAATGATCCCTCTCCTTGATAGCACGAATCCTGGCGTCCTTTAGCAGGCTTTGCAGTATAAGGGAGCCCATGCAGCGTAGGTTGGAGGTGGCATTAGCTTCCGAGTCTTCCTGGTCAATGAGGCTGACCCCATCGTGCCCTTCCGCCTCCCAGCCACGTACTAGTCCTTGGGTTTCTGGGCACACAAAACCCTCCCTTGAGGAATCCCCACCTTCAATGCCCCCACTAATTAAATGTTAATCATCCTCCTCATCCTCCTCCTGTCTGATCTGAGGACCTGCAGGAATGCTCCCTGCGTAAAGACTGGGGCCTTGAGAGCTAGGGAAGGCCTCCTCTAAACCGCTGCTCTGCCTCTAGTGCCACATCTATAATTCCCTGCAGAGTGCGCTCCAGCAGGAACACTAAAGGAACTGTGTCACTGATGCATGCACTGTCCCTGCTCACCATCCTCGTTGCCTCCTCAAATGGTGACAGTACAATGCATGCATCCTTGCTCATCAGCCACTGCAGGGGGAAAACATACCAAGTTGACCTGAACCTGTCCTTGTGCCATACTCACACAGGTACTCATTGATGGCCCTCTGTTGCTTGTGCAGACGCTGCAGCATTGCCAATGTCGAGTTACACCTGGTGGGCATGTCATAGATCAGGCGGTTTGTGGGAAGGTGGAATTCTCTTTGAATTTCTGCCAGGCGAACACTTGCTGGGAATGAACGTCTGAAGTGGCTGCAGACTTTTCTGGCCTGACTGAGAAGCTGTGCCAGCCCTGGGTACCTGGTTAGGAAACGCTGTACCACTAGATTTAGGATGTGTGCTAGGCATGGTACATATGTCAATTTACCCTTGCGTAAGGCGGAGAGAAGGTTGCTGCCATTATCACAGACGACCATTCCCTGCTGAAGCTGGCGTGGTGTTAACCATCTCTGCACCTGCCCCTGCAAAGCTGACAGAATTTATGGCCCGGTGTGGCTCCTGTCCCCTAAACAAACCAGCTCAAGCACAGTATGGCATCTTTTTGCTTGAGCCATTGCGTAGCCCCTGCCATGTGTCGGTTTAACTGCCACTTCGCCAGAGACAGAGAAGGAGGAGGAGGAGGAGGAAGAGGTGGTGGAGCAGACAAACCTCATACAATACACTGAAGAAAAATCTGAACAGAGTGTTCAGAAAAAAGTACCGTTATTGAACCGTAAGGGGCTCCACCTTTCCAAGAACTCTTACTCAATTTTATTAAACACACAAAAACCAACATAAAGTGACCATACATTTAAAAACATAGATAAGGTGAGTATTGGGCGATATTGTTAAAACTTAATGTCATTGGGATATCTCTGTAAAGGATGGTATAATGACAGTCCAGCCTGTACCCTATTGGGTTAAAGAGGATAATCTCAATCAGTTCTGTTTAATATGTAGTTAACCCAGATGGCTCAGCCATTAAACAGCAAGACAATCTTATACTGTTCAATCAATGGCCCAAAGGAACTGCGTAATTAGAACTGCCGCATACATTTATCAACAGGTGGAAAAATTAAATTGACAAAAAATGAGATCCATATCTGTTCTGTATTATACGGTATACAAAATAATAATGATACTAATCGCAATAATGGTGAAATATTCAGAGAATAAGAATACCTTGTAATAATCCGACAGAAGGTTCAATTAGAGGTATATGTTCCAGAGTAATAGCGTACAGTTTTACACCAATTGAGTTGTCTCTACGTGTTAAGATATGTTGTCTGAGGTGACCATATAATTGGTTCACTAATATTTGTAAGAACTATTACTGTTGGATCAACCGTTCCTTAGTCTGTTCAAAAGACCAAGGAGTTTAGTAGCAATTGTGATTGTAGAAATTCGCTAAATTGCTGATTAATTTACTTAAACAGAGAAAAAAAGCGGTTAGGCTTAACTATCATTCCTCATAGTTCGTAATTAACAAGATAGACTGGTTCTGTTCTTTCCATTACCAATGGGTAGAATTATAATCACAAATTGGATACCACAGTGCCCATAAATCCGAGTGCCTTGTTTTTAAATGGCTAACGCCCTCCAATTGCAGCTAGTCAACTCGTAACCAGGGTGAGGGGGGGGGGTGGTGTCATTATACCATCCTTTACAGAGATATCCCAATGACCTTATCTATGTTTTTAAATGTATGGTCACTTTATGTTGGTTTTTGTGTGTTTAATAAAATTGAGTAAGAGTTCTTGGAAAGGTGGAGCCCCTTACGGTTCAATAACGGTACTTTTTTCTGAACACTCTGTTCAGATTTTTCTTCAGTGTATACTAGTTCAAAGTTTCAATCCTTAATATAGTACCCATTGGCCTCGACCTTTTTTTGTTTGTTTTGTTGTTACTTTTATAAACCTCATACAAGCAGCTTTTCAGGAGGCATGGTGGATAAGCAAGCTCCAGCACAGAGCCCCGTCCTGGATCTCTCCCAGCTGCAATCAGAGTTACCCAGTGTGCAGTGAAGGAAATGTAACGGCC
This sequence comes from Leptobrachium leishanense, assembly GCA_009667805.1. Classification (NCBI taxonomy): domain Eukaryota; kingdom Metazoa; phylum Chordata; class Amphibia; order Anura; family Megophryidae; genus Leptobrachium; species Leptobrachium leishanense. The sequence goes on along the minus strand of CM019066.1, from coordinate 356,172,764 downwards.
CTGTCCATGCTTTCTGGACCACGTGTCTAAAGTCATGTGCACCTTGCTGCTGACTGCCTTTCCCAATGACTCCATAACATTGTGTTCCACGTGCTGGTATAGTGCTGGAATGGCCTTCCGTGAAAAGAAATGGCGTTTTGGAACCTGCCACAGTGGTACAGCACATTCAGCAAATTAACGGAAGGAAGCATAGTCTACCAGCTGGAAAGGCAGCAGCTGTAATGCGACTAATTTTGCTAAGCTGGCATTTAGACGCTGTGCTTGGAGATGGTTGGGACTATATTTTTTCTTACGCTGCAGCAGCTGGGGCAACGTAATCTGACTGCGTAAATCTTCAGCTGATGGGATGCTGTCACATTGTGAGTAAAGGACCTGCTACACCCATTACTGTACCATCATCCCTGTCAGTGGAGGTTGTAGGCAATGACATGGCAGGACATATAGTGGGGGTAGAGACAGATGAGGAGGAGGAGGACGTATGCAAAGTGTTGTGCCAACGGGATGTGTGGCATATGTGGCCTCAAGCATGTGGTACCCAAGCGTTGGATGTCTTTCTCACGCTTGATCCTCTTCTGACATAGATTACAAATAGCAATGGTGTGGCTACTGCACATTTCCTAAAGAACTCCCAGACAGCAGACTTCCTGTACATGTGCTTTGAGACAACAGCGCTCTGCATCTGAGCAGCTGTGACTTCTGATGCCTTGGACTGGCTACGGTCGGTCATAGAGGATGTTATGCCTCGTTTTTGTTGTGCCTCCTCCTCCCTTGACTCCTCTGTTCGATCAGGCACCCAGGTCCTCATAATCATCATCACCCCCTATCTCCTCGTCACTGGAGCCAACCTCACAATATGCTGCAGCTGCTGGGGGAACGTGAGTGCCAGTTCTTTGTGTGTCACTGGCACCCTCTCCCTCTAGGCTGATTTTACTCCCTTCCTCAACCTCAGAGTTTGAATCAGAGCACTGGAGTTGCTGCGCATCCTCAAGCAGCATGTCACTGTAGTCAAACGATTCAGCTGACTCCTCTGTGTATGATAGTGAGGCTACGGCAGGAGTAGCTGTGGACATGGAGGCTGAATTAGATGTTTTGACAGCTGAGGTGGACTGTAAACCACTACAAGCCTGGCTAGCAGAGGACTCGGAGGATGAGGATGGCCTGGTTAGCCAATCCTGCAAATCTTCTGTATGTTGCTGCTGCTTAAGATGGCCAGCACCAGTTAGAAACAAGGACAAGCGTGCCCCTGCAGAGGATGCACCACGTCCACGATGACTAGGGGCACAGTCTTCCGACACAGAGGCTGCTTGCCCTCTTATCGGTGTCTGGGAGCGTCTGCCTGTCCTTTTTGGTCTTTCTGATATGGTGAGTGATATATAGATTAAAGATATACAGAACTCTGATTCAACTCTGTTATAAAAATTGGAGATATGCAGAACTCTGATTCAACTGGGTTATCTAGATTAAAGATTTCCAGAACTCTGGTATAACTCAGTGAGACACCCTGATAGCTGGCAGCCAGTGACAAGACACAGATTAAAATTCCCAGAAACCTCCTATAAATCTGTGAGACCCCCTGATGGGTGGCAGTGACAAGACACAGATTAAAATTTGCAGAAATCTGCTAGAAGTATGTGGGACCCCCTGATAGCTGGCAGTGAGAAGACACAGATTACAATTCCCAGAAACCTCCTATAAATCAGTGAGACCCCCTGATGGGTGGCAATGACAAGACACAAATTACAATTCACAGGAACCTCCTATAAATCAGTGAGACCCCATGATGGGTGGTAGTGACAAGACACAAATTACAATTCCCAGGAACCTCCTATAAATCAGTGAGACCCCCTGATGGGTGGTAGTGACAAGACACAAATTACAATTCCCAGGAACCTCCTATAAATCCGTGAGATCCCCTGATGGGTGGCAGTGACAAGACACAGATTACAATTCCCAGGAACCTCTTTTAAATCAGTGAGACCCCCTGATGGGTGGCAGTGACAAGACACAGATTACAATTCCCAGATATCTTCTAGAAGTGAGACCCCCCAATAGCTGCTGGCAGTGAGAACACACAGATTACGACAATTCCCAGATATCTGGTAGAAGTGAGACCCCCCCAATAGCTGCTGGCAGTGAGAACACACAGATTACAACAATTCCCAGATATCTTGTAGAATTGAGACACCCACAATAGCTGCTGGCAGTGAGAACACACAGATTACAACAATTCCCCGATATCTTGTAGAAGTGAGACCCCCACAATAGCTGCTGGCAGTGAGAACACACACTAACAGAACAATCTCCTCTCAAAAAACACGTGCTGGGGCTGCGAGGGACGCCTTATATAGTGTGCTGCGGGACTTAGCTCTGTGAGCCCATGATTGGGCAAAATTTGCGCAATCAGGACTCTGAGACGTGATTTTCATAGTCTTGCACCTGTCTTGCACCTGACCTGTGGTCAGGTGCAAGGCTGTAGCCAATTACAAGCTTCAGGCCAGTGGAGAAGTGCATTGTGGTCCATTGTGGTGCATTGTGGGCGAACTCGAACCGAACACGTGGAAATGTTCAGAGTTCAGCGAACAGCCGAACGGCCGATGTTCGATGCAAACTCCGAACAGATCGAACCGAACAGCTCATCCCTATTGCTGACTGCTTAGGCAATACACCCACCGGTGTCTGGATAGGCACTCACCGAGACTCCCTTGCCGAATATCATCTTGAGTTGCTCCTCCTTCAATGAATTGCGGCTTCGGAGTTATTTCCTGCAGGGATAAAATAAATGACGGATTTTAAACATATTTAAAAAAACACTCTGTTCTTGTTCCTCTTTTCTATTTTATATGTATTCGTGTTTGTAATGGAGCTTTTAACCCCTTTAATGCCAAGCACTTTAACTATACAAATCAGTGTATTCAGGAGTCAAGTCAAGCAGGAACGCAATTCCTGCACTATATTTACAGGGGGAACTAAGTTCCCATAGGTCCTACACACTGTTATATGTGGTGTTGCAGTGTTTGGTCCCTTTCTGTATGGGAACGTAAGACATTTGATATGAAAATGATCACATATTTTAACACCATAAAAGAAGGACTCTATGTGGATTCTGACTTTTTATTATTATTATTATTATTTATTAAGAGCCAACACATTCCGCAGCGCTGTACAAGGTGCAATGGGTAAAGTAAAAAATGGGTTTATTTTTCCTCTTCTTTAAGTTGGGTCATTCACTCTTTCCTCCTAGGCACCACCATCAGATGTTCACCATGATGCTTATCTGTTTGGTTTTATGGGCCTATGATCTGTCCTCTGTTTGTTTACCTTACTTGACCATAGGATTCCACTATTAGTATTTACAACAACCCCACCCTTCTGCTTGGATCTTTATTGTTCAAGTCTACGATTTTGGTCAGTTTACCAACAAGACCTGAGGAAGAGAGGTTACACTCTCGAAAGCTTGTCTTTAAAATGTAATGCTAGTCCAATAAAAAAGGTATCACTACTCACTGCTATACTCTGATTTTGGCATATGGACTAACATGGCTTACCAAATCTACAAACATATATATATATATATATATTTATCAAAATTATGCATAAATATCTATCGAAATTGAGTACTTTTTGCAAGATTAATGTGAGATGACAATCATTAAAAGGACACTCTACTCATCCATTCCTGACCACTTTACACTTTTAAAGCGGTCAGGATGTGAGCAGTGCCCCCTTCTCCAACACCCCCCCTGATATGGCAGATATACTAGGTGAAGTGGAGGAGTTTCCTCCACTTCACCCAGCAGCCGGAATTTTGAATATCACAACTGCCGGACACCAGATCGGTCACTAGTGATGTCACGCACAGAGATCGGCCAACGACACCCTCTGAGACCAATCTCTGTAGCGAGTGTTCCCAGAGGGGCAGCTGATGGATCAGATCTGTGAATGCGCGTGCAACTCCGACCCATCGCTCTGCGAAGGTGCTACTGGACTTGTGTGCGGAAACTGAGCAAATCCCGTAGTGTTGAACAATTTGCTGCTCCTAAGCTACGTTAATTGTATAGGAGCGCAATTTACGCAGAAAAGCTTTAGGGTCTTGCAGATTCGTGAGTCCTTGAGCTGAAGAGGAGGAGGAGCAGCGTGCGGCGAGGGACATAAAGTGAGTAAAATCACCCCAAAAAGAGAAAAGACAATGTCAAGGAATTGACTGAAGACCATCTGCTTACCGAAGGTCTGAGCCAAACAACTTCCACGTTCTCGTCTTTATCGAGAGACGATTTTTCTGCAGGGAATTTGTCATCTTCGAATAACTTGCCCGATGCCAAGCACTGCGCCCTCAGCTCGTCGTATCCCTGGTCTAAATACTTCACAGGGTTCTGAGGACTGCTACCGACACCCTGAGCGCGAGCTCTCTCTTTGATTATTTTACATGCCGCTCCTGACATGACGTCTACGACCTCTCACTAATTTCCCGATACGACAACGACGAGCTTTAAATAAGGGGCTGGGTCTGAGAAAAAGCCCTGGAGACAATGGAGCGCTGTGGGAAACAAACACGAACTAAGAAATGCAAATTTAATGAGGTTGAGTTTACTTATTAAGATATTACAAAAACATATATTTTTAAGAAATCAGATGACTATTATTCTCAAGGTTTAGATGTCCACATGCCTCAAACTGAAAATATTGTGCCGGGACCAGGTGGCTGTGCCATGCTTTACCACCAGCCTTTAAAAGGAAACAAAGTAGCAAAACAAGAGGACATAGTCTTAGATTAGAGGGGCAAAGGTTTAAAAGTAACATCAGGAAGCATTATTTTACTGAGAGGGTGGTGGATACATGGAACAGCCTTCCAGTTGAAGTGGTAGAGGCCAAAACAGTAATTGAATTTAAGCAGGCATGGGATAGGCATAAGGCTATCCTAAACAAAAGATAAATCCAGGTAAAGTATCCATGTAATTGGGCAGACTAGATGGGCCGAAAGGTTCTTATCTGCCGACATTTTTCTATATTTTTGCAAGACAGTCAGGGTAATTCAAAGAGATCCGAACGCTGGAGAAAGGTAACCGAACGCTGAAAATCAGCATTCGGTTACCTTTCTTGGCCATTCGGCTATCCAGAGAGCAGGCAATTCCTGGCGAATTGCCTGCACATACGGTGCCTGTTCGTGGGCAGTGAAATCCCCATAAAAAAGCACTGCTTCAGCTATTCAGAGAGCACAAACAAGCAGTGAAAGGTTGACGAAATGCCCTGCCTTTCGATGGTTTAATTCGGCAGGGTTATTCAGGAGAATATGTTATAAAAATACAAACGTATTCTTAGGGAGCGCAGGAAAAATAGATAGAGGTTCTTGCACAGAACAGGTTGCAGGATATTTTGCTGGATCCAATATTTACACTATAATAAAAGATAAAGAACAATCGTGCAATACTGTATATATACAGGTATAAACAGGTATGAGGTTGGAGAAAACCACTCACAAACGGGGAACCAATAGGTTCGTGTAGGACGCGGATAAGCCTCTATGGGGGGCTTCTCCCATCAGATGGTTCTTGATATATAGACAGATGATATCATGTTCTAGATTTCACCGGCGTGATGACCTCAGAATAGAAGGGTATACATAGCGTAATACCGTTAACACATGTGCATATATATATTCTCTGAGTTGGATTTACTCACGTATTACTGAGCCTCCCAACGAGTGGCTCAGTATTCAAGCAGAGGACCACTTTCGCCGTGGGGGGTCCTACCCTTGAACCGATGGCAGTGCGTTCCGGTCTGCTGGGAAAAGTCGATTGTTTCCAAAAATAGAAGGTTAACTCCCAGATGATTAAAAAGGGGGGTTTATTATTAAAAAATTCCTTAACAAGTAAAAACAAATAATAAATTGCAGAGGAAATGAAAATAAACAGATAAAATAAAGTAAACAAATAAAATAAACCAATAAATAAAACAAAAATGCAAAATAAATAAAGAATTATAGAAAATACGAAATTAAACAAAATAAGATCCGAAAATAAATAAAATAAGATCCGAGACGCGTTTCCCTCGCTAGCCTGCGAGTTTCATCAGTCGGTAGTTTTATAGCTGTAAGCAGAAGTTATTTATAGTCCTCTCAGTCCGGAAACGAAAAGTTTTTCAGGTGGCGTGCGTGTCAACGCGCAGTATGCGTTCCAAACGGTTTTTCGGAGCCCTCTGATGACGCATATCTTCTTCCAAGCCTCGTATTCAGGAGAATCCCATAGGGTTCAATGTTAAAAATAATCCTGTTTTAATTCGATATCTAATAAACCATTCATTATAAAATTCTGCAGTAAAGAGTCTCTTTATTTATAGATTTTTTGGATATTTTAATCATTTTTCTGTATTTTTTTTTTTTTTTAAAAAAGTCAGATTTTTTTTAAGTTTACTTTTTTTTCTGTAACAGCCCTTTTTATTATCATTCATTCGATCTTATATGTAAATTTCAGACATTTTCGCTCAGTAGTTTCTTTGCAAACAACGTTTCACTTTTCAAACATTCAAGCAAACTATTTTGCTAATTTATTCACTGCCTTTGTCTGCCGTGTCAGCTTTTTCCGGCGGCTTCGCTGCGTGTGATCAGCTCCTGCTTGGGTTTTTCCGGCGTTTTCGGCGGGTTAATCCAGATGTTTTTGTGGGTTTTCGGTGTGCATTCGCAGGATTTTACGGTTAGTTTTCGGCGGGTTTGCGGCGGCCTTTCCCTGCAATTCGGGGAGCCTGTGGTGCTTGCTGAATACACCGCAGGGTCGCCGAAATGGATTCGGCATAACAAACTGAATTGAAGAGAACGAAAAGTCACCGAACATGCGGTGACTTTTCGATTCTCTTTGAATTACCCTGAGTATCTCTGTATTCCTTTGTGTCGTTTTGATCTTCCACACAATTATACCATGGTCTCTATAAACAGAGGTGAGAAGAAGGGTGCCATTTAAGCCGCCACCATTGCTGGGGCAATTGGAGACCTTTTGTAGTGCCATACTTTATGGAAGAATCAAGCGTCTTAAATTACAGTGACTGCTGAATACTTTGCTACAAGTGTTTTTAACCACAATGTTGCAAGTTGAACAGAAAGGTGAAATGGCTCAGCAGTGAAAGGGTTAATAACAGCAGTTATTTAAGTTCATTTTGTGTAATGGATGGATGAAAAAAACAATTAAATATGTAAGATGCCTATAGCAGTGAATTAATTGTGTTAGCAAACCTTGGCATGAGAGTGTTCAACTCAGCTTTCTTGCAACAATGTATAAATATTGAGTTAACAGCACAGCAGCAGCAATGAGAATAAAAGACGTTAAAATACTAAATTGCCTTGAAGGTCTTAACAAAATATGCTAAAATAACAGATTATCATAACCCCTTCCAGTGCTTTTTTTCTGGATAAATAGGTGTGGGTACTCTCACGCCCACGGAAAACGATGATTAATATGACTATTTTTTGTGTCGTAATAAATACTCTTTTATTAACCCTTTAAGGACAGAGGCAATTTTACAAGTCATTCTTACTTTGTGCAGTGCAGGCAGCAGATAATGTGGCGATACTAGGAGCAATGCCAGCCTTTTGGGTGCAGGGCAAGGGGGCAATTCCGGACTGCGACAAGAACACAAATGCAGACTTTTACACACACAGCAGTCTGTTTAAAGACAAATACATGCATTTACACACACTGTTTTATATATTTATATACATACACACACACACCCCGAGAATCATGTATAACCAGGCACAGACCCCCAGAATTGAACATAGCCAGGCACAGACCCCCAGAATTAATTATAACCAGGCACATGCCCTCAGAATTAATTATAGCCAGGCAGAGACCCCCAGAATGGCTCCCCTCCTCATGGCTCAGTTTCCTGTATAGATAGCTCCACCCTTTGTTCTTTTCCCATTAATCCTTAGCAGCCTCATGTCTCATGGATTGGATCACATTATGATCTTGACCTATCCGATGTATATCATTGTGGATTTTTACAGTTTATGGAATAAACTTCATTAGATCTTCAAGGTGTCTTCTGGATTGAGTCACTGTCTGTAATTCAGCTAAGATTGAGAGTTATATATCTTTTTCCCTTTCTTTCTTTTTTCTTTTTTCTCTTCTTTCCTCTCTACTCCTCCTTTCTCTTATCTCTCTCCTACCCTCACCTTCACTCTGTTCTTCCTCTTCTTTACCCGCTTATTTTTTTCATCAATGAACTACACATCTGCTTCCCTAAATGACGGGACTGCTGTACTCGGAATTCTAAGGAGATACAGTTGTGTTCAAAATTATTCAACCCCCACTGAAATTGAGTGTTTTGGCCAGTTTGACATTGATTTTGATCATTCAGTCATCTTGCTTACAATTAAATCAAAGAGGCACGTGTAGGTCAGACAAATATAACATAACATTTATAATGAAATTACCACAAATGTATTTTCTGTGCTCACATCATTATCAGTTTTATTCAACCCCCAAGTGACATTCAATCTTAGTACTTAGTACAACATCCTTTTACAGTTATAACAGCTTTTAAACGTGAAGCATAGCTTGACACAAGTGTCTTGCAGCCATCTACGGGTATCTTCGCCCATTCGTCATGGGCAAAAGCCTCCAGTTCAGTCACATTCTTAGGCTTGCGCACTGCAACTGCTTTCTTTAAGTCCCACCAGAGGTTCTCAATCGGATTTAAGTCAGGTGACTGCGATGGCCACTCCAAAATGTTCCAGCCTTTAATCTGCAACCATGCTCTAGTGGACTTGGAGGTATGCTTGGGATCATTGTCCTGTTGAAAGGTCCAACGTCTCCCAAGCCTCAGGTTTGTGACGGACTGCATCACATTGTCATCCAATATCTCCTGGTACTGAAGAGAATTCATGGTACCTTGCACACGCTGAAGCTTCCCTGTACCTGCAGAAGCAAAACAGCCCCAAAGCATGATTGACCCCCCGCCATGCTTCACAGTAGGCAAGGTGTTCTTTTCTTCATAGGCCTTGTTCTTCCTCCTCCAAACATAGCGTTGATCCATGGGCCCAAACCGTTCTAGTTTTGTTTCATCAGTCCACAGAACACTATCCCAAACCTTCTGTGGTTTGTCCACATGACTTTTGGCATACTGCAGTTGACTCTTTTTATTCTTTGGAGACAGCAAGGGGGTGCGCCTGGGAGTTCTGGCATGGAGGCCTTCATTACGCAGTGTGCGCCGTATTGTCTGAGCTGAAACGTCAGTACCCACATCTGACAAATCTTTTCTCAGTTCCTCAGCAGTCACACGGGGGCTTTTCTCCACTCTACGCTTCAGGTAGCGCACAGCAGTCGAAGTCAGCATCTTCTTTCTGCCACGACCAGGTAGCGTTTCAACAGTGCTCTTTGCCTTGAATTTGCGAATGATGCTTCCTATGGTCTCTCTTGGTATGTTTAACATCTTTGCAATCTTCTTATAGCCATTGCCCTTCCTGTGAAGAGTAATCACCTCTTCTCTTGTCTTCCTGGACCATTCTCTTGACTTCACCATGTTTGTAAACACACCAGTAAATGTCTAGAAGGAGCTGAGTATCACAGTTATTTTAAAGCTGCCTAATTAGTGCTTATTATGCTTTATTGCTGCTCCGTGACATCCACAGGTGTTTTCAATACCTGATTGAAAACACTTGAATGAACCTCTGTTCTTCAGAGTGGTAGTCTTTAAGGGGTTGAATAATTGTGTCAATGAAGAATTCACAAAAGAAACATTTACTACTGTATTACAAAACCAATTGATGTCATTTTAGTTGCATATGGTTCTTTAAAAAGTCCTTGTAGGATTTCATTGTGAATACAATTACAAATGTACACTAAATTCCCTAAAACCCTTTACAGCATTGGGGGTTGAATAATTTTGAACACAACTGTATATATCACTTGTTTATTCCCTCTGATGCACACATGTACACATGTACCAGTACTTACTTCTCACTGTGATGTCAATTTATGACTACAGGCTGGCCTGTACTATATGTTATTGGTTGTATATGGTGCTGTTTTCTCATATATATCGGATCCTTAATCATTTGTATAATTTCTGTTTATAGCCTTAATAAAAGCTTTTCAGTACAAAAAAAGATTGTGAGTTATCGCCGTATCATCACAACTGTAGCTTTCAGAGATCACATTCTCAATGCTTGGATGGAGAAACAGAACAACGACGATTGGATCCACAACCATTTATTCATATGAAAATGATTACAGTAATACAAAACACTGTACAGTGTAAAGTAAAAATAAAAGAAATTAACCTGCAATTTACCTTTGAGAAGAATCGTGGCTGGTGGGAGAGAGAGAGAAAGGAGGACGGTTATTGTACAGGACGTTTATCACCAAAGTAATCACTGCTATCTGTTGGGAGGGTTTCAGCACGTCCGGTGTAATGTGTGATACTATTACACACGTTACACTGTGTGGCCCTCCCTGTCGAGCCTTCAGAATGCTGCGATGGATGCAGGGAGGAAAGGTCACACGGATGCACTCAATGCGCTCGTGTGACCATGGCCTCAGTTGTGACGTGACGCTCGGCAGACACAGCATACATACTGCTTGTATTGCAAAACATCGCTCGTTTGTCAAGTTATAATTTATAAAAAATTGTTGCTCTTCTTGCAAAACGCTCTCAAACCAAAATTCTCTCAATCAAAGTTTTACTGTAGATGCTTTCTTTAAACATTTCCGATACATAAGTGGTGTAAAGTAAAAATGTATTTTGTGAAAAAAATGTTACGTCCTACGACAGTTGAATGGTCATTTTCGGAATCAGCATGCAAAAAAACATACAAGAGAGCTAAAATTATGAAAATTTTTTTTTATGGTCGGCCTGTGTTACTTGAAAAAAATACAAACTTAATTGCAAGGGAGCGCAAGGATGGATCTCGGTAGGAATTTGTTCACAGTTGATGTCACAATTTCTTAATTGATCAGTATGTGATCACTATAAAAAAGAGAATCGACTAATTGCGCAGTATTGTTATACACATAGATCAATATACCTACAGAAATAAGAGAGAATCACTCACAAACAAAGAGCCTGTAGGCTTGTTTGTGTTCGCTTTTAAGCCTCTATGGGGGGCTTCTCCCATCAATCAGGTTGTAACTTGATGTAGTCAGATGGTATATACTTGAAACCTCGGTGAAGAGATAAAGGACAGTACATGACACAATACCAATGGGAGACAGATGGCAATATATTGTACACCAATCTACTCACGAATTTATGAGCCTCCCGATGAGTGGCTCAGTAAATGGGCTTTGGACCACTTAAGGATGATCCCACCTTTGCACAGGATTCCCAATAATTGAATGTAGTCAGTATCAGCAAGATGAATAAAAAAGGGGTTTTCGTACAAATAAAATTGATAGGAAGAAAATAATATAAAATAGGCTCCAATTTCCAATTTCCGAAACGCGTTTCGCTTGCTCAGGCTGCAAGCTTCATCAGTCGGGTAGCCTTTCTTGTGTGGAATGTCCATATTTAAGATAATAATATGTATAACAATACTGCGCAATTAGTCGATTCTCTTTTTTATAGTGATCACATACTGATCAATTAGGAAATTGTGACATCAACTGTGAACAAATTCCTACCGAGATCCATCCTTGCGCTCCCTTGCAATTTAAGTTTGTATTTTTTTCTATTATTGAGGGTGAGTGACACACCTGTGGTGAGCCGCATATTCGTCCAACTGTTTATTGTTAATCAATTATAGCGCCAAACACTTTTAACTCCTTAGGGTGTTAACAACCCGGCCTGTGTTACTTATCAAGACGCTTCATTAGCATAAACCATGGCATAGTTCCCAGCGTGTTTTGATCTACTTCCATCAGTCTATGAAACTGAATAGTAATCGTATCAAGGGATGAGCTGTTCGGTTCGATTAGTTCGGAGTTCGATTTGAACTTTGGCCGTTCGCAAGTTCGCGAACTTCGAACTTTTTGCCGTGTTCGGTTCGAGTTCGAAAAAAAAAAAAACATTTTGAAAAAAGTATAAAAAATGCTAAAAAATCGAGAAATAAAGAGACTCTTTACAGCAGAATATTATAAGCAGCGGTTTATTAGATATTGAATTAAAAAATAATGTCTACGTGCAAAGATTCTCACCTCTAAATGACCTGTATTCTCAAACGCCGTAAACAATAGGTGTTAATTAGTGTTTGGAAATAACATGTGCTTTTAATTAGTCTGGTCTAATGAATTTGATACATTGTCTGTAGAATGAGGGTGTCTGGAGGTGTCTCTTGAACATGTATCCAATAACACCTGTGCTTCTGAGAAGTGTTCATTTCTCTACTAAATGCTCCTCTGATATGCTGTTTAACCCCTTAACCCTGCATTTCACTGCTGTGTGCTCAGCTCATTTATACCGCTTTCGCTCATCATGTTTAAACGCGATTTGAAGCCACATTTTATTAAATGACCCAGACATACTAGATATCGTTCTTTCCGGCAGACTCCGCAGATTGATAATATATAATTTTTATATGTATACATCATGTCCTGCCTGTATATTATGACAAAAAATGCAATAAAAATTGAATTTTTAATCATCTGCCATGTGTAAAGTGTTTTTTTTCCCCACATTTTAGCACATGAGCATTTGCAGTTATGTTTTCTATGGGGTGCGCTTGTACAAAAATTAGAAATGGGGACTTGTTCCATTTTGTGGGGGGAATTACGTGATTTAGAGCAAACGCACCCCATAGAAAAAAATCATTAGTGCAGCATCATTCTTCACATTATAATTGAAATGTGAACAATATTGCTGCATTAATAAAAATAACACCAAAAAAAATACATGTTTTTTTTTATTATTATTTTTTTACTTTATACCTGGTCATGTTCAGGCCTTTCGATTGACACCCTCCATGACCCCCTAGCTGTCACGGTTCTGGAGATATCGGGGTTCAAATGAACCCCCTATCTCCACCAGTGGATTCCGGGCAGCTAGGGGTTCCCCGGCTATCTGACGTCCTCACGCTATGCGTGAGGACGTCAGGCAGTGAGGGGGGACCAAGGGGTGGAGCCGCCATCCGAGATGGCGGCCCCCACCGGAGCTAGGTCGCACTTCGGCGCCGCAAAGGCATCTCTATACACAGCCCCATCAGCATCACTATACACAGCCTCACAGCATCTCTATACACAGCCCCATCAGCATCTCTATACACAACCTCACAGCATCTCTATACACAGCCTCACAGCATCTCTATACACAACCCCATCAGCAACTCTATACACAAACGGCATCTCTATACACAACCCCATCAGCATCTCTATACACAGCCTCACAGCATCTCTATACACAACCCCATCAGCATCTCTATACACAGCATCTCTATACACAACCCCATCAGCATCTCTATACAAAGCATCTCTATACACAGCATCTCTATACACAGCATCTCTATACACAGCCCCATCAGCATCTCTAAACACAGCCTCACAGCATCTCTATACACAGCCTCACAGCATCTCTATACACAACTCCATCAGCATCTCTATACACAAACAGCATCTCTATACACAACCTCAACAGAATCTCTATACACAGCATCTCTATACACAACCCATCAGCATCTCTATACACAAACAGCATCTCTATACACAACCCATCAGCATCTCCATACAAAACCCCATCTGCATCTCTATACATAGCATCTCTATACACAACCTCACAGCATCTCTATACACAGCCTCACAGCATCTCTATACACAACCCCATCAGCATCTCTATACACAGCATCTCTATACACAACCTCACATGATCTCTATACACAACCCCATCAGCATCTGTATACACAGCATCTCTATACACAACCTCACGGCATCTCTATACACAGCCTCACAGCATTTCTATACACAACCCCATCAGCATCTCTATACACAGCATCTCTATACACAGCCTCACAGCATCTCACAGCATCTCTATACACAGCCTCACAGCATCTCTATACACAACCCCATCAGCATCTCTATACACAACCCCATCAGCATCTCTATACACAGCATCTCTATACACAACCTCACAGCATCTCTATACACAACCTCACAGCATCTCTATACACAACCCCATCAGCATCTCTATACAAAGCATCTCTATACACAACCCCATCAGCATCTCTATACACAGCATCTCTATACACAGCCTCACAGCATCTCTATACACAACCTCACAGCATCTCTATCCACAACCCCATAAGTATCTCTATACACAGCATCTCTATACACAACCCCATCAGCATCTCTATACACAAACAGCATCTCTATACACAACCCCATCAGCATCTCTATACACAACCCTATCAGCATCTCTATACATAGCATCTCTATACACAACCCTATCAGCATCTCTATACACAACCCCATCAGCATCTCTATACATAGCATCTCTATACACAACCTCACAGCATCTCTATACACAACCCCATCAGCATCTCTATACACAAACAGCATCTCTATACACAACCCCATCAGCATCTCTATACACAACCCTATCAGCATCTCTATACACAACCCTATCAGCATCTCTATACATAGCATCTCTATACACAACCTCACAGCATCTCTATACACAACCCTATCAGCATCTCTATACACAGCATCTCTATACACAACCCCATCAGCATCTCTAAACACAGCCTCACAGCATCGCTATACACAACCCCATCAGCATCGCTATACACAAACAGCATCTCTATACACAGCATCTCTATACACAACCTTACAGCATCTCTATACACAACCCCATCAGCATCTCTATACACAACCCCATCAGCATCTCTATACACAAACAGCATCTCTATACACAGCATCTCTATAAACAGCCACACATCATCTCTATATACAGCCTCACAGCATCTCTATACACAACCTCACAGCATCTCTATACACAGCCTCACAGCATCTCTATACACAACCTCACAGCATCTCTATACACAGCATCTCTATACACAAACAGCATCTCTATACACAACCCCATCAGCATCTCTAAACACAGCATCTCTATACACAACCTCACAGCATCTCTATACACAACCCTATCAGCATCTCTTTACACAGCATCTCTATACACAACCTCACAGCATCTCTATACACAACCCCATCAGTATCTCTATACACAAACAGCATCTCTATACACAGCATCTCTATAAACAGCCACACATCCTCTCTATACACAGCCTCACAGCATCTCTATACACAACCTCACAGCATCTCTATACACAGCCTCACAGCATCTCTATACACAACCTCACAGCATCTCTATACACAGCCTCACAGCATCTCTATACACAACCCTATCAGCATCTCTATACACAGCATCTCTATACACAGCCTCACAGCATCTCTATACACAACCCCATCAGCATCTCTATACACAAACAGCATCTCTATACACAACCCCATCAGCATCTCTATACACAAACAGCATCTCTATACACAACCCCATCAGCATTTCTATACACAGCATCTCTATACACAACCCCATCAGCATCTCTATACACAGCATCTCTATACACAGCCTCACAGCATATCTATACACACCTCACAGCATCTCTATACACGGCATCTCTATACACAACCCCATCAGCATCTCTATACACAACATCTCTATACACAACCCCATCAGCATCTCTATACACAAACAGCATCTCTATACACAGCCTCACAGCATCTCTATACACAACCCCATCAGAATCTCTATACACAAACAGCATCTCTATAACACAACCCCATCAGCATTTCTATACACAACCCCATCAGCATCTCTATACACAAACAGCATCTCTATACACACCCCATCAGCATCTCTATACACGGCATCTCTATACAACAAACCCCATCAGCATCTCTAAACACAGCATCTCTATACACAACCCCATTCAGCATCTCTATACACAGCATCTCTATACACAGCCTCACAGCATCTCTATACACAGCCTCACAGCATCTCTATACACAGCATCTCTATACACAAACAGCATCTCTATACACAACCCCATCAGCATCTCTATACACAACATCTCTATGCACAGCCGCACAGCACCTCTATACACAGCCTCACAGCATCTCTATACACAACCTCACAGCATCTCTATACACAGCATCTCTATACACAAACAGCATCTCTATACACAACCCCATCAGCATCTCTATACACAGCATCTCTATACACAGCCACACAGCATCTCTATACACAACCTCACAGCATCTCTATACACAACCCTATCAGCATCTCTATACACAGCATCTCTATACACAGCCTCACAGCATCTCTATACACAACCCCATCAGCATCTCTATACACAACATCTCTATGCACAGCCACAACACACCTCTATACACAGCCTCACAGCATCTCTATACACAACCTCACAGCCTCTCTATACACAGCATCTCTATACACAAACAGCATCTCTATACACAACCACATCAGCATCTATACACAGCATCTCTATACACAGCCACACAGCATCTCTATACACAACCTCACAGCATCTCTATACACAACCCTATCAGCATCTCTATACACAGCATCTCTATACACAGCCTCACAGCATCTCTATACACAACCCCATCAGCATCTCTATACACAACATCTCTATGCACAGCCACAACACACCTCTATACACAGCCTCACAGCATCTCTATACACAACCTCACAGCCTCTCTATACACAGCATCTCTATACACAAACAGCATCTCTATACACAACCCCATCAGCAAATATACACAGCATCTCTATACACAGCCACACAGCATCTCTATACACAACCTCACAGCATCTCTATACACAACCCTATCAGCATCTCTATACACAGCATCTCTATACACAGCATCTCTATACACAACCCCATCAGCATCTCTATACACAAACAGCATCTCTATACACAACCCCATCAGCATCTCTATACACAGCATCTCTATACACAACCCCATCAGAATCTCTATACACAGCATCTCTATAAACAGCCACACATCCTCTCTATACACAGCCTCACAGCATCTCTACTCTATACACTACCGCATCAGCATCTCTATACACATTATCTCTATACACAGCCACACAGCATCTCTATACACAGCCTCACAGCATCTCTATACACAACCTCACAGCATCTCTATACACAAACAGCATCTCTATACACAACCCCATCAGCATCTCTATACACAGCATCTCTATACACAACCCCATCAGCATCTCTATACACAGCATCTCTATACACAGCCACACAGCATCTCTATACACAACCTCACAGCATCTCTATACACGGCATCTCTATACACAACCCCATCAGCATCTCTATACACAACATCTCTATACACAACCCCATCAGCATCTCTATACACAAACAGCATCTCTATACACAGCCTCACAGCATCTCTATACACAACCCCATCAGAATCTCTATACACAAACAGCATCTCTATACACAACCCCATCAGCATCTCTATACACAGCATCTCTATACACAGCCACACAGCATCTCTATTCACAACCTCACAGCATCTCTATACACAACCCCATCAGCATCTCTATACACAGCATCTCTATACACAGCATCTCTATACACAGTCACACATCATCTCTATATACAGCCTCACAGCATCTCTATACACAGCCTCACAGCATCTCTATACACAGCCTCACAGCATCTCTATACACAACCCCATCAGCATCTCTATACACAACATCTCTATGCACAGCCACACAACACCTCTCTACACAGCCTCACAGCATCTCTATACACAACCTCACAGCCTCTCTATACACAGCATCTCTATACACAAACAGCATCTCTATACACAACCCCATCAGCATCTCTATACACAGCATCTCTATACACAGCCACACAGCATCTCTATACACAACCTCACAGCATCTCTATACACGGCATCTCTATACACAACCTCACAGCATCTCTATACACAACCCTATCAGCATCTCTATACACAACCTCACAGCATCTCTATACACAACCTCACAGCATCTCTATACACAACCCTATCAGCATCTCTATACACAGCATCTCTATACACAGCCACACAGAATCTCTATACACAACCTCACAGCATCTCTATACACGGCATCTCTATACACAACCTCACAGCATCTCTATACACAACCCTATCAGCATCTCTATACACAGCATCTCTATACACAACCCCATCAGCATCTCTATACACAGCATCTCTATACACAACCCTATCAGCATCTCTATACACAGCATCTCTATACATGCATGGTTCGATGATGTCATTTACGTCGGGAGGAGCTTGACTTCAGCGTCTGAGGATGCTGAAGTCAGAACGTCGCGGGACCCCGGACAGAGAGGTGAGTATCTCCCCCGGGGTCCCGCAAAGCTGATGACGTGTGGGACACGTACTCCTCAGCATACAGCGGGAGTAACTGAGGACGTGTCCCACACGTCGTCAGCAGTGAAGGGGTTAAAAACATCTTTTTTAAAAAACCTTTTGTCCTTGTTTCCTGTCCCCCAGGGCACTACCCGGACCCGGACATTGTTTTTAAATATTTCTATACATCCTAGAAATCCGCCACTTCACGGGCAGGTTATGGGGACCTCCTAGGCACGATATTTGAAGGAATTTTTCGTTTTTATTTTTAACCCTTATTTCATGGAAAACTCACTGTCCCTTTAAAAACGTTTTTTTTTTACTTTTTGTCCTTGTTTCCTGTCCCCCAGGGCACTACGCGTACCCCCATACACCTTTTATGGCAAATATCTAGCATATATGCCATCTTGGAGGGCACTCTAAAAACCGAACTTTGAGTCCCATTGACTTGCATTGAGTTCGTGTTCGAGTTCGAATTTGAACTTTTGAAAAGTTCGAGTTCGAATGCGAACCGAACTCGGGTGTTCGGCTCATCCCTAATCGTGTCCCAAGATTTCTACTCGTGCACAGTGAGCTTTACATTAGCTGAACTGTCTGTTACTTTATTGTATTAGGCTTGAGTCAGACGAACGCATTTTTCACGTAGTCCGTGAAAAAGTGCGTTCGAACGAATGGACGTATTTTTTCACAGAATACGCGATAGTGATAGCATTTGCGTCCGTGATTTTGTACGGATCATCAATAAAACCCTTTTTGCGTCTAGACGTTATGTTGGCCGGACATTAGCAGCGTCTGACGTCTCCTAATCACGCACACACGCCGCTAGCGGACGCAGCGCACTCTGTACGTCAGTACTAGCGGTATCACGTTCTCGGAAAAATGTGTTTGTTTGCTGCTTGCGTTGCGCGGCCGCACTTTTGTTCGCACTGCGTTCGTCTGACCCCAGCCTCAACATCTCATTATTTCAGCGTTTTTTCCTGTCATTTTATTACTGGTTGCCTAGGGAATGGTTTTAAGGCAAAAAATTACAAGGAAGGTGCATTTAAGTTGACAGAATGACAGCAGAAGGTGAAACGCTTGTTTTTTGTGTATTTATGTTGATGTAAGGTTTTCATTATCCTGTTCTCAAATAAAACACGCAGTGTTCTATTTATCATCGCAAACATGTGATATATCACTGATATTTCAAAAGCGCTCGCTTAAGGCTGGGGTCAGACCAGCGCACTTTTAACGTGCGTTCTGGCGCACATAATTACGGCCGCACTAGCAGCAGATGACGGGCAATGACGGCCAATATACGATGTACGGCCGCACAAAAGTCCGGCCGTGCAACGCAAGTGGAATTTGAACGCATTTTTCTGAGAACGCTGAACCGCTAGTACTGACGTACTGAGTGCGCAGCTGCGGCATAGCGGCGTGTGTGCGTGATTAGGAGATGTCAGAGGCTGATAATGTCCAGCCTACATAACGTCCAGACGCAAAACGAGTTTTATTGACGATCCGTACAAAATCACGCCCGAAAATGCGCGTCGTCTGACCGTTTTTGCGCATTCCGTGAAAAAATACGTCAATGCGTTCAGACGCACTTCTTCACGTTCGCGGGGAAAAATGCTTTCGTCTGACCCTAGCCTAAAATGACAGGACAAGGCATCGGTGAAATAACATCATAAGGGGTTATACACAGAGATCTGAGCTGCTGCTGACAGTTCGGTTCTCTGTCGTTCCCCGCACTTCGGGGAATAAAATTTCTCCACTCTGCGGTGAATTCACCATTCACTGCAGGGTCCCTGAAGTGCAGGGAGTCAGCCACCGAATCCCGCCGCAACCCTGCCGCAAACACACCACCTGCCTGCCAGACACCGCAACAAACCCGCCGGAGGGCCGCCAAACGTAGCCGACGAGCTGCCGAGCACAGCGCCAACCAGCTGCAGAAGGAAGCCGACAAGCTGCCAGACGGGTAAAAAAAAAAAAAAAATACGATTGAAGGTGTCAAAATTGAAACGCTGTTTCAAAAAAACTACAGAACGAAAATGCCTGGAATTTACATATAAGATCCTATGAATGATAATAAAAAAGGGCTGTTACAGAAAAATGAAAAAACGATATTAAAAAAAAAAACGAAAGAAGATTTTGCTGAAAAAAATACAGAATAATGCCTAAGGCTAGGGTCAGACGAAAGCATTTTTCCCCGCGAACGTGAAAAAGTGCGTCCGAACGCATTGACGTATTTTTTCACGGAATGCGCAAAAACAGTAAGAGGACGCGCATTTTCGGGCGTGATTTCTTTCGGATCGTCAATAAAACTCTTTTTGCGTCTGGACGTTATGTAGGCTGGACATTAGCAGCGTCTGACATCTCCTAATCACGCAAACACGCCGCTATGCCGCAGCTGCTCACTCAGTACGTCAGTACTAGCGGTTCAGCGTTCTCAGAAAAATGCGTTCAAATTCCACTTGCGTTGCACGGCCGGACTTTTGTGCGGCCGTACGTCGTATATTGGCCGTCATTGCCCGTCATCTGCTGCTAGTGCGGCCGTAATTATGTGCGCCAGAACGCACGTTAAAAGTGCGCTGGTCTGACCCCAGCCTAAATGATCCTAAAAAAAATCAATAAATAAAGAGACTTTTTACTGCAGAATAAAATAATAAACGGTTTATTAGATACTAGTTGTTAAGCCTGCCCAGAGGGCAGTCTATTGTTGTTGTTGCCAGCTCAGAATTCGTGTCCACATATTTGTATTTCAATGTCCTATCCAAGAGTATCTCCATATATAAATGCGTTTGTAACGCGTCCGTCGCCGTCCCGTCCGCAATAGGAGGGCCGAGGGAGCAGCTGTGATGGGTACGCGCGCAGCTGACTGCGCATTACAAAGGCATTTATATATTCAAGCAGGCTCCTCTTTTCCCTCTTAGATTGTAAACTCAAGGGACCCCGTAGATTGTAAGCTCATGGGGACAGGCTGAAGTGGGGAGGTGCCCAGTTGCAGGGTGGCCAATACTTACCTTGTTCCAGCGCCGTGATCAAGTCCCCAAGTCTTCGCCGCGCTGGTTCCGGTATGCGGCGCCCAGAGCCTTCCCTGCAACAGCCGCCGGACCCGTTGGAAAGGTGCTGTGTGTGTGCCTCTCCAATGGATTTTTTTTCTCCCTCGCGCAAGCCGACTGGACGGACGCAACGGTTTTATATATAGTGATTGGATTAAAACGGGAATATTTTTAACATTGAAGCCTATGGGATTCACCTGAATAAACCTGCCGAATGAAAACACCGAACAGCAGGGCACTTCGGCAGCTTTTCTCTGCTGTTCGGTGTCTCTGAATAGATTAACCATTGCTTCTCTATGGGGGCTTTCACTGCCGTCGAACAGGCACCGTACTTGCTGGCAATTTGCCAAAATTTGGCGAACTGCCTGCTCTCTGAATAGCTGAATGACCCCAAAATGTCACCGTATGGGGAAATTCACTGTTCGGTGACATTTCAGGGTAAGTCTAGATCTCTGTGATTAACCCTGTTAGTAACTGTAATATAAAGCTTTTTACCCTCACTTCTGTGTGTCACCCCTCGCCTCATAGATTGTAAGCTCTTGAGCAGAGTCCTCTTCTCCTATTGTTCTCAGTGTCTCTAAACTTGTTGGTTAATATGGTTTGTTTTGTTCTAACCATTGTACATCACTGCAGAATATGTTGGCGTTTTATAAATACTTGGGATTTACAGGAACACTCTAATGCAAACCTCCTTTTTTGCCAATAAATAATTGAGCAGGTGCTCCTGACAGCCTCTGTCCTATATGTTTTTTTAATATATATTTTATTTTGGCAACGCTACGTGTTGCTCCTCCTCAGCTTATGACTCCTGTTTCTTTAAGTCTTTGAAGATGTTCTATGCTAAGTGCACAGTGTAGGAACCCCAAGTTGTGCGTCCCTACGGACTTCCGCACTTTACGTATACAGTTCCTGTAGCGTCTGCGCAGAGCGATGGATCGGAGCTGCGTGCGCATGCGCAGAACCAATCCATCCACTCCACCCCAGCTTCACCAGCAGCCGGCATATTGAATTTCCTGTCTGCCAGTCACCAGCAGGGTTATTCGACGAGCACTGGAATGTCGCTGACCCTGATTCGCTGACCCTGCGGTGAATTCAGCATTCCCTACAGGGTTTCCGAAGTACAGGGAACAAGCCACCGAAAGCATCTGAAAAAACATAGAATCGATAAGAAAAAACACTGAATGCATCTCACGCTCTCCGGCAAAAGTTCTGAATCGATGCAAAAAAAAACAAAGACCCGCTGAACAGAGGACCGACCAGCCGTCAGAAAAAGCCGACAAGTCGACGAACGGGCAAAAAAATGAAAAATGCAATGTTTAAAAGGTGTTTCCAATTAAACTACTGCAGGAAAATGGCTGAAGACAACATATAAGGTCCTATGAATAATAATAAATATGTCTGTTACAGAAAAAAAACTAAATTTTTCAAAAATGATCACTGAAAAAAATCCCGAAAAATGCATTAAAAATCCTAAAAGATACTGTAAATAAAGAGACTTTTTGCTGCAAGTGAAAAGAATAAGGCTGGCGTCAGACGAAAGCAGGATTAACGTCCATGTTGGCGCACAGTTTAACATCCGTCGTAGCATAGAATCATGATCAACGGAGACCCACACATGAAGTACGTGCGCACCGAAGTACGGACGCACCACGCAGATGGCAAACGGACGCAATTTAGGCAAGAACGTAAAACCGCTAGACGGACACGCAGAGTGCGCCACGTCCGCGTAGCTTTCTGTGTACATGATGACACGAAGTCAGACGCAGCGCATTTGCGACGTCCAGCACCTTGACTCACAAAATGGCTTTTCAGATCATGCACCAATTTTTATCATTTTTCATATTAATTTTGTTTCCCATAATTCCCTTTTTTTGCTACGTCCGTCAAAAACAACGGATCGTGTGGTGTCTACAGTATCTTCTGTCAGTACGTCCCTCCGTTATGCACGTACGCAGAGTGCGCTCAGACTGCGTTCATCTGACATTAGCCATAGTGGTTGAATAAATATTTAAGAAAAACTGGGAATTTTTTTACTTTGAAACCTATTGGATTCGCCTGATTTAACCTGTCGAATGAAACCACCGAAAATCAGGGCATTTCACTGACATTTTGGGGCTGTTCGGTGTCCTCTGAATGGATTAGCCATTGCTTCTCTATGGGGATGTCACTGCCGCCATGGGTCACCGTATTTCGCTGGCAATTCACCAATATTTGGCGTCCTGGCAGGGTTTTGAATAGCCGAATGGCCACGAAATTGCACCTTATGGGGAAATTCACATTTCAGTGCAATTTCAGGGACTATTCGGATCTCTTTGAATAGCCCTGCAGGTCGGTCACCCCCTCTCAGTCCGCCAGCGATAGTGAACGTCTGAGAGAGGGTGACCGACCTGGTGACTGGCAGCCGGGATATGCAAAATCCAGGCTGCTGATGATGCAGGGGTGGTGTGGATGAAACTCTTCCCAGTGTTTTCACCAGATCGTGGGAGCTGGGAAGGAGGTGAGAAGTGGGGGCACTCCTCACATCCTCACCATGTTAGAAAGATAAACCTATAGACACAATATAGAGAATTCTAACTAATCATGCAAAGGATGGGCACTCTCCTGTCCTGTCTCCTACAGCAAATATGTGGGAATACAGAGAGAGCACCCCTTATCGGAATTCTAAAATCCAGGAGTCTCCGAAAACAAGAAACTTGAGCCGTCCAGATATTACTTATTCCAGTCGAGTGCCGCCGCTCGGGGATTGTTAGGATACAACAGCATGTACTGTATCATTTAAAGATGTAATAGGCACCTGAACTGTAGATGGCGCTGTTACACTCAGGATAACTGCCTATAGTCCTATGGTCTTGTTGGTAAGGCTTACAGGAAGGAAGTAGTTGTGTCTTTCCTGTTGTCTCCTCTCTATGATTTTTCTCCTCCATCTATGCTGTTTGATGTAACCAGATGTCTGACAGGTTGTTCAGCAATAAAGATTCATAACTTAAGTAAAGCCTGCACTTCTGCAAGTCACTACTGCCTCTTATTCAAACATAACCATCCTCTGCTAGAGGGGATCTCACGTGCCGAGAGCCTCTGGGCGGCTCCTGTAACCCGGAATCTGCAGGTTCACTCAAGACGAGGCCGGACCGGACACGAGCAAGGATTGTCTGAACACGAGTCTCTTCAGGAAAGGCAAACTTTATTGTGATATCACAACAGATGCTCAAACAGGATTCAATCGCAAAGAATGAGCCCCGAGTCCCTCGTGACATCCAATCTAATACCCCAAATACACAATTAGGTACATCCCAATCAGCCCACCTCCCGATGACACTCTCCCACCCCACGTGGGTTAGTACCTCCCTTAGTCTAATACAAACGACATTTCATTAATTGGCCGTAAATTGGCAAACTTTGTGTTAGTAACAGTAAATCATGATTAGTTACTCTTACTGTTCCGGGCTGTGCCTGGTTCCCTAGCTTCCTCAATTATTTGTTACAGATGGCACCTGGTCTGATCTCTATACTCCTTTGTATTTCTGCGGGCCCCAACGACCTTGATGTATCTTTCTTCTGTGCCGGGAACAGTAGAGATCTTTCTCAGCGCTTTAATTGTTTTTCTGCTAATCTCAGCACATTCCTAAATTTCTATGTATGCCTGATTCTAGTTTCAACTAAAAACGACCTAATTATTTTCAAGTGAACCAATATTCTGAACAAGATGGTCGCCTGGCTTATAATGGCGGCCATCTTCCAGGCTATTTCCACTTCACTCCAACGTGTGACATGCTGCCTGGAGTCACACTGACTGTGCAGCATGGCTGTAGAGCAGTGATGTCCAAACTTGGCCATCCAGCTGTTTTGGAACTACATCTCCCATGATGCCCAGCCCCTCATTAGCTCAACAGAGCATCGTGGGAGATGTAGTTCCAAAACATCTGGAGGGCCAAGATTGGGCACCACTGCCGTAGAGTAACCCTGCACAGCGCTTCCAGGGTGTGGCTGCAGCAATAAGGGGATCGAGGCTCCGCAGCCATTGGGGTCTCCTTCCTCTGAAACATAGGAAATCCAGAAGGATCCAAAATCCAGGATCCTGAGCGTTCTGGATTAAGGCGATCGATCTGCAGTTCTCTTGGCAACATGAGATCCAGATAAGACACAAAAGAATCAAAGTATGGAATAACGGACACGGGTTGTATTAATGAATTTCGTTTAATAAATTTAAGACACAACATTTCGGTAAATATTTTTCTAAAATCAACGTAACAATTACATACAGAAAACAACACATTTGGGTAGGATTTTAGACGTAGCCAATCAGTGCTTTAAGTGACAGGAAGTGCGTCTCTGAGCTCTGTGTTTAACTAGTCTGGTCTGCCGGTAGGATTATTCCTGCAGCTCAGAGGTCAGAGTAAGGCTAGTGTTCAATGTGATCAGGTGAATTACAACATGTTGTCATGAGATGGAATGGCAGGAATGAGACACAGCGGCAGTTATAGGCAGATTCTATCAGGGTTATTCAAAGAGAATCGAAAAGCCTCTGCAAGTGCGGTGACTTTTCGTTCTCTTCAATTCGGTGCAATTTGGCGATCCCATTTTGGCGACCCTGCGGTCTATTCAATAAGCACCACAGGGCCGTCGTAGTGCAGGGAAAAGCCGCCGCAAACCCGACGAACACTCACCGCAAAACCCGGCAAACGCACACAGAAACCCGCAAAAACATCTGGATTAACCAGGCCAAACATGCCGGAGAAACTCGAGGAGCCGCCGATCACAGCGCAGAGCAGCCGCCGGAAAAAGCCGAACTGAACGAAAATGTCTGAAATTTACATATAAGATCCAATGAATGATAATAAAAAGGGCTGTTACAGAAAAACGAAAAAACGAAAGATTGAGCAACAAAATCCCGAAAAATGCCTAAAAAGATCCTAAAAAAATCTAAAAATAAAGAGACTTTTACTGCAGAATATTATGATAAACGGTTTATTAGATATTGGATTAAAACGGGATTATTTTTAACATTGAAGCCTATGGGATTCACCTGAATAAATCTGTCGAATGAAACCACCGAATGGCAGGCAGGGCAATTCGGCAACTTGTCACTGCTGGTTTGTGTTCTCTGAATAGCCGAAGCATTGCTTCTCTATGGGGATTTCACTGCCCTCGAACAGGCACCGTATGTGCAGACAATTCGCCAGGATTTGGCGAACTGCCTGCTCTCTGAATAGCCGAATGGCCAGGAAAGGTAACCGAACGCTGAATTGTTTCACTGTTTGGTTACCTTTCGCCAGCAATTCAAATCTCTTTGAATAACCCTGTATGTGTTTAATAATGTTTAAGATTTTGGCTATTTTTCCCCAATTATCAACACTTTCACTACCAGGTAGTTTTCCATAAAAATAAACTAGCTTGAACTAAAGAAGAGTAAAACACTTTAAAATACCCCTTAACCCCTTCACTACCAAGTAATTTTCCCACAAAAACACACTCAGGAACTAGTGGTTTTCTGGAAAAACATTTATAATTAATTAGGTAGTAAGAAATATGTGGGAATATCCCCAATGTATTCCTTACTGTAATAACCTATTTGGCAGGGAGATGTCACCATCTGCTGGGCAAAACGAGTTACTGCGGTTAAGGTCTCCGTGCAGGATCTGCTGTGGATATGTCATTCACACACATTCCCAGCTGGTTTTGAAAAGTGCTAGCACCTCAGACATCACTCCCAGGGTGCTAAATCTTACACACTCCTACGCACAAGATATACAGTCCAATTGCACAACAGTTATCATTATAGTGCATTTACAGACTGCATGCACTGGTTTTGACAGTCAAGGCTCCCTCTGCTGGTCAGTCTCGAGACTGCACCAAAACTGTAGGGAAAAACTCGGTTGCAATAAATAAAAATTGCTGGCAATTCTCCAGAAAGAGTCTGGATCGAGCTAACTCGATGATGGTGATCTTTCAGATCGGGATAACATTATCATGGTAGTGAAGGGGTTACTATTGAGATTCAATGAATGGTAAAGATCTGTTTGATACTCTCTACAAAAAGCTGTGGCAAAATATCTTTTGGCACAAGAAACATGGAGACGTTAGATTGAGATTTTGGATAATCCAGATAGAATTGATTTCTTCGCGGAGCACGCAGCAGGCGTCTGTCAGAGTTTATACCAATGTAGAGCACAGCCACTGAAAAGGAAAAGGGGGGAGAAGTTAGGGTGTCTTGGGTTAAGTTGAAACATTTTAAAAGTCCACACAGTTTAAAGCACAAACAGAAAACACAATAAAATGATTAATTTATCTTTCAAGTAATAGGAGCTATACAAAAAACACTCTCCCGACACCTTACACAGATTTGCACAATGTATATTTTGCTGCTTAGCGTGTCATACCTTAATCTTGGGGTATGAAAGTGGGTCAGGCACAAAGAGCAGAGTTAAAGAAGCTGCTGACACCACCAAGAGAAAGGGACACCTTTTAAACCATTCATGGTATTATTAAGCCCTCCTCGTACAACAAGAAATTGAATCAAGTGGGCTTATGTGCAGGACGTATCTGTGGTTTGTGAGCCAGTATCATAGGCAGCTCCCCAGTCAGGCAAAATAGGCAGTTGCCTAAGGCTTCACTCCCTCTGGGGCCTCAAATGATGACATTTATGTAGACTGACATTATACTGACATTACACACAAATACACTCCTATATTATTATACTTTATTTATATAGCGCCAGCATATTGCGCAGGACGGAACAATGGACACGATATAGACAGAGTTACAATACATTGAAATTGAACAACATTTGGTAAACCAGTACAGGAGGAAACAAGGGCCCTATCCATGGGATCTTACAATATAGCAGGGTTGGGGGTGGAAACAGGAGGAGAGACCTGTGAGGTGAGAGTGATGGACTGCAAGATGAGAGTGATGGACTGCAAGATGAGAGTGATGGACTGCAAGATGAGAGTGATGGACTGCAAGGTGAGAGTGATGGACTGCAAGGTGAGAGTGATGGGCTGCAAGGTGAGAGTGATGGGCTGCAAGGTGAGAGTGATGGGCTGCAAGGTGAGAGTGATGGACTGCAAGGTGAGAGTGATGGGCTGCAAGATGAGAGTGATGACTGCAAGGTGAGAGCGATGGGCTGCAAGATGAGAGTGATGGACTGCAAGGTGAGAGCAATGGGCTGCAAGATGAGAGTGATGGACTGCAAGGTGAGAGCGATGGGCTGCAAGATGAGAGTGATGGACTGCAAGGTGAGAGTGATGGGCTGCAAGATGAGAGTGATGGACTGCAAGGTGAGAGTGATGGACTGCAAGGTGAGAGTGATTGACTGCAAGGTAAGAGTGATGGACTGGTTGAGGCAGTGGGGTGTATCAGTGAGTTGGGTGGTAGGCTTCCCTAAACCGGAATGTCTTAAGGGAGCATTTGAAGGAAGGGAAACTAGGGGAAATTCTGACAGTACGAGGGAGAACGTTCCAGAGGACGGGGGCAGCGCATGAGAAGTCCTGCAGTCTATCATGGGAAGAGGTGATGCAGGGAGAAGCTAGGCTCAGGTCACTGTTTGATCTTAGGGAGCGGGCTGGGGTGTATTTGGTGATTAGTGAGGACAGGTAGTGGGGAGCTGAGTAGGTCTGGGTAAGGATTTCGAATTTAATTCTGCAGTGGATGGGGAGCCAGTGAAGGGACTCGCAGAGAGGAGCGGCAGAGACACAGCGGCGGGGAGGTGGATGAGGAGCCAGTGAAGGGACTCGCAGAGAGGACCAGCAGAGACAGAGCGGTGGGTGAGGTGGATGAGCCTGGCAGAGGCATTCAGAATGGATTGTAGGGGGGCAAGGCAGGAGAGGGGAAGGCACGTTCACACATACGCTGTTCTACCAAGGAGCTGGATTACCTTTCTTAATTCAAATTCACTGGTTTAATTTCTAAATTTTGTGCAAAGCAAGAAGGGCCTCATATTTGAGCTTGGCCTAAATCCTCACTAAACCTAGAGCCAGTAATGAACAGCATCACTGTGTTTGTTCCTAATCCAGCAGCTTGAGATCTATCCCAATGTTTCCCATAACAAAGACAAATTAAACGGAGTATAATTCTAGTTATTGGTTTAAAGCATCTTTTAAAGTGGTTTTCCATTAAACCGTTGGTTTTTGCCAGTGGAAAAGCACTTGATAGTGATGAGGTTAGATGTTGCATTCTGCAAGTGGTTCTTGATTCTTAAAGAGAATTTAAATGTTAACTACAAGAAAGGGTTAACAATATTGGGTCAGGGCAGCCATTGATGGACGTGGCCAGAAAAATCCCACTAATTACGTATTTCCATTAGTGACTTGACTTTACGCGGAATTCGGCTGAATGTGTTTTATTGAGCGTTTTAGCTCTTCTTCCAGACAACTGCAGTATTAAATCTATAAACACATACAAACCACATTCACATGAACAATGTCAGAGCTTCCGAAGAGTTTAACCAGCTTGAAATGTATCATCATTGCTGTCATTATAGTACCTCGGGTAATGAGAGATTGATGACTCCCGTGTTCTTCTCGTCCATGATTTTAAACATTTCTATGGTAAAACAAGACACAATCATTTAAGTAAAAAACGAATATATAATGTGAGTTGTATTAATAATAAAAAAACTCACAAAACTCCATTGGAAGTTGCAAAATAAAAAGGTTTACTGGTTTAATTAACCTTTTCTTGCCGCAGGCCGTACCATGCCATTCCTGTGCCGTGCGGGCTTTGAAGCAGTGGGGCATACTAGTACGCCTCCGTTGACTTCTATGGGCCGCCTCGGCCTCTCCCAGCACTGGGCGCCTGCCGCGCACCGTTGGCTGCTGCTGGACGGCCTGAACGTACAACCAATGACACGAGTCGCACGGCAGCAGCATGGGTGGGCCAAATCATCATTATGATTTTACTCAAATATTCGGATAAATAGTAAATAATAAAAAAACAGCATTAAAAAGTCTAATACTAAGCATGAACTCTATAATTCTGAAGAGAATGTGGTCAATTGTTTTTCCTTTATAAACAGAGTATTTTTTTTATTACAGGAGATAAGCAACTCACTGAACAGGGTCTCCAGCCGGGTCATGCACGCAATGAACGCATCGAAGTTGATGGACAGGTCGTTGTCGGAGTAGCGCTGACTGATGGACTGCTGAATCTTGTTATTCAAAGTAAAACCTAGAAAAAGAAGTCGCAGTTGAGGAACGAGAGTCTCTTAGGCATCTGATTGATATCTAGTGACAGCTGTCACTCGGCAGACTAGAATTTGAATATCCCGCCTGCCGGGGACCAACAACGACTGCATGGACTTTGTGTAACAGCAACTACGGAAAGTTGTTGGAGTTTTAAAAAAAAAAAGACAATTTTATGTTGAGTGTGTAAGATATTTGAGAATGGCTTTGTACAAAAGTATTACTGTTGTTTGAAGCGAAAATCAACAAGGACACCATATTAATACAGCAGCACTACTGTTTGAAGCTTAAGGTAGTGCAGTCTGTCCAACTCCAAACAACAGTACTGACATTGTTTGAAGTGGAAACTATGCTTCAAACAACAGTGGTACCATGACTTACATAAATTTCAATGACTTGCATTTCAGACAACAGTACTTCCATTGTTTGAAGTGGACACTTTGCACTGCTGTATGAATGCATTTTGTTGATTTTCTCCTTAACCTCCCTGGCGGTCCGATTCTGACATATTTTATTTGTCAGAATCGGTCCAATTTATTCTGGCCCCCTAACGGTATGAGTGTGGCTCGAGGGTTAACTTTCAATACTGAAAGCGGTATCCCCGAGCCGCACTCGGGCCGATACTTACATGTCCTGCGCTCCCTCGCTGTCCCCGCAGTCACACTGCAGCCGATCGCGACGTCACACTTCCTAGTTCACTCCTCGTGAGAAGAGATCCTGGCAGTGTGACTTTGCGAGCGGCTGGAGGAGACTGCAGGATCAGCGAGGGAGCGCAGGACATGTAAGTATTTTCCCCGAGTGCGGCTCGGGGATACTGCTTTCGGTACGAAAAGTTAACCCGAGCCATACTCGGTAATACCGTCAGGGAGGTTAAAGAATGGTAATATCGTTGTTTGAAGCTATTCTCAACATCATATGCACTGGACGTAAGATATGGTCTGTCTTATTTTATTTTTTTAAACTCTGTTGAGTTTTTGTATTGGTCATTACAGAGGTCAGCCGGAAGGTGGCGACTGGCGACCTGACAGTGGTGAACTGAATCGAACTAAAGAACGCTTCCCTGTGGTCTCCATATTGATTACCCAACTTTTAGCACTAGTTCCTCCATAGACGTACACCCTAGCATACATGTATGTGTTGGCTGTAGTAGACGATCTCATAGTAGACGATGATATACATTATCTGCTGAAATTATTAAATAATCGCATGGGCATTCAATTACCGGCATCTTGCAGAGCTGCTCTCATTTCGTTAGCGTCCATGGTTCCCGATCGATCTTTATCCACCTTAACATAGATTTCCTAGAGCACAAGCAACACACAACAGATCAACACTCAGCAGAACCTGAGACACTCCAGGTCAGTACCTCAACCTTCTCAATGCCATTTGACTTGGTATGGCCCATTCTTGGCCATTTTTATAGACATTCTTGTTCTGTGTATATTAGGAGGATATTTTTATGAGTAACACAGTGGTCTGTATTATCCCGTTAACACCACAGGTCGTGCTATGACGTCCATGTGGCGGGTGGTCCTTGAAGACGTCGGACATACAGGTATGTCAGGTATAGGTATGTCAGGTATGACAGGTATGCCCTGCTGACTTCAATGAGCCTTCTTGGCCCCTCCCTGCAGCCGGCGTGTGCTGTTGGCTGCAGAGAGAAGGCCTGAACTTAGGCCGTCCCACTGCAACCAATGGCCCGCGTTGCAAGTCAGCTGCGTGGTTGGGCCAAATCAGAGGCCCGCGGCGGCACCTGTCAGCGAGGTGAACCTTTACGCCTCGTCGGCATTAACCCTGTCCGACGGGCGATGCCTGCCCATCCTTAAAGGGGTTAATTAGTGAACAATAACAAGATTGTAATAGCACAGAGAATGGGCAACAGCAATGGAGGTCTACCTTATGGTGGGTCTCCACTGAGGAATCACAAGGGTTTAACTCGATGGTGCCATTAAAAAGAAGCATTACCATTTGCAAACTAGTCTGCTATCATCAAAAGAAATGGTGACCAGAACTGAATTCCCAAGGAAGCCATCTCTACACAAGAGGAACTGCAGCCACCGACGATCAATTCGGCTTAGTCAGGATGTTATAGCTCATACCTCTGTAAGCATCTAAATCAAAGTGATCAAAATATGTGAGGGCCCTGAGTATGGCCAACATCACAAGGTTATTGAGGGTCCTGAGAATGGTAACAGCGTAAGTGGCCTGGCCTACGTTTGGTCCTCGCTCAGGTCTCACAAGATTTTAGCTCAATGGTTGCCATTACATAGGAGGCTGAACCATATGCAGATCAGTCTGGTGTGATCCAGAAAGAGTGGCCAGAGCTGAAATGCCAAGGTACCCTCATCTGCAGCAGAGGAAACGCAGCCCCCGACGAATGTTACAGCCTTATTAGGCCACATCGGGAGGTTATAGTGGACACGTCTCTAGGCAACTCGAGCAAGGGGTCCACGTCTGGATTACTGAAATACTAAGAGTGAGCAAAATATGTGAAGGCCCCGACTATGGGCAACATCACAAGGTGTGTAAGGGTCCTGAGAACGGACAATATCATTAGTGGACTGCCCGATGGTGGGTCCCCACTGTGGTCTCACAAGGTTTCAGCTCGATGGTGTCAAGCTAAGAGTCTAGAGGCTGATCCAAATGTGGACCCCTTTGCTCGACATGCCTAGGGTGGTATCACTTACCCTCAGAATTTTTTTTTTCTTATCTATTTTAAATATAGTAACATCTGCAACATTATTTCGACTCATGTTAAAATACACAAAGTTACCACATATTTCTTTAATTTCTTCCAAAGGACACTGAACTCCACAAGACTCAGGGTTCCAGTCCCGTCCATCTTTGAAGCGTATAGTTAAGAACGTATTGATTAACGTGAATGGAAATGCGTATTAGAATAAGCTGTATGATCAATAAATCAAAGTGAATTAGACAGGTCTGTGTGTGATAATATGTGGAAAGTTCGTTTTAGTTTCCCAGGACCTTTAGCCCAGCTACAAATAGGGATTATGTGATATTTTCAGAGTATGGAAGGGATGAGTCCTATTACACGTCCTAATAGGTTCCAAGAGATTGTGCTTGGTGACTTTATTCTAGTTCAAAGTATGTTAAACGTCGGCTGGTTTACAATCTCGCCACCTTGTGGCCACGAAGAAAAGTGCTGCAGGAATAATGTAGCGGTTTTAAAACTAACCCAAGGATGTCTCTGGTGATCTCCGGTCTCCAAATGTTTATAGCCTACAATTCCCAGAATTCTTTGATTGTAGTAGATGGCCAGGGACTCATGGGAGTTGTAGTTCAGCAACATCTGGGGGGTACAGAGTTTGACCCCTCTGCAACCCCATTTCTACAACTCTTACAACTGAATCAATTTACTTAAAACATAACAAGAAAAAAGATTGTCGTTTACCTATATATTTTTCTGTATACCCAGCTAGGTCATTATCGCTGCTGCCTCTTTCCATGTTTTCTTTTTAATCACAAAGTGGAATTGTTCCTGGTGAGAGAATAAATATAACCTATCAGTTTGCCTCTTAGCTGAGAAGCAGCATGAGGAGGATATGTGGTTGCTTAGAAAAGCAGCTCTTGGTTTCACCAGGTAGGACTCATCTGACCTAGAGGTGCCGTGACGTGGCAGATGAGCTTACACTTTATTGGCCATTCAAGTAAACCAAAACCTCCGTTTGTGTTTTTGTTTCGCATGGAGCTACAGAGGTAAGCGCAAATGACAACTTTTTCTTGTTATGTTTTATACATGGAGCAGGCTGGATACTTTTGGTCCACGTGGCAGCCATTAAAGGGAATAGGCGCAAAACCGTTTTTTCTTCATTTACGTATATTTTGTTGTATCCCCAGCCAGGTCGTTATTGCTGCTGCCTCTTTCTGTGTTTTCTTTTTAATCCCAAAGTAGAATTGTTCCAGGTGAGGGTATAAATATAACCCATCAGTTTGCCTCCACGAAAAATATTTTCCTCTATATGAGTCACTGGGCGCATCCATTGTGTGATATAAAACCTAACAAGGAATATATAATGGGAATAAGCACAGATGACATGTTTCTCCTTGTTATGTTTTATACATGTTGCTGGGCTGGATACATTTGGTGGTTGCAGCCGCCCCATCGGGGAATAGGCGCGACCCCACCCCTCCTGTATTATGTATGTTTTATTGTACCTCCAGCCAGGTCATCATTGCAGCTGTTCCGCTCCGTGTCTTTGTTTTTTTGATCCCAAGGTGGATTTTGTTTTCTGGGAGGGCGTAAATATGACCCACCAATTTGCCTCATGACTGAAAAGCAGCGTGAGCAGTGATGGTTCGCTACGCAGCAGCCTGTGGCTTCATTTTGGATAGGACTCACCCTCACTAGAGGTGCCTTGACGTTTGGCGGGTGAGCTTACTCTTTTAATGGCCGTTAACAGAAACCAAAGCCTCTAATTGCGTTTTGTTTCACACGGTATAATGGGAATAAGCGCAGATTACATTTTTCTCCTTCTTGGAACATTGACATGTGTCCAGTCCCTTGTATGGTGGCATTGGGTAGACGCTATCACTGCCCAGGTAACTGTCAGTCTCCGAGTGATAGTCCCTGCTCTAACTAGGAATTACACCTCTACCGGCTGGGTGGAGTAGAGGTAATGTCACTGCTCTGCATGGAGAGAGCCTGTGGAGTCATGGGTTCGATCCCAGCGAGCACCTCTCCAGTAAGTGTCCTTGGCAAGACACCTAACGGTACATACTCGCCACCCAGGACATACTTGAAAACGAGAGAAATCTCAATGTATCCTTCCTGGTAAAATCCTTTCACAAAAAAACCCCAAAAAAAACCACGACAAACTGGCCGGTTCTGTCACGATAAAAAAATAATTGCAGAAAGGATACATCCATCAGGCCAATCATCTCCCTGACCGTGGGGAGAGTGAATCCATTAGATTTCAAATCCGATCCTGTGCAAAAAGAAAAAAAAAAATTACAATAAACATAAGAAATGAAACTGGAAAAAATATGTATAGAGAACTGGAGTGTTTTGCAGCAGTTACAACAGCATTTATATCGCACCAACAGATTCGGCAGCACTTTACAGTGGGGATGTACAAACACGAGACATAATAAATGATACATAAGGAACAGACGCCCCTGCCCATAGGATAATTGTCCTTTTAATACAGCACTTTGGTCTCAGCCAGACGTCCCGTGAGCTTACAATCTAAGGGACAAAAGGTATATGAAACAAAAGGGTTCAGATGGGGTGTGGAGCTGGTGACCAGAAAGAGTATAGCAGGGATTGCATGGGAAGGACCAGAGGCTTGGGCTTATTAAGGATAATCACAGAGATAAGTGGAAGCAGCTGGAAGGGAGAGCTAGAAGACAAGGACAAAGACTGGGTGGGAAGGTGCATGGGGAGGGATGGTGGGTGGGTGGGATTGCATAGTGGGAAAAATAGAGGTCTGTGAGTGTGATGATGACCACACGATGGTATCCGCGTTCAGCCACAAACATCCTGGTGCTGTTCAGACAATTTTATATACCAAGGAATCGATTCGACAGCTCTTGGTGGAATTTAGTATTTAGAAACACGATGTTGAAATTTCAGTCTCATTTTCAGGATCCATGGAAGCTGGACTACACACAAGCCCTGTATATAGACTCCGACTCCCAAATAAACAGTATAATTCTGCCCACTTATGGATTGAGTATTGAGGGTAAATATATTGCAGAACTTATACTGTCTAGTCAGGTCAACTTGCAAATTCATACCAGAGGACGACTCGGATACGGAATTATAATATCTGGAAGACTACAAAAATTATAATTTTCGGAGCCTGACGGATTTTAGTAATACTCACCAACCTGAAGCAGACTGCAGCACATGTTAGAAGTGTCTGGACAGCCCCAGCTGTGACATGCAGCACGGTCAAGCTGATGCCGGGCAGAATGTCTGCGGAGAAAGGCTGCACAGGGTCTTGGCACGCTTACATGCTGCCGCTGCAGCAGGAAGGGGATCGTGATTCACGACTCTCCGGCCACTATCCCTTCCTCTCAGACATCAGATGCTCCCAAAATTTGAGATTTAGAAGAATCTATAGTCTGGAATGTTCCGGTCCCAAGCTTTCCAGATAAGGGGTTCTCCAACTGTATTACCAACCCTCTAAAATGACATTTGAGCCAAGGAGAGGCTGGGCGCCCTCTGCTTCTCTTCAAGGACATCAGTGCCTAATTGCATATAAGCAGAATGAATGAGTGAATTCATGAATCTCTTAAAGGGGGCAGACTGAGCATGTGCAGAAAGCCCTCTGACAGGGCAACTCTCAAAAAATGCCCATTAATCTTGATAGGCTTTAAATTCAGGCGTCGAGTCCTAAAAAAAGAAGTGTGTGAACGCTTAGACTTTTTGTCCCCCAATTAGCAATTATCATCTCTCACTGAACACAAACACACACTCAAATCTGATATATTTATGTATATACGTAGATTTTATCAAAATACCTATAATAAATCCTATATTTATTTTGACTTAAAAGGGAAAGATATGAGTGTGTGTGGGACCAATAGGAACTGAGTTCCCTTTGCAAAAATAATGGAGTAACTATGACCCCAAGCATTCCCCCCTCGTCTGGACCCCTGTTTACAATGTTATCAGTCAGTGAGGAGTTTTATATATTGATGTTACTCATATATAGAGCACACACACATATCCTACACTTAAAATATCTGTCATTTCTTATTCCGAGTTAA
Organism: Leptobrachium leishanense; assembly: GCA_009667805.1. Taxonomy (NCBI): domain Eukaryota; kingdom Metazoa; phylum Chordata; class Amphibia; order Anura; family Megophryidae; genus Leptobrachium; species Leptobrachium leishanense. The sequence goes on along the minus strand of CM019066.1, from coordinate 356,135,438 downwards.
GGTCTTTTCAACTCAGGATTTTTTTGAGGTGGAGAGAAGACAAAATAATGTGAATAACTCACTCTTTGCGATAAGTTTGTTCAGAATGATCTGCACTTCCTTTGCAGTTACTTCATCTTTCTACATGAAGAAAAATAAAACAGACAACATGATAAGTGCACGTATTATGTGTAAAGTTTTATTTGCAGTATGTGTATTATGAGGGCAGAATCCCATGGCCCTATTCCAGTGTTATGGATAAGATATCTACAGGAGACGTTACACATAGCGCTCCTGTAGTTATATTTTTGCCGGGAAATGCTATTCCATTTCTGCCGCAAACTGGGCTTCCGGCACGAGTGCTGCGATTCCCCATGCAAGGTTACTGTAAATGAACGTCTTCTATACTATACTTTAGGGTCTATTTACAAAGCACAGAAATTGCGTGCAATTTCGGTGCTTCGTGTTTCGCCTCAATTCACCGCATTTCCGCGATTCCCTTTAGCCAAAAATAAGATGAATTCACTATCAGGTCTATTCAAGGAAAGGTGAAACTCAGGAGAATGACCAGAGAAGTGAAAATTATAGGTCAACATAGCCAAACCAGAAAAATTCTCCCATTTATCTCACTTTCCAAATCGGCTATTTGGTCTAGATTGTTCTCTTCTCCTGCCAGTTCTCCTGATTTTCACCTTTCTCTGAATAACTCTGAAAATAGCCAATGGTCATCGTATTTTCCCTGAAAATGAAGTTGCCAAAACAGGTATCAGACATAGGCGAAAACTGCCATATTGCGCCGATGACCGCCGAATTGACATGGAATCGGCAAAAAAGTCTCCTGTTTTCATAGTAGGAGTATAAATCAGTAGCAATGATAGTAAAAGTGGGAGGGACGGTCCTGGGGATTGCAAACGGTACTCTTCGTTCCGCGTTCCGAGGTGGAACGCATCGCTACTATGTAGCCGCCAAAATGGCAGAGAATGCAACTACAGTTCCGCGTTTCACGGTGGTCATGAGAGGCAATGCGCACGCGCAAAGATGGTGGACGGCGTTTTTAATCATGCGTATAAGATTATATATTAATCTGCTTGTAACTGAATCGTTATTGATCTTAATGTAACTATTTGGACATTATATATAAGGCAACAGCAGTAGCAAGTCGTGGATTACCAGCTGAAGAAGCCTGTCTGGCAAAACGCGTTCTGGTAGCTATACTTAACTTTGGTTTAATAAATGTTTTTATTCACTGCTGATTTGCCTTGTCCTGTCTAAAGAAGGTCTCAGGGATTCCTTGGTGCGCATTCCAAGGAGCCATAGAGGCTCATGAATATGTGAGTTCTGTACTTTAGCATTTATGTAATTCTGACTCTTGAATTACAAGATTGTACTAGGGGTATCCCCAATATATCTTGCCTTACTGCAGGGGTATCCTGTCCACTACCTACTGGATCCTAAAAGGGGTTAGATGGGCACCTGAAGATCCAAATTAAGACCCATAAAGCCTTCCATCCTAGAGCCAGGCGATTGGCTCATGAGAATGTGAGTTTTATATCCGTCATTTACCTATTCATATTCGGAGTGGCATACTGCGCAATTATTTGTTCTCTTGTTTTTCCCATAGTTTGCTGTTATATCCTCTAAAAAGAGGGTAATCCCTGAAGATACGGAATATTCGCTTTCCAGTGGACACTCGTTCACAGGCGCTACGTTGTCGTTTTTCTATATGTTCTTGTATCTAGGGTTGTTTAGAGGAACCCCCAATTGCAACGATAAGCGAGCATGTATGTGAGTACATATTATTGGGCGCTTCACTCTCCGTTGTATCTACTTGATAGTAAAAATGTGTCTAAATAATAAAAAATCCTTTAAAAATTAATAAAAGGTCATTTACAAAATTTTTAAAAAATTGCAGTGTAAAAATACAAAAAGATGTTATAATAAACAAAAAGTTTTTTGCTGAAAATGAAAAGAATAAACAGTCTTAATTTTTTATTTTTTTTTAAAAGATATTACAGGCTCTATTCCCTACCTATCGATAAAATGGGGACGCTAACGCACCTGCAGATTTCTCTGTAGTGTCCCCATTTTAGCGTTAGATTCCAGGTCATGCGCTACCAGTCGGCACCTCATCCCGACCGGAACAATGCTCTACCCTCGGTGATAGTCCAGATCCTCCATTAGCATCACCCCCTGGTAAACCATCAGTTTGATCATGCAGCATGGGGGCTCTTACCTCTCCCGCAATCTTCTTAAAAATGCTCTTAAAATCTGCTGTTATGTCTTTATCAGAAACCTTTGGCTGAAAGAAACAAGATGTAAGAGAATCGGTTTTCTGTCTTTTTTTTTATCCAGTATGAAATGTGATCATAATGTAATGCAAGTTATAGTCCCCTATCACACGCTTCGCGCAGCGCATTTGCGTGTGCGCAAATACCCATTTCCGCGAGGAGAAAACCATTTGCGCAGAACGTCGTATTTCGACGTTTGCGCAAGCGATGCGCGTAATCGTCTACCGCGATTGACCCTGCGCGAACCCAGCGCGAGCACAAGTTCGTGCGCGCATCCTATACTTAACATTGTGAGAGCAAATGCGTTAGTGCGGATGGTATTACAATCTTCGCGCAAAGTCGTAAGAGCGACGTTTGCACGAATTTTCGTGAACGTCTTTGAAAACGTGGTGTTAACTGCAAATATGATAGTTGTGGGCGAAACGAAATAACTCCGCAAAAAAAAAATACAGCACAGTACAGTTACACATTCTACACATACCCAGACATAAAAAATTAATAATTTGTCAAAAAATTTTTTTTGCTGCAGCACATATACGTAGATTGACTTTGACAGGCGCAACAACCTAACTTTAGAATATGGTGGTTCTTAATTCTGATTGGCTGAATCCCGTGAAAAAACAGTCTGCCCACAGATTCCTGCACGCAACATTCATTTGCGCACGAATTTGAGTGTCGGGTTTGCGCACGAAAAAACATGAAGGCTGAAAAAATGCGTTCGGATCGGAATGCCGCGTTAATTTTCGTGCGATAACGAGCGCATTTGCGCGAAGCTTGTAATAGGGGCCATAATCGAGGAACGGTTTGGTTCCTTTATATATTTATATATAGCCGATATCTGAACCTTACCATGATCACAGACCTCACCTCGCAACATGAGTCCATGGTATCCATGAGCCATAGACGTGCATGTTAAGGGTGTATTATACGTGTGCGTTCACCCCGAGTTTACCTTTATACTTATTGCAGATATTATTGCATTATAATGGATAATAAATATTCAATGTTTACACACTAATTAAAATGGCCTGCAAATTCCTGAGTCTCAGAAGCATAACTTAACGCTCCTCCCCAGTTTGCACAGAGTTGCGCCCCCAAAATTCTCCCCCAAAATTACAAACTCCAGCATTGTGTACATGGTGGTTACGAACCTGTGCGCTTATGAATGCAGATCCAGGTCAGCATCACTCCAGCAAGAAGTGCTATAGTTAAATATCTATTTTAATTCAAACTCAGGAGGGGGGATGGGGATAAAAAAAAAAGGGTTGAACGTTAGCCCCTGATGACCTTCACCCTTTTTGTCTTTTTTCATATATAAGCTCAAAAAGGCGAATAAAATCACTGTATCATTCTATCACCCATGTCTTCTGGATGTGGTGACTAGTACGAAGCTACAGGAAGTAGCTAGATGCCTGCCCGTCCAATAACACGCTTCTCATAGAGAATCATTGAGGACAGTCAGTGTGAGAGTTGACAGGACACACGCGGACACATGAATGTGTCTCATTGAGTAGCATTACTTGGCACATTATTCAACCAGATGACTTCTCTAAAGTCCCCGTAGTGCGAACGTGTGCCAGCATAGTGTTTGTGTCTGCCTCCACCAAAACACAGGCCATGATGGCTAGAGTGTCCCGATAATGAAATCTTTTCAAAGGACAATGACAAGATTCGGAAACCACCAATAGAGTTATTTTGGCTACTAATATTCAGTAATGTCAGGAGGAGATGAGTAGAGCTTCTTTAGCTTTCTACTCCACTTCTCCACTTCATGTCATTGACCACCAACGTCATTCCCGTGACAGGTTTAGAAGATACATACTGAAAGCTCTCAGCTCTAATTGGGTTCCATATTGTCCTAGTTTCTGGAAATCGTCTCCTATTGATATTGTGAGAGTTTATCATCCTGTAATCTGCTAATTTGGTGGATATTAGTAAAAAAAATACATTTTAAAAAATGCTTTACCTCGTAAGGATTTGCTATAGCAACATCTCCAACTTCCCTGGAAGAAAAGAGACACAAATTATTATCGCAACACTCAAAAATATATGCATAGAAAGGTGGAAGCCTGGAGTTACAGGTGGGGTTTACCGGCCTTATAACCAGTTCTATCCTCGTTGCTTCTGGCTTTGGTGCTCTCCTTACTCTATCTTAATTTTCTTCCAACTTCTCAATCACTAGTAGGCCCTCTATCCTGTTATTACAGGCAAAACCCAACCACCAGTTGGCTCCGGTGGGATCGCTCTAATCAACCTTGCCTCTTAAAACCTTCCCAATGACAGCCTTTACTAAACTACAACTTTTGTCCCCTTTAACAATTGGATTGATGAGTTCACCGCATGTCTAGCTACGGCTAATCAGTGGATAGCACCAATTAATTGCAGTATCCTAACATAGAAACATAGAAAAATGTCGGCAGATAAGAACCTTTCGGCCCATCTAGTCTGCCCAATTACATGGATACTTTACCTGGATTTATCTTTTGTTTAGGATAGCCTTATGCCTATCCCATGCCTGCTTAAATTAAATTACTGTTTTGGCCTCTACCACTTCAACTGGAAGACTGTTCCATGTATCCACCACCCTCTCAGTAAAATAATGCTTCCTGATGTTACTTTTAAACCTTTGCCCCTCTAATCTAAGACTATGTCCTCTTGTTTTGCTACTTTGTTTCCGTTTAAATATACTCCCTTCCTCTACCTTGTGGATTCCCTTTACGTATTTAAATGTTTCTATCCTATCTCCTGTCTCGTCTTTTTTCCAAGCTGTACATGTTAAGATCATTAAGCCTTTCCTGGTAACTTTTCTCCTTCAAGCCGTACACCATTTTAGTAGCCCTTCTCTGAACTCTCTCTAAGATGTCTATATCCTTCTGGAGATACGGTCTCCAGTACTGCACACAGTACTCCAAGTGAGGTCTCACCAGTGCTCTGTACAGTGGCATGAGCACTTCCCTTTTCCTACTGCTAATACCTCTCCCTACACAACCAAGCATTCTGCCAGCATTTCCTGCTGCTCTATTACATTGACTAAATACTCTTTTTTGCGAACTGTCTTTTCTTCAATCGATATATTCATATTGTGTATGCGAGGCGGCTGGCAGTTAATTGAGCAAATTCTTTTGGCTACCATACTTAGAACTACACTATCGTGAGGCTGCGTGACAGTATTTGTTGGCATTAATCTGCCCTTCCTTTTATTCTTGTCGGGCAGGTTCTTAAACCCATAGGCGTGGTGGTAAACCTCTTCACTACCGTTGAGGTTTTATTGTAAGAGTGTATTCACCTATATTTAACCAACCTGATATCAATCGCTTTGGGTATTGCATTACCATATGCCAACATGATGTCATAATATATCTATTTTTTCATTAACACAACCTACTTTACTTTACTGTACGCTATAACGGTAGCCAATAATAGCCAATATATTCTTATTTCTATATTATATTGGTTGCTCACAGTAAATATTTTAGTTTACTGCTCCAAGGCTGCTTTTGATCTGATTGAGCAGCTCCCTGGTTCTGTCATCACCAACTATTCACTCTAGCATTTATGCAAATATGAATATAATGTGTTAAGGCTGAGTGCTCACATATGTAATCCTCCCCTAAGAGAAGACTCAAGATCATGTCAACTACCTTTTATGTTGCTCTATAATTTAATGTGTGGTTAATACACATGTTGATACATGGAACAGTCCTCCAGTAGAAGTGGTAGAGGCCAAAACAGTAATTGAATTTAAGCAGGCATGGGATAGGCATAAGGCTATCCTAAACAAAAGATAAATCCAGGTAAAGTATCCATGTAATTGGGCAGACTAGATGGGCCGAAAGGTTCTTATCTGCCGACATTTTTCTATGTTTCTATGGTTACACTATAAGATTTGAATCGATGAGTGCACTAATAATTGGACAAATAGCCGGCTAGTTACCACCAATGGTTAAACCATTTATTTTCGGCTTGTGCACCAATTTTTTTTTTCGGTTCGGTTCGTTCGAATTTTGAAAATTTTCTTTTCGACTCGTTTCGGCCGATTTTCGTTTCGTTTCGGTTTGTTTTTCGTATCGACTTTTTTTCGTGATTTCGGAAATTTTCGTGTTTTTCGGAACGTCTGTTCTCCTCGTTTCAAAGTGTCTATTCGTTTTGACGTAAACTAATGGTTTTTCGGATACGATAATTCTGCCGATACGATAATTCTGCCGATACGATAATTCTGCCATTGAGATTTTCTCATGTTTTACTACAAGGCTACATTGAGGTTTCTCATGTTTTACAAGAAAGATACATTGAGATTTCTCTGATTTTCCAGGAAGGATACATTGAGATGTGAATGATACAAAACTTAATTACAGAATCAGCGATATAAATACGATGTCCGAAATTACTGAAATGGAGCCAAAATCACGAATGAAATTAAAATGAATTTCGATTTTACACATTTCTAGTCCATTCGAAAATTCCGAAAAGTTTTCGTTTTGGCACGAAAAGTCGTTCGGATCTGCTGTTTTCGGATCTTAAAATTTTCGGAAAATCGGCCGAATCCGAATGCACGAATCAGGAAATTTCGTGAAAATTCCGAAATTCCGAAACCCGAAACGCACATCCCTAATTTATTTCTCTTCACTTCTCAAATTATTTGTCTGATTACAATTTATATATGGTTACTAAGTGTATCAAGCCAATGCGCTTTATTTCATAGATCACTGTACCATTAGATCAAACATATTAGGCAACAGCGGTTAGTTTTTCTTTACCTCCGCTGTACCTAATGGTCCACAATTTACTCTATATCTGTTTTTGTGATACATTCTGCCGATAGTGTCAATGTTTACATGATTGTTATAGACCTATGCTATTTGTAGCTGTATATATCTAGTCCACTATAATAATACCTACAGTATGTTCATATATATTTCTAATGCATCAATAAATTATTATTTTTTACATTTGTATATATGTTTTGTGTTTGGCATTGTCCAAAAATAAATTTACGATTTTAATTAACCCCAACCTACCTTTAGATTTTTTTGATAGTGGTTTTCCACAAATCATCTAAATCTTCTCTCGTTATATAACTTTTGTCCCCAGCAAAAATATCGATAGTAAGGTGGCATGGACACACAATAAAAAGTCAATTTGACCTTGCCTTGGCAATCAGAGAAAGCCCTGGTCCTACGGTACCTACAGAGATTTGGCCTCTTTCTCTGAGAAGACACGAAGGCAGAAGTCCCCAGCTCTGGAAGGCTCAAAGGTGGACGGCACAATCAAGTAATCTCCAACAGGCAACTTCATGCGTTTGGACACTTCGCGCATGTTGATGTAGGTGTCGGAACGGGCAGCGGATGTGTTGCGCTGGAAGAAATCTTTGTCCAGGTGGACGTCCGTGTGGTCCTGAAGCTGCAGTAAACACAAAGTGGAATGAAAACCCATTAAAACAGCGGCAGAGATGTTAACAGCAGAAAATGATAGATTACCGTGCTCAAATATCACTTAATTCAGTGTTTTTCAACTCCAGTCCTCAGAACCCAATACAGGCCAGGTTTGCAGGATATGGGAAGCACAGCACAGGTGATATGATTTGCTGCTCAGTGATTGCAGGATTCAGTCTGCATTTCCCCCAAGATGATCCTTAAAACCTGGCCTGCTAGTGGGTCCTGAGGACTGGAGTTGAGAAACACTGACTTAATTTGTGCATCAAGACATGTCCCGTGGCCTTAATAAGAGCCTGTCATGCCTGCTGGTGCTCCTGCAGTGCGGCCTTCCCAACAGAGAGGGCGCCAGTCTCTGAATCAGGCCACTTTGAATGCCGCACCTGGTCAGGGATCTAGGCCTTTAAATATCAGTCACTGACTGTGCTCTGAGCCCTGACGTGGTTTATTCTAGCCCTCAGCGCGTGTCTTTAGCTTCTGCATATTGGTTTTCTGGTTTGACCTCTGGCTTGTATATTGACTGTGTTTTCTGCATTATCCCTTGGCATATGTTTATCTCGTGTACCGACCTCTGGCTTGTTATTACTACGTTATCTCTCCTGTCCCTGATCTGTACTTCTATGTATGTTAGATTAGTACCTGGCCATTCTAAGGACCAGCTTCTCAGTTTAGGGTTCTTTCTTGCCTTTCTGGGTTTTGTCTGCGTGCTGGGTGACTCTATATCCTTACAGAGCCAGAATTATGATGTGGAATCATCTAAATGCAAAGTGTAATGAATTATTTACTGACCGATGCAACATTCATCTAATACGCGGCATCTTGGCTCCTCTGGCTTGGTGGCGTCCAGGGAAATGTGTGATGGTTAAATTAATCAGTTCAAGAATTACAAGTGACAGACAAGATGTTACCCATATCGAGTAGAATATTACCCGTAAGGGACAGGATTTACAAGAGTGTGTAGCAGCTCATTAGGAGTAGGGATGTGCGTTTCGGGTTTCGGAATTTTCACGAAATTTCCCGATTCGTGTTTTCGGATGCGGCCGATTTTCCGAAAATTTTTAGATCCGAAAATGTCAGATCCGAAAAGTTTTCCGAGCCGAAACGAAATATATTCGGAATTTTCGAATGGACTTGAAATGTGTCAAATCGAAATTTATTGCTTTGAAACGAGGAGAACAGACGTTCCGAAAAAACGAAAATTTCCGAAATCACGAAAAGTCGATACAAAAAAACGAGCAAAGTGACACAAAAATACGAAAAATGGTCGATATTCCTAAAAAAAAATATACCCGAAAAACGAGTCGAACCGAATCGAAACAGAAATCGGTCGAAACGAGCCGAATCGAAAAGTTTAAACATCCGAAAAATCGAACCGAATCGAACCGAAAAAAAAATCGGTGCACAAGCCTAATTAGGAGAATGGTGGAAAACCATACAGTGCCGTTGGATACTTCTTTGACTTTTGAGTTCATCGGGAATTCTGAACAAGGGGCACAATGGCATGGTCCAACGATATATAGGTGGGAAAAAAAAAATTACCAGGTTTATCCAAAGTGCAATTTGAGCTCAAATCAACAGTGTAAACTGCAGCCGGACTAATTAAAGCAAATAAATCAAACCTCGGCCCCTACTGTTTAATATTTAATGAACTTATCTGAACTAGGAAAGTCTCAAGGCTGAAATGTTGGAGTTTTAAAACATCGATATGCTATGTCTTCAGCGTATGGTCACAAGAGAAGATAACATGTCCCGGGGAACCATGAACACAGGCTGTACCTCTTTGGGAATCTGTAAGACGAAAGGAAAGAGTATGAAATATGTTATCGATACCTTGACATTATTTTACATGAATTATTAATAATTGTGTTTCTTAGATTAATTAAAGGGACATTCTATTCACCCTGACCGCTTTATCTTTTTTAAAGAGGATGTAAGCAGTGCCCACCCCCAGCTCCCCCAATCTCATTTTATCATAGGTGAAGTGGAGGAGCTTCCTCCACCCACCCAGCGTCGCAAGCAGCCGGAATTTTTTAATTTCCCAGCTGTCAGTCATTAGTGATGTCACGCACAGAGAGCGGCCGACGTCACCCTCTGATACCAATCACTCTAGCGAGTGTTCTCAGAAGAGGCAGCAATGGATCAGACCCGTGCATGCGCGTGCAGCTCCGATCCATCGCTCTGCACAAGCGCTACAGAACTTGCGTACGTAAAGTGTGCGAGTCACGCAGCGCTGCGCAATTTGCGGTTCCTATGCTAGGGCATTTCACTGACACTTCAGTGCAGTTCGGCATTCTGTGAATAGATTAACCATTACTTCTCTAAGGGACAACGTCACTGCCACGAAGATTGCTGAAGATCGCTGAATTGCGGCGAACTGCACCGTGTTTTGCTGTCGGTTGGCCAGTATTTGGTGAATTCTGAATCGATGAATAGTCACAAAAAAGTACCGTATGATGTAATTCACCATCCGGCGCAATTCAGGGGCAAATTCACCACTTATTGAATAACCACTTCAGTATATGATCTCATTTGCTTATCCGTTACTGCTCAAGTTATTTCAAGCGTTGGAAAGAGGTCTCTAAATAACAGGCTCAGGGGGCGCCACCGCGATAACTCAGATTCCTGGACTCGATGCCTCCTGAGATAAAGTGTCAGGGCAGCGATCGATGAATGGTATGAGAAAAACGCTTTCAAGTGGGATCAACAAACAGAATGCAAAATCCACAAATCACAAAGACAACAGATTCCATTCCGTGTGTGATCAGTGCTGCAAATACACAGCCCGGCCAAAACATAAAGTCACCCCCTGTAATATTTGGTTGTGTCGTCTTTTGTTGTGATTGCGTCACTCATTCGCCGCGGCATCGTGTCGATAAGCTCGTGCGATGTCACAGCATTTATTGGCGTCCAGAGTGGCATTAATTTGTGGCCAAGATCTTGTATTGATGATGAGAGAGTCGCGGCGCTGCGTAAAGTCTTCTCCAGCACATTAACCCAAAGATTCTCAGCTTGTCGGCTTTTTTGGCAGCTGGTCTGCACAGTTGTTTGCAGCTCGTCGGCTTTTTCCGGTGCGTTCGGGGTGTTTCTTGTGGCAGTTCTGGTGGGTTTTCGACAGGTTTACCCTGCACACCGGGGACCCTGCGGTGAATGCTGAATTCACCGCAGGGTGGGGAACTTTGATTCCCCTAACTGCAGGGAAGTGAGGGGAACGAGAGAGCACCAAAATGTCGGTGACATGTCAGAGCTCTCTGAATAACCCCCTATGTGTTTTTTTAACATTATGGGGGTTATTCAGAGAGATCCGAAATGTGGCTGAAATGTAAGCGGACACTGAATGTCAGCGTACTGGGTCATTTCGGGGCCATTCGGCTATTCAGAGAGCAGGCTGTTCGCCAAATTCTGGCGAATTGCCAGCAAGTATGGTGCCTGTTCGGCGGCAGTGAAATCCCCCATAGAGAAGCAATGGTTAATTACTTATTTATTTATTTATAAAGGATTTTACCAGGAAGGATACATTGAAGATTTCTCTCGTTTTCAGTATGTCCTGGGTTCAAGAACATTGAACATATTCACAGACACCGAACAGCAGAGAAAAGTTGCCGAAATGGCCTGCTGTTCGGTGGTTTCAATTCAGCAAGCATTTTTCGGGGATTTTTTGCAAAAAAAAATTCAGTTTTTCTTAATTGTTTTTTCTTTTTTCAGTAACAGCCCTTTTTATCATCATTCATTGGATCTTATGTGTAAATTCCAGACATTTTCATTCAGTAGTTTTTCTGCAAACAGCGTTTCAATTTTGAAACTTTCAAGCGTACTGTTATTTTTTCTTTTTTTTACCACATTCGTCTGCTTGTCGGGTTTTTCCAGCGGCTGCTCTGTGCTGTGATCGGCACACGTCGGGTTTTTCTGGCGTATTCGGCAGAGATTTTGCAGTGGTTTCTGTGCGCTTTCGGCGAGTGTTCGGTGTGTGTTCCGTGTGTTTGCGGTGGGTTTTCTCTGTGCTACAGGGGCCCTGCGGTGCTTGCTGAATACACTGCAGGGTCGGCGAACTAGAATCGCCAAATCGCCCCGAAGTGCGGGGAACGAAAGGTCACCGAACGTGCAGTGACTTTTAGTTTCTCTCTGAATAACCCTGTATGTGTGTTTTAGTTTTTTCATTGAATTGATTTTCCGGTACAGTTTTCAATATGGTAATTAATAAAGTTATATCCAATCAGTTTATATATTTTTTTATCTGCTGTCAGTTTGTTGCCTTGTATAGGCATTCCTATTACCATTGGATACGGGGACGTTTTCCCCGGGGTTATGTCCCCTCTTTATCTGGCAGCTCTATTTATACCGGTGTTCCTATAGGTGCCTTCGGTACTTATATATCCTTTTAAAATAACAGACCAACCCTGTATATGGAGAAGCCGATGCTCAGCAGCTCTTCTCCAAGCTTCTTCTGCCTCCTTCGGTTCTTCTGCATCAATCCCACGATCACAGTACAGGAGGGCTCATGTGCTTCCCCATCATGGTCATCATCTGGCTCCTCCAACTTGATCCGGAATTGTGGGTTTGTCCAAAATGTCGCTATTTGGAATATTGGCAAAAAAAAAAGAAGAGAGAAAAAAAAAGAAAAGCGATGCAACTTAACAGAGAAATGAGTAGCTGTTCAGAAAAGAGAACCAATAAAAACGTAAGGGCCTTATTACAATCTTCGCGCATATGTTTGTGCCCGCGCAAAAACGCATTAACGTGAGGGGCAAAACCCTTTGCGCAGAACGTCGTATTACAATGTCAGCGCAAAAAAACGCACGTATACGTCTACCGCGGGTGAACCTGCGCGAACGCTGCGCGAGCTTACTGTACTTTGCGCGTCCTATACTTAACATTGTGAGCGCAAATGCGTTTGTGCGCTGGTACGCGGATGGTATTACAATCTATGCGCAGTTTGTAACGCACAGCCTTTGCGCGTGTAATTTTAGCAACTCCTAAAAGCTGGTGTTAATGGAAAATTCTATCAACCTGCCGAAACCAAATACACCAGCCCAAAAACAAATACGCAGCAAAGTATAGTTACACATTCTACACATACCCAAACCAATAACATGGAGAAGTTGTGCGTGTTTTTTTAATTGATGCAGCATTTATACTCAGATTGTTACCTGGGTAATTCAGACAGCCCCCGGCCGTAGACCCGCGTACCCAGTTCCCATTAAACAGAGTTGTATTCCACTTGTGCTGCACGGTGCTGGTGAGCGTGTCTGGGGACAAGTTACAGATCTCCAGGCGAGAATATTGTTGCACAAAGTCTGTGAAAGCCATCCTGACAACAACAACATTTCAAGCTGGATTAGAACCAGGAGGAAAATCAGATCTCATTGGATTCTTCCTACTGAACATGTCTTTCTTAACCCTTTCACTGCTGAGGAATTTTACGCCTCTGTGCTGAGCAGTGACGTGCGGTGAGGTCAGTGGCTGGTGAGGCACTGGCTAGTATCAGAGCCAGATATACACAGGTTACGTAGGTTCAGGTTCAGTGCTCCCCAAGATCTGGCTGCTGTCGGTGCTCCCCAGGATCTCTGTGTCGTCCTCCAGGCAGCCTAGTGTGACACTGAGGCCACACCTCGAGCACAGCCCTGCACCCACTGATTGTGCGAGACAGGGCAGTCACATGACTGTCCTGCGCCAATCAATGTATGGGAGGCCTGCCTCCAATGCAGGTGTGTTTTTGAATGGCTTGGACCAATAGCGCTTTACTATTGCTCCAAGCTACTCCATTGCTCTCCCAGTGCCTTCAGAGGGCACTGGGAGAGCAATGTTCAGGAAGTGGGCAGTGCTCGGAAGTCTGTTCATTGAACTGACGCATCGCGCTGCACACTTCTTGGCAGCCTACACGATTTGCGTAGCGTCCCGCTACGCAAATTGCATAGGCTCAGGCTGCTGAAGGGGAAAAAAAAGAAGAATGCACACAGAGGACGGACAGAGCCGACAGCAGGGGAACGAGTAGCAGGTGAGCTTGACTGCAGCTGCCCGTAATGGCAGGTGAGGCTCTGCCTCACCTGCCGCCCCTGACCGCACATCCCTGGTGCTGAGCTCATTTTTACCGCTTTCGCTCATCATGTTTAAACGCGTTTTGAAGCCACATTTTATTATATGGCCCAAACATATAATATATCGTTCTTTCCGGCAGACTCGGCAGATTCATAATATACCATTATTATATGTATACGTCATGTTTTGCCTTTATATTATAACAAAAAATGCAATAAAATTAGAATTTTTAATCATCTGCAGCGTGTAAAGTGTTTTTTTTCACATTTTATCCCATGAGCGTTTGCGGTTATATTTTCTATGGGGTGCGCCTGTACAAAAATTAGAAATGGGGATTTGTTAAATTTTTTGGGTGAAAATACATGATTTTTAGCAAACGCACCCCATAGAAAAAAAGCATTAGTGCAGCATCATTGTTCACATTATAATTGAAATGTGAACAATATTGCTGCATTAATAAAAATAACACACAAAAAAAACATGGCAAGGCGCCGTAGTGCAACCCGGTGCTTGAGGGGATAAAGCCAGGCACCGCTTAAAAGGGGAGACTCTCCCCTTTTTAAGCGGTGCCTGTCTTTTGGCGCTGTTCCTTCCCGATCGGGAGGGAGAGGGATCCGAACGGATCCCCCCCCCCTTCCAGGCTATCTCCCGGCATTGCCAGGGGGTCACCTGGAAATTACATCATCGCGCATGGCGCGATGACGTCATTGACGTCGGGAGGCTCTTAACTTCAGCGTCTGAGGACGCTGAAGTCAGACCGCTACGGGACCCAGGACAGAGAGGTGAGTATCTCCTCCGGGGGTCCCGCAAAGCTGATGACGTGTGGGACACGTCCTCAGCATACAGCAGGAGTAACTGAGGACGTGTCCCACACGTCGTCAGCAGTGAAGGGGTTAAAGGCAAAAATACATAGATCCAAATACAAGATAAATAAAACTCAAGCTGGAATTCACATTTTTTCTGTATATTAACCTCTCCCCTCCTAACAATCAGGGCTATTCAGAGAAAGGTGAAAACCAGGAGAACTGGCAGGAGAAGAGAACAATCTAGACTAAATAGCCGATTTGGAAAGTGAGATAAATGGGAGAATTTTTCTGGTTTGGCTATTTTGATCTAGAATTTTCACTTCTCCGGTCATTCTGAGTTTCACCTTTCTTTGAATAGACCTGAATGTGTATAAAGCCATATAGTTTATGTTGCATTATTAACCCTTGTATTACCAAGCGCTTTTTGTTGGAAAAAATATTATTTATATATAGAGTAGGCTTGTGCACCGATTTTTTTTTCGGTTCGATTCGGTTCGATTTTTCGGATTTTTCAACTTTTCGATTCGGCTCGTTTCGACCGATTTCGGTTTCGATTCGATTCGGTTCGACCTGTTTTTCGGGTACATTTTTTCTCGGAATTTCGACCATTTTTCGTATTTTCGTGTCACTGTGCTCGTTTTTTGTATCGACTTTTCGTTTTTTCGAAAAATTTTCGTTTTTCACAAAATTTTCGTTTTTACAAAATTTTCGTTTTTACAAAATTTTCGTTTTCGGAATTGCACATTTTTCGGCATATCGACCATTTTTCGTATTTTTCGTGTCATTTTGCCCGTTTTTTGTATCGACTTTTCGTTTTTTCGAAAAATTTTCGTTTTTCAGAAAATGTTCGTTTTTACAAAATTTTCGTTTTTCGGAAAATTTTCGTTTTTCGGAAAATTTTCGTTTTTCGGAACATCTGTTCTCCTCGTTTGCCACATTTCAAGCCCATTCGAAAAATCCAAAAATATTTCGTTTCGGCTCGGAAAACATTTCGGATCTGAACTTTTCGGATCTAAAATTTTTCGGAAATTCAGCCGCATCCGAAAACACGAATCGGGAAATTTCGTGAAAATTCCGAAATTCCGAAACCCGAAACGCACATCCCTAATATAGAGGGGGTGAACTGGATGAAATGGTCCTGTCTGTCTGTGCTGTTAGGGTTTTAATAAATTGGTTTGTGATTTTAAAACAATAATAATATTGACTGTTAACGGTTGTGATTATTTTCACTTTAAAAGTGATAAATGTTTCATGCGTGCACAGCCTAAAAAAACGGTCTTTGCATGGCTAAGATTATCATAACATGTATAGGTGGCAAATGTAGGATAAAAAACACAATTTTGTGTAGAGTTTGCTTGTCTGAAATAGTTAATAGATTAAAATACTGTAAATTTGCGCATTTTTAAAAATGTATTGTATTTTTTTACACTTTACAAAAATATTGCTGAGATGAAAGGTTTTAATATCTAGATGGCATCACTCATCTCACACAATACACACGGGGTCTGTATTATCAGCATACAGGCAGGAATGACCTTTGTGTCAGTAAATGTGCTGCAGACAGATAATAAAATGGTGAGGTCTCCTACTTATGGGGATTTGTAGTGATCATAATGAGATTATTAGCAATGCAATATCTGTATGTGCTGCATAATGCCTGTGTATGGCAATTACAGCAACACCTTGTATCTGTATGTGCTGCATAATGCCTGTGTATGGAAATTACAACGACACCTTGTATCTGTATGTGCTGCATAATGCCTGTGTATGGCAATTACAGCAACACCTTGTATCTGTATGTGCTGCATAATGCCTGTGTATGGCAATTACAGCGACACCTTGTATCTGTATGTGCTGCATAATGCCTGTGTATGGCAATTACAGCAACACCTTGTATTTGTATGTGCTCAGCTGCATAATGCCTGTGTATGACAATTACAACACCTTGTATCTGTATGTGCTGCATAATGCCTGTGTATGGAAATTGCAGCAAGACCTTGTATCTGTATGTGCTGCATAATGCCTATGTATGGCAATTACAGCGACACCTTGTATCTGTATGTGCTGCATATAATGCCTGTGTATGGCAATTACAGCAACACCTTGTATCTGTATGTGCTGCATAATGCCTGTGTATGGCAATTACAGCAACACCTTGTGTCTGTATGTGCTGCATAATGCCTGTGTATGGCAATTACAGCGACACCTTGTATCTGCATGTGCTGCATAATGCCTGTGTATGGCAATTACAGCGACACCTTGTATCTGCATGTGCTGCATAATGCCTGTGTATGGCAATTACAGCGACACCTTGTATCTGCATGTGCTGCATAATGCCTGTATATGGCAATTACAGCGACACCTTGTATCTGTATGTGCTGCATATAATGCCTGTGTATGGCAATTAGTTACACCTTGTATCTGTATGTGCTGCATAATGCCTGTGTATGGCAATTACAGCAACACCTTGTATCTGTATGTGCTGCATAATGCCTGTGTATGGCAATTACAGCAACACCTTGTATCTGTAGGTGCTGCATAATGCCTGTGTAGGGCAATTACAGCAACACCTTGTATCTGTATGTGCTGCATAATGCCTGTGTATGGCAATTACAGCAACACCGTGTATCTGTATGTGCTGCATAATGCCTGTGTATGGCAATTACAGCAACACCTTGTATATGCATGTACTGCATAATGCCTGTGTATGGCAATTACAGCAACACCTTTTATCTGTATGTGCTGCATAATGCCTGTGTATGGCAATTACAGCAACACCTTGTATCTGTATGTGCTGCATAATGCCTGTGTATGGCAATTACAGCAATACCTTGTATCTGTACGTGCTGCATAATGCCTGTGTATGGCAAGTACAGCGACACCTTGTATCTGTATGTGCTGCATATAATGCCTGTGTATGGCAATTACAGCAACACCTTGTATCTGTATGTGCTGCATAATGCCTGTGTATGGCAATTACAGCAACACCTTGTATCTGTATGTGCTGGATAATGCCTGTGTATGGCAATTACAGCAACACCTTGTATCTGTATGTGCTGCATAATGCCTGTGTATGGCAATTACAGCAACACCTTGTGTCTGTATGTGCTGCATAATGCCTGTGTATGGCAATTACAGCGACACCTGTATCTGCATGTGCTGCATAATGCCTGTGTATGGCAATTACAGCGACCTTGTATCTGCATGTGCTGCATAATGCCTGTGTATGGCAATTACAGCGACACCTTGTATCTGCATGTGCTGCATAATGCCTGTATATGGCAATTACAGCGACACCTTGTATCTGTATGTGCTGCATATAATGCCTGTGTATGGCAATTAGTTACACCTTGTATCTGTATGTGCTGCATAATGCCTGTGTATGGCAATTACAGCAAAACCTTGTATCTGTATGTGCTGCATAATGCCTGTGTATGGCAATTACAGCAACACCTTGTATCTGTAGGTGCTGCATAATGCCTGTGTAGGGCAATTACAGCAACACCTTGTATCTGTATGTGCTGCATAATGCCTGTGTATGGCAATTACAGCAACACCGTGTATCTGTATGTGCTGCATAATGCCTGTGTATGGCAATTACAGCAACACCTTGTATATGCATGTACTGCATAATGCCTGTGTATGGCAATTACAGCAACACCTTGTATCTGTATGTGCTGCATAATGCCTGTGTATGGCAATTACAGCAACACCTTGTATCTGTATGTGCTGCATAATGCCTGTGTATGGCAATTACAGCAACACCTTGTATCTGTATGTGCTGGATAATGCATGTGTATGGCAATTACAGCAACACCTTGTATCTGTATGTGCTGCATAATGCCTGTGTATGGCAATTACAGCAAGACCTTGTATCTGTATGTGCTGCATAATGCCTATGTATGGCAATTACAGCGACACCTTGTATCTGTATGTGCTGCATAATGCCTGTGTATGGCAATTACAGCAATACCTTGTATCTGTACGTGCTACATAATGCCTGTGTATGGCAAGTACAGCAACACCTTGTATCTGTATGTGCTGCATAATGCCTGTGTATGGAAATTACAGCGACACCTTGTATCTGTATGTGCTGCATATAATGCATGTGTATGGCAATTACAGTAACACCTTGTATCTGTATGTGCTGCATAATGCCTGTGTATGGCAATTAGTTACACCTTGTATCTGTATGTGCTGCATAATGCCTGTGTATGGCAATTACAGCAACACCTTGTATCTGTATGTGCTGCATAATGCCTGTGTATGGCAATTACAGCAACACCTTGTATCTGTAGGTGCTGCATAATGCCTGTGTAGGGCAATTACAGCAACACCTTGTATCTGTATGTGCTGCATAATGCCTGTGTATGGCAATTACAGCAACACCGTGTATCTGTATGTGCTGCATAATGCCTGTGTATGGCAATTACAGCAACACCTTGTATCTGTATGTGCTGCATAATGCCTGTTAATGCCTGTGTATGGCAATTACAGCAAGACCTTGTATCTGTATGTGCTGCATAATGCCTATGTATGGCAATTACAGCGACACCTTGTATCTGTATGTGCTGCATAATGCCTGTGTATGGCAATTACAGCAATACCTTGTATCTGTACGTGCTACATAATGCCTGTGTATGGCAAGTACAGCAACACCTTGTATCTGTATGTGCTGCATAATGCCTGTGTATGGAAATTACAGCGACACCTTGTATCTGTATGTGCTGCATATAATGCATGTGTATGGCAATTACAGTGACACCTTGTATCTGTATGTGCTGCATAATGCCTGTGTATGGCAATTACAGCGACACCTTGTATCTGTATGTGCTGCATAATGCCTGTGTATGGCAATTACAGCAACACCTTGTATTTGTATGTGCTCAGCTGCATAATGCCTGTGTATGACAATTACAACACCTTGTGTCTGTATGTGCTGCATAATGCCTGTGTATGGAAATTACAGCAAGACCTTGTATCTGTATGTGCTGCATAATGCCTATGTATGGCAATTACAGCGACACCTTGTATCTGTATGTGCTGCATAATGCCTGTGTATGGCAATTACAGCGACACCTTGTATCTGTATGTGCTGCATAATGCCTGTGTATGGCAATTACAGCAACACCTTGTGTCTGTATGTGCTGCATAATGCCTGTGTATAGCAATTACAGCGACACCTTGTAGCTGCATGTGCTGCATAATGCCTGTGTATGGCAATTACTGCGACACCTTGTATCTGCATGTGCTGCATAATGCCTGTATATGGCAATTACAGCAACACCTTGTATCTGTATGTGCTGTATAATGCCTGTATATGGCAATTACAGCAACACCTTGTATCTGTATGTGCTGCATAATGCCTGTGTATGGCAATTACAGCGACACCTTGTGTCTGTATGTGCTGCATAATGCCTGTGTATGGCAATTACAGCGACACCTTGTATCTGCATGTGCTGCATAATGCCTGTGTATGGCAATTACAGCGACACCTTGTATCTGCATGTGCTGCATAATGCCTGTATATGGCAATTACAGCGACACCTTGTATCTGTATGTGCTGCATAATGCCTGTATATGGCAATTACAGCAACACTTGTATCTGTATGTGCTGCATAATGCCTGTGTATGGCAATTACAGCAACACTTGTATCTGTAGGTGCTGCATAATGCCTGTGTAGGGCAATTACAGCAACACCTTGTATCTGTATGTGCTGCATAATGCCTGTGTAGGGCAATTACAGCAACACCTTGTATCTGTATGTGCTGCATAATGCCTGTGTGTGGCAATTACAGCAACACCGTGTATCTGTATGTGCTGCATAATGCCTGTGTATGGCAATTACAGCAACACCTTGTATCTGTATGTGCTGCATAATGCCTGTGTATGGCAATTACAGCAACACATTCAGGGTAATTCAAAGAGATTCGAAAAGTCACCGCACGTTCGGTGACTTTTCTTTTACAATTATTCAACCCCTTAACCCTTTCGCTGCTGAGGCTTTTCCCGCCCCTATGCTGAGGTCATTTTTACCTGTTTTGCGCATCATGTTTAAACGTGTTTTGAAGGCTTATTTTAGTACATGACCCAGACATATTATATATCGTTCTTTCCGTCAGACTCGGTAGATTCATAATATGTCACTATTATATGTATACGTTATGTCATGTCTGTATATTATAACAAAAAATGCAATAAAATATGTATTTTCAATAATTTACAACGTGTAAAGTGTTTTTTTCCACATTTTAACATGCGAGCAATTGCGGTTATATTTTGTATGGGGTGCGCTTGTTAAAAAAATTAGAGATGGGGTCTCGTTACATTTTGTTTTGGGGAAAATGACACTATTTTTAACAAACGCACCGCATACAAAAATCGTTAGTGCAGCATCATTGTTCACATTATAATTGAAATGGGAACATTATTGCTGCATTAACAAACCAAAAAAAAAAAAAAAGTGTTTATTTTTTTTTTTATTTTTTTTTTATTTTTCATTTTTTTTTTTTTTTACAAAATTTTTCACTTTCATGTTTGGTATCGTTGGAACGGCCATGCTCTGGCCGATCCAACCATACCAAATTTAACCCCTAGCTGCCACGGATCGGGAGATAGGGAGTTCATTGGAACTCCCTATCTCCACAGTTGGTGTCAGTTAGGGGTTAACTCTAGGACTGGCGTCATCGTGCTACGCACAATGACGCCAGTCCTCTGGGGGAGTTCCGGAGGCTTGGCCGACATCCAAGATGTCGGCCAGCTCCGGGAAAGGATCGCGAACCGGCGCTTTTCAGCGCCGATTCGCGATCCAGCTCCCCAGGGGTTAATGCCAGGCATCATTTGGAAGGGCAGGCTGTGCCCTTCCAAATGATGCCTGGGTTAACCCCCTGTGCGCCGCCGATCGGGAGGGAGAGAGGTCCGAAGGACCTCCCCCCCTCCCTTTCAGGCGCCTCCTCTGCACATGCGGGGGGGCGCCTGAATTAGGTGTCATCGCGCCCCCGCGATGACACCTAATTCTGGCGGCTGCTGGTCCGGATGCGCGGCTGACATCCAGGATGTCAGCCCGCATCGGAGGGGCCAGCGATCGGCCGGAACCCGGCCGAACGCTGACCCCGATGGGAGGACGCGCTCAGCGCGTCCTCCGCATACCAGCGGGACTGCTGAGGACGCGCTGAGCGCGTCCTCAGCAGCGAAGTGGTTAAAGACTACCACTCTGAAGAACAGAGGTTCATTCAAGTGTTTTCAATCAGGTATTGAAAACACCTGTGGATGTCACGGAGCAGCAATAAAGCATAATAAGCACCAATTAGGCAGCTTTAAAATGACTGTGATACTCAGCTCCTTCTAGACATTTACTGGTGTGTTTACAAACATGGTGAAGTCAAGAGAATGGTCCAGGAAGACAAGAGAAGAGGTGATTACTCTTCACAGGAAGGGCAATGGCTATAAGAAGATTGCAAAGATGTTAAACATACCAAGAGAGACCATAGGAAGCATCATTCGCAAATTTAAGGCAAAGGGCACTGTTGAAACGCTACCTGGTCGTGGCAGAAAGAAGATACTGACTTTGACTGCTGTGCGATACCTGAAGCGTAGAGTGGAGAAAAGTCCCCGTGTGACTGCTGAGGAACTGAGAAAAGATTTGTCAGATGTGGGTACTGAAGTTTCAGCTCAGACAATACGGCGCACACTGCGTAATGAAGGCCTCCATGCCAGAACTCCCAGGCGCACCCCCTTGCTGTCTCCAAAGAATAAGAAGAGTCGACTGCAGTATGCCAAAAGTCATGTGGACAAACCACAGAAGTTTTGGGATAGTGTTCTGTGGACTGATGAAACAAAATTAGAACTGTTTGGGCCCATGGATCAACGCTATGTTTGGAGGAGGAAGAACAAGGCCTATGAAGAAAAGAACACCTTGCCTACTGTGAAGCATGGCGGGGGTCAATCATGCTTTGGGGCTGTTTTGCTTCTGCAGGTACAGGGAAGCTTCAGCGTGTGCAAGGTACCATGAATTCTCTTCAGTACCAGGAGATATTGGATGACAATGTGATGCAGTCCGTCACAAACCTGAGGCTTGGGAGACGTTGGACCTTTCAACAGGACAATGATCCCAAGCATACCTCCAAGTCCACTAGAGCATGGTTGCAGATTAAAGGCTGGAACATTTTGGAGTGGCCATCGCAGTCACCTGACTTAAATCCGATTGAGAACCTCTGGTGGACTTAAAGAAAGCAGTTGCAGTGCGCAAGCCTAAGAATGTGACTGAACTGGAGGCTTTTGCCCATGACGAATGGGCGAAGATACCCGTAGATCGCTGCAAGACACTTGTGTCAAGCTATGCTTCACGTTTAAAAGCTGTTATAACTGTAAAAGGATGTTGTACTAAGTACTAAGATTGAATGTCACTTGGGGGTTGAATAAAACTGATAATGATGTGAGCACAGAAAAGACATTTGTGGTTATTTCATTATAAATGTTATGTTATATTTGTCTGACCTACACGTGCCTCTTTGATTTAATTGTAAGCAAGATGACTGAATGATCAAAATCAATGTCAAACTGGCCAAAACACTCAATTTCAGTGGGGGTTGAATAATTTTGAACACAACTGTATATGGCGCTTCCCTCCCCACAGATACTTGTTTCCCCTTCTGCCATCCCCCCCCCCCCCCTCCTTCAGTAAGGTTCCCTTATGGAGTCATAGGGCATGTTGTTTCCCTTCTTCAATTCTTGTATTTTGTTGATTTAACTTCTTGTGCCATTTATATCATTTAATGGATATAGTCATTTCGGCAGGTCCTGCGTGACCACATTTTGTTTGCTATATTTGAACTGATTTTGTATGATCTGTACATAAAGAATTATAAAAAATAAAAAAATTAAGGATTTCATTTGATTTTAAAAATAATCATATTAACAACAAACATGTCATATAAAAGTCTATACATAAGCTACACTTTGTATTGAAGTGCATAGGACTGTGAATAGAAAGAATTGTCAGGCCTTTCAGCAAGAACAGGGCAGATAGTGATGCTTTAGATGATATGCTAAACCAGTGGAATAATTATACTTTTATGCTACATTGTTTGTACTAATACACATTTTATGTGATTTTTAAGGTATAAGTAGCAACACTCTGTAATACGATCTTGATTCATATTATTTTTGAATCACAATTTGAATTTCATACTGTCTTAAATTATTTGAACCAGATAGATACTTTTTTATGTTAAATGTGCTGTTGTGTGATCAATATGGGTGATTTTTAAGTTATTGGGACTAACACTCTGTAAAGTGACCACGATTCTCCGAAATATATTGATTTCCTATGGGAAGAGGAGATCGTGGGGGGGGGGGCATTCTGAGGGTCAGTAAGGGGCCCCAAAAGTTCTGATGGCTGGCCTGTGTGTATGGCAATTACAGCAACACCTTGTGTCTGTACTGTACAGGGATTTATAACCCCCTGAATCTTATCTCTGTACAGCTGTGAGTGCATCATGGAACAAGTAGTTCTGAAACATCTGGGCCCCTAGTGGGTTCCCCTCGCTATAACTGGAACACTA
Organism: Leptobrachium leishanense; assembly: GCA_009667805.1. NCBI lineage: Eukaryota > Metazoa > Chordata > Amphibia > Anura > Megophryidae > Leptobrachium > Leptobrachium leishanense. The sequence continues at coordinate 356,111,336 of CM019066.1, read as the reverse complement.
AGGGGAAAAATTAGTGTTCGCTAAGTTCCCCTTTGCGTCCCGGTTTCACCAGCAGATTTTGGGCAGGCGTTGAGTCCAGCAGCCTGCCCCATAGTGGTCGCTAGTCTCAGGGCAGCACTAAAGCGCTGTCCCGAGCACCTCCTCCATGAAGTTACAGGAAGTCATCCAATCATTGTTTAAATGTCTGTGTAGACTCTGACCCAACCACCTCAACAGTCAGAGAATTCCACAGCTTTATTGTTCTCACTGTAACAAAAAACAAACCTTTCCACCATAAAGATGTATTAATTAAAAATGGAAATAATGTAGATATACAGAGGCTTCACTCAGCATTGAAGAAAAACAATCTTGAACAAACACGCTCACCAAAATTCTCCATCATCTGCCTGCTTGTCGAGCTCTGCTTTCACTTTGGGATCAATGGAATTCCATTCAGGAGCCCTGGCAGGGAAAGAATAAAAAGGATAAATCAGCCACTGAAGCTACAATAGTTCATATAAGTTATGTGGGAGTGATTGGGTAACGTAGTTCCACCTCCATAAGGCCCCAAACCAAAGTATTTGTTACGTAGGATTTCAACCAAATGTATGATTGTTAATTCACAATAATTGTGATATTTACAGTGATTTTTCAGAAAGATATGACAACCCAGACAAGATTGCACTATCCCACGCACTCCGTCCTGCCACGTGTTTTAGAGGTTCCTCATAGGGATGTGCGTTTCGGGTTTCGGAATTTCCACGAAATTTCCCGATTGTGTTTTCGGATGCGGCCGATTTTCCGAAAATTTTTAGATCCGAAAATGGCAGATCCGAAAAGTTTTCCGAGCCGAAACGAAATATTTTCGGAATTTTCGAATGTACTTGAAATGTGTCAAATCGAAATTTATTGCTTTGAAACGAGAACAGACGTTCCGGAAAAACGAAAATTTTCGAAAATATGAAATTTCGATACAAAAACGAGCTAAGTGGCATGAAAATACGAAAAATGGTCGATATTCCGAAACCATTTACAATTCCGAAAAACGAAAATTTCCGAAAATACGAAAAGTCGATACAAAAACGAGCTAAGTGACACGAAAATACGAAAAATGGTCGAAATTCCGAAAAATGTACACGAAAAACGAGTCGAGCCGAACCGAATCGAAACAGAAATCGGTCGAAACGAGCCGTATCGAAAAATTTAAAAATCGGAAAAATCGAATCGAACCGAAAAAAAAAAATCGGTGCCCAAGCCTAGTTCCTCATCGCAAGGTCTAACTCTAAACTGCACTGCAGAGAGCTCCAGGAGTATGTATGTCCCAAGTACATGGGTTAGATTCATAAGAGCAGGCATTAGGTTGGTATAGGTAGGACCTGCCACCAGTGATGTACATCGATGTTGTGACAGGTTTATGCAAAGCGTGGCCAGGTTCTTGAACCCAGGACATACTTGAAAACGAGAGAAATCTCAATGTATCCTTCCTGGTAAAATCCTTTATAAATAAATAAATAAATAAATTTTGTAGCCAAGGCCTAGACTTAAATTTGGCCCAATGGCCGATATAGGCTCCTGTATCGGTTCCGGATATTCAAACCTAGGCTTCCCAGCATTACAAATCCCGATACATTATTCGGGTCAGATATCAGCTCTCTCGGTTATAATTCTAATGGAAATTTCGTCTTTATCGATTCGATTTCAATTTATCGGCATGCCGATTTCCAAAAAGATATCAAGTGTTAAAAGATGCTGATAAATGGATATTCAGGGAGGAAATGGAGGGAATCGGATTGAAATGTTTGATAAACATCGGACTTTGCCAACAGAAATGTTTAAAGGCATAAATCTGAATCGTTTTGGCTGAAAATAAGTTTTTTTGGCTGTTTTCCTGCCAAATTTTCTTCACAGCAGTACCATTTTTTTTTCCACTGAATCAACCGATGTATCAAAAAAATATCATCCACAAACATTCGATATTTTTTGGAAAATCGTTCGCTACAATTAAACTGAGCCCTTAATCCTCATCAGTTAAAAACCAAAGTCGGGTGTTTTTATATCTTTGGATTTATTTTTGGATAGCGTTTTCGGAATTTTGTGTTTTTATATATACTGTATATATATATATATTTATTATTATTATCAACATTTATATAGCACCAGCAGCTTCCATAGCGCTTTACAATAACCAATGGGAACAAGACACAATTAATGATAGTAACGGAAACAAAAGGCGAAGAGGGCCCTGCTCAGAGGAGCTTACAATCTATATTGATTGGGGTGGAGGAAGAAAAGAGGAGTTTCATCGGTCGTCAGACTCACTAGCGCCAGTAGTTCAGGAATGATTTGGGCCAAGGAGAAGGTGTCTATCATGGTAGGTTAGGAGAGGGATAGGGATGAAGTAAGTAATATTAATATCACCGACATCATGCAGTTTGCTAAAGAATAAAATGTAATCAGATGTATTTGTCCTAAAGAATCCATTCAAGGTGTCCGTCACCTGAAATTTCAGCAAAGAGATCACCACGTTGCATCACCACGTCAAGCCCTTTCAGTTCAGTTGGCAACGCAAAACACTCTGGGCAATATTACAATCTTAACGCTAAGGTTTGTGCTCAGCTATGTGAGCGTTAACATTCGCTTAAGTGGCTCTAGAGCACCCATATTACAATCCGAACACTAACGGGTTAAAAAACTCAAGGTTAAATAGTCCCCAGTCTCCCTCCGCAATCATGACGCGGACCTGCAGGATCTCGTGAGAGGCAAGATGCTGCAGGTCATGTGACCCGAAAGCACAACCGTCCATGGAGTCCTATGCCTCAAGTATCCTGGCGGTTAGTGCTGCGTTACAGGGCAGGCTGCTGAATTAGCACCCGTCCCGCAATATGGAGCTAAAACGGTGACCCCAAAGGGAAACCTGCAGGCGCACGTTTTCAAACTTAGCGTCCCTGTTTTAGAGCGACATATGTATAATAAATATAAAAAAAGAAGAAAAGGGAAGCCTACTCATCACTCCATGGTCCGTTCCACTCTACTTCTCCCCATGGATTCCTCACCCTGACGAGCCTCTCGGTATGCCCACGATAGACAACCTGGAAGAGCACAGGAAGCATGGGTTATCTTTCCAAAGCCTACAGTCATACCTCTGGTTTGTAGCATAGACTTCTGTATTACCAAGGCATACCCCTGCCTTACCTCTTCTGCTCCGGTGACTGAGTATGCGTGTCCTTTCACCAGCTTTCGGCTTGTGATGGCCTCCGTGTCATAAGCATTTGTAATCTATGGGACAAATGTCAATATATTATTGGGATATCAGTGGTGGCTGCTGATGCTTGAAGATGGTTGGGGCTGGAGACCTGCCCTGTCTCGTACTAGTAGTCACCTCTAAGGAGAGAGAAGCCATGACTTCACAAATCGCTCAAAGGGTCAGACTGAGCATGTGCAAAGTGCTCTCAGACAGGGCAGAGCTTTAAAACGGTCACATATTTCTATGAGGTCTATTCACTAAAAGGTGAAACTCAGGAGAATGACTGGAGAAGTGAAAAATCTAGGTCAATATAGACAAAACCAGAAAAAAGGCTCCCATTTATCCCACTTCCACATAGGCTATTTGGTCTAGATTGTTCTCTTCTCCTGCCAATTCTCCTGACCTCACCCTTTAATGAATAGGCCCGAGCAGTGTTTTCTGGTAATTTTATTATGTTTTATCTAAGCTAAGATCCCCACACAAATAACAGGATAAAATATAGTATTTGGTTTTTGCTTGGGGGTAGCGGCAAAATAAAATTGGCGGGGTGTTGCCTTCACTGACCCAATGGAGGAGCCTCCACTGTGTGACAAAACTTTGAAACTGAAGAACGTGTGGAGATCCGATTGAAGAAACAGGGACATTCCGCGGAAGCAAAATGTGTTCTAGAGAAATTATCACAGGTTTTCAATATCTGTTCTACTATCTATTTCTTTGCTGCGTTGGCTCTTTTCTCTATATCTTATTATCATAATGTACGCCATCATGCTCTTCCATTTCAGTGGCAACGGTTTAAACACTTGCTCCTCCTGAGGGATGAAAAATCGGAAAATTTAGGAATAAAGAAAAAACCCTGTGTGGATCTAACGTGCGTTGGCTGCCATTTTGAGTTGCATTCTCTGTTTGTACCACTGGAGGGAGACATAGGAGGAGAAACCGGATGTGAGGGATGGAATTGGACGCCGGACTGCAGGATTTCTTGATTTCGGACACTTTATAAATGTATTGTATGAGATGTATTTGTTTTATTTCTTTTGCCCTGATGAAGTCCGCTTTATTTACGGACGAAACGCGTTGGCTTTTTTATTATTTGTTTTAAATAAAACACCTTTATACCGCCACTGGTGCCAGTTCGACGTGCTTTTTCCTGTGATGGCGGGGTAACCATTTCCAGCTGAGCTTATCCAGGGGAGCGATGTGCCTTTTAATTCTGTACATTTTGTGAGTGCGATCTAAAGGAGGGGGCTTTCTTCCCACTAATAAGTGTTTTACTGCACCATGATATATTTCTTTATCTCTTTATAGAGTTTACTCCCCCAATTTGTTATTTTTTGTATAACCGAATAAAAAAAAGCCTTTAGAAAAAAATGGGAAACAAAAATGTTGTAAAAATAAATAAATAAAAAGAATAAAAACTTTTTTTAAATAAAAACGATATTTGGCGAATTGACAGTTTAGTGAATAGACGAACTGCCACGAAATTGCACTGTACAGGGAAATTCACCATTCGGTGCAATTCGGTGGCAAGTTCGGCGCATAATGTATAACCTCTTATGCTTAAATATGGAAACCTCTGACCTCTGTAAGATGTGAGATCAAGGGGTAAATGGAGGTCAACCCTCCTGTTGCCAGATGATGCAGAAAGTGTCTGTTTCCGATTTATTTTATATTAAATATCAGCTGCATGTGAACAATATTTTTTTGAAACATCGGCTGATTAAGTTTGAAAAAAATTGTCCAGAGCCAATATTTGAAAAATGCTGCTTGTCTGAAAATAAGTGACCGGAAAAAATGCCCCCCCCCCAAAAAAACCTATTTTCACCCAATATCACACAGATTTGTGCCTTTAAAAGGCTCTATTACATTCCCTGCGCAATTGCGGTCGCGCAGCGCAATTTTTTTTGCACACAAAAAAAACATGATCGCTAGAAAATTTACGTGGTATTACGATCCGAGCGCATTTTTTCGTCCGTCAAAAATTTTCGTGCGTAAAAACCACGCGCAAAACTGTGCGCAAAGTACATTGCGTGCAGGAATCTGAGTTCGGACTGTTTTTTTCACGGGATTCAGCCAATCGGATTTAAGAACCACAATTTTCTAACGTTAGGTTGTTGCGCCTGTCAAAGTCAATCTGAGTATATATGCTGCAGGAAAAAATAAATAAAGCAATTTATTAATTTTATTGTTTGGGTATGTGTAGAATGTGTAACTGTACTGTGCTGTGTTTTTTATTTTGTGCTGGTGTATTTTGTTTCGGCCAGGACGATCAAATTTACAGTTACCACCTGCTTTTCAAAGACGTTACGAAAATTCTCGCAAACTTTCGTTGCGCGCAGATTGTAATACATCCGCGTACCAGCGCACGAGCGCATTTGCGCTGACAATGTTAAGTATAGGATGCGAGCACGAAATTGCGTTCGCGCAGGTTCACCTGCGGTAGACGTTAACGCGCGTTCGTTGAGCGCAAATGGTTTTTCCCCTCGCGCAAATGCGCATTTGCGCAAAACCACCTGCACGAAGAATGTAATAAGGCCCAAAATGTCTATTAGAAAAATCCAATGTTTAAAAAAAAAATTATAAATTTTATTCCCTCTTTTACCCTGCCTGAAAATCCATTTATTAACAGCTCTCGGCAATAGAACCGGGAAAGCTGATATTTCCATAGAAAAGCATAGCTGATATTTGATCAGACTTTTTAATTGTGAATCAAAACGCCGGCAAAACTGAATTTGGATCTACCGAACCGAAAAATAGCCAAAAAGGGTGAAAATTTCAGCTAACGGGCTGAATTAAATCAAATCGAGACCTTAATGTGTATATCATGGCAGAATAATTTTTTTACTTTAAACATGAGGTCCTGGCTATTTTTAACCCCGCGGCTTAAAGAAAATTGTTTTTTTGTTGCGAATAAAGTTGATTGAAGAAAACACTGCAAATTCCCATCCTCGTCCCATTCCTAATGCCCTTCTCTCTATGAGCTGGGAAAATGCGCATAAGTGCATGAGCGTGGGTGATAAAAACTCCTTGTTTTTATTGGTAGTTTTATTACTTTGTCAAGTGAACGCAAAACCTGTAAAGAAATTACGCAAAAAAAGCAGCTGTTACTCAAGTCATAAAAAATGGCGGGTGACTCTTAGACGAGGCTGAACAACTGCGGCGTCTAGGTTTACCAATTTCCTTCCTAAACGTGAAAAATACAGAATGAGCGCCCCTTATCCAAAACGCTTGGGAACGAAAAGTAAGATTTTTTTTTACAAATTTTGGGATTTTTTCATTTAATAATGAGATATCTGGGGGATGGGACCCAAGTCTTGACACGGAATTCGTTTATGTTTCATACACACCTTATACACACAGCCTGAAGGGCATTTGACACAGGATTTTAATCATTTTGGCTCCGTCACATGAGGTCAGGGGTGGGATATACCACTTCTGGTGTCATGTTGGTGCTCAAAGATTTTTTTTGCGACATTTTGGATTCCGGATAAATGACACGCCACCTGTATAGCAGCAATTCTTCTCACTAATATTGGAAAACTGTAAAAAATGAATAGCTCTCACATCGATTGAGCACCCAAGCAGGGATTCTGCCTTCAGAGCTTTTTGGATGATCTGGTATAAATCAGCCGGGGCTTTCTTCAAGTCGTATAATTCGGAAATGCCACCGGTGAAGTCTTCGAACCCTTCTATGGTGGATCCACCAGTCAAAGATTCGTATGATCCATTCAGTCTGTGGATGAAAGCCGACAACGCAAAGTTAAAAATGGACCTCTGACCAGATCTTCTTCCAGTAACAGGGCCGGATTTACCAGTAGGCATGTGCCCACCAGAGGCAAGATTAAAATGTCCCCTCTGACCGGCTTCTTTCTCATTACCAGGGCCAGATTTACAGATAGGCAAAGTGGGAGTGTGACTAGAGGCGCCCACCATAGAAGGGTGCCTTCCTCTAAAGGTAAAAATGGGGGGGGGGGTAAAAATAAATAAATATGCATTTATTTATTTTTAATAAAATATTATTTCCTTATTTATTTACATACATATTTTTACAGCGCAAGACACCCCCATTGTGGTGGACACCATTCACTATAAAAGTGAAAAATGCTATAAAAAAAACCTTTAAAATATGATTTACCCAATTCTTTTTTGGCAGAAATGAGGTGGGGAGTGGCACTCCTGTTTTCTGTGCCTACAGGCTTCTGAGATGTAAATCCAGCTATACAATCCTTTATCAAGGACTCATAATATGGTCTTATTTATTTATTTATTTGAGGGGGTAGTTCCCTCCAAATATCTTCTGTTTTAAATGTATCTTTGCGTATAAGTGAGTCAAATATTTGGAATATCAGGCTTCACCTTGCAGTAGCTTTTGAGCCCGTGTCTTAAAATGTTTTGGAAAGAAGGGTCAGAATGCACTTTTAAAATGCATTTATATTTGGTGGGGGTTACACAGGGGTTGGGGGATGGCAAACTGTGATTTACCAAAAGTTCTGGAAATCTTGCACCTTGAGAAAAAACCTGTTAATACATTTTGAATCCCACTTCTGACACCAGTGCTCAACCTGCTACCTCAAACACTGCTGTTTGTTGCAATGTGATATTGCTACGTACTGATAGCTGGCTCTGATAGAGACATGGCACTCACTTGGCGTAGGCCTTCTCCAGCAAAGCACTCCAGAACTCATCTCCTTCAGCCGAATGTACAAAGGCCAGGTTGCCTTCTTTGGTTGGCAGCCGGTCATCCACTATAACGTCATACCAGTCTCCGAACTGCCAGATCTGAAATAAGAAAAAGCTTGCCGTGTTATATTACAACGCACCCAATATTATTTATTGTGTAATTAACCAAATTTTGCAGAATAACATGATAAATCAAGTAAGCCCACCCATCAACTCTATGGTGTAAGGCAGGGATCTCAAACTCCGGCCCCCCAGATATTTCTGAACTACACCTCCCTTGGTTCCCTGGCCATCTATTACATTGAAGGAATTCTGGGAATTGGAGACATCAACATCTAGGGAGGCCAGAGGTCGAGATCACTAGTGTAAGGGCTCTTGAGACAAACAGCAAATGTAAACAAGACAAATAGATTTGGGCAAATCTAAAAGAAAGTTCTAGAAATTTAATAATCAGCAGGAATGTTTTCAAGGCGATTTCTCAAATTTTTCCAATCTGTGCCCTAGATACGGCTATGTTAGGATAATCAACATTTCGCCCCTTTCCGTTTGTCTTTTGATTTATTGGCAACCTTGGCCAAGTTCTCTCTGTCATTCCACCATTGAACGCGGAACCGAAGAAATATGGCGGAAAATTACTGAACATTCCTTCCCATCGCATACTGCTTATTACACGTTACCTTTTATTATTCATATTTATTCTGCCCCAACATACCTTGAAGTGGAAGATTCCAGCATAATTTTCTTGGAAACTTTGTTTTTCTGGTACGACCTGAGCTAAGAGGTCTTTGTCCAGTGTAAGGGAAGAGATGGCGGCCAGAAGCCAGCAGTCCCCTGTGCATGGAAAAATAACGAGAAAAGAACAAAACAGGTTTGAATTTCCATGCGTTATAAAATGATATAGCGGGATAGGGGCATTAACACAAAGAATATAGTAAGGAACATAATATTTGGGCATTATTACTCTATAAAGATTACCATGCATGTTGCAAAGGAGAATACAATCGCAAACAGTCTTGGATTCCAATGCAGTATTACGGCTGCAGAACTGAAGATAGAATTTGTATCCCTCTCCATCCTCTGCTTTTATTGTTATTATGCTGTCATTTTTTGTATTGCCAACACATATGTAGAGGTACTGCTCAAACACACGTGAGCTCTAGAGCAGGGCTGTCAAACTCCAGCACCCCAGATGTTTCTGAACTACAACTCCCTTGATTCTCTGGCCATCTATTGCGCTGAAGGAATTTTGGAAATTGTAGGCATGAACATCTGGGGTCCATGAGTTTGACAGCCTTGTGTCACGTATTCCTTTGATCCCTACACGCAGACACTGCTGGTCTTTAGAATAGCCAGATTGCTAAACACAGGACAGACACATAGCATAAACAAAGTCAGAATAAACCGAAGTTAGGAACCAGAGCAGATAATCAGACAAAGCCAGAAGGCAAAACCAGAGCAGATAATCAGACAAAGCCGGAAGTCAAAACCAGAGCGGATTATCAACCAGAGCCAGGAGTCAAAACCAGAGCGGATTATCAACCAGAGGCAGGAGTCAAAACCAGAGCGAATTATCAAACACAGCTAGAAATCGGTACACAATATAACCAGGAGATTAACAGCAGAGAGAGTAGTCAGGGACAAAGCCAGGGTCAATACACAGCAATGAGTAATAAGTGAACAAGAATCGCACTGAATGGGTATGAACTAGTACAACGTATTGAACATATCTCACTGCTTGTTTTTAAAATCTGGCAGGCGTTGCTTCATCATGCCGAGCTCGTCTGTGTCACAGACCGTGATCGCCGGCTACTTCACTCGGCAGCCAGCTAGTGAGCAGCGAAGACGGTGCTGACAGCCCCCAGGTCACACAAGGTGTAAACCTTGCTCTAGAGTCTTCATACAGAATGAAATCCTAGAAGTTGCATCTCTTGCCTTTTTAGCTTATGTGTGAAAACAAATTAACCCTGTGATGATCTTTCTTCCGGACATTCAAGTCATCTTCACCTCATTTAGCCGCGACGCCAAAAGGGAGAGCTATGGACATTTTGCACCACTTCACTGACGCTGAAGAAATTTGGCTCCATTGAAGTGTCCATCCAATGTCTGGTCCATCTTGAAAAAGACATCAGGCAGTAATCGTGTATTTACCTTCATAACTTGGTCAATGTTGCTCCTAGACACTTATGGATGGTCTCCTATTTATTAGCTGGAACTTTAGTGGAAATTTATCATGTTGGGCTTCCCCAGGAGTTTTTTTTTGTCTTTTTGATATAATTGAGCACATTTTTAGTGAGGTCATGCACGGTATAGGACTTACTCTGTGACGGATTGTAAAACCGCAATAATCATTGATAATGTTGGATTCTATGGGTTTAGACATCTGGCCAAAAATTGTAAACATATCCTCCACTGGAAGCAGAATCACTAAATGGGACACTCTACTCATCCTCCTGACCACTTTATTGAAGTGGAGGAGCTTCCTCAACCCCATCCAGCATCACCAACAGTCGGGATTTTGAATTTCCCGGCTGCCGGTCACCAGATCGGTCAAGACGAAAGGGATGGAGCTATATCAGAATTTGAGGATATTTTGTTAGCTGGCATTAAATGAATACTCAACTCATCCTGACTACGTTATCTTTTTAAAAAGAAGTAAGGATGTGAGGAGTGCCCCCTTTACCCCCTCCCTCATGCCCCAATCGTGTGAAATCGTGGGGTGAAGTGGAGGAGTTTCCTCAACCCCGCCTAGGGTCACCAGCAGCCGGAATTTTTGAATTTCCTGGCTGCCAGTCACCAGATTGGTCAATAGTGATGTCGCGCACACAGAGCGGCCAACGTCACCTTCTGAGACCAATCACTGCAGCAAGCATTCTCAGAGAGGCAGTCGATGGATTAGATCTGTGCATGCGCGTGCAGCTTCATTGCTCTGCATAGGCGCTACGGAACTTGTGTAAGAAAGGTGCGCATGGGGTGCACAATCTACGGTTCCTACACCACACAAGTTGTGTGGAAGCGCAGATTGCGCATAACAGATTCAGGGGCTTCTGGATTTGGGAGTCCTTTGGCCAAAAAGGAGGAGCTGCGCGCAGCGACGAAAAAAGAAGAGTAAAAACACCTAAACACAGAAAGAAAAATAATAATAATAATTGGGAAAAGGCTGTCAACAGGATCTGCCCAATTACTTAAAGGCAAAAAAATGGAAATCTATATTTAAATGGTGTATCTCCCTTTAACACCAGCTTCCATTCCTTCTTCTTGTCATTACATTTGTCACTGTGGCTTCGCACATCCTCAAAAAGCACAGGGGGTAATAAAAAAAAATGCTCACTTTCCAAAAATGTTTTGGAAAAAAGTCAAAAGTAGATCAAACAATCAACCTGGCAAAATGTCCGAATATTACCCAAAATGATCTGTCGAATAAGATGTTACCCATCCCTGAACTTAAGTCAACTTTCTCGTTTGAAGACAGCGAGCTGCAGCAAAGGGATCATCGCCGCCGTGACTTTGTGTACATTGTGTTTTAAGTCACCCGTGCATGTTATCGACTCGCTAATCACCGGGTAAGGCTCAAAGAATGTCCTGAACCATTGCCTAAAGTCCCTCCCTATCCCAACAGACTGTGCGTATCTCCACCTAATGCACCACTGTTTGGATTGTGATTGGGTCTGTTAATCTCTCACACTGAACTTTATACCAGAATCAAGAACCTGCAACAATGTTACAACAGCAAAGTGTATCGGCCAGACAGCAAGAACGCTTTCTGTTAAAGTGACGAGACGTTCAAAGGACAACAAGACTAGATCCCCCCAACCTAACCCTAAGTACCGGGATCCAATAGATGATTCCACACTGGGGTTTTGAGGCTAAATGGGTCACATAGGCCCAAATATATTGCTTTTATATCAACTGCCCGGCCAAAAAACTCACACACTGTAATACGTATGTGGTTGCGTCGCCTTTTGCTGTGATTGCGGCACCCATTCTCCGCGGCGTTGTGTCGATAAGCTCATGCGATGTCACAGCATTTATTGGTGTCCAGAGTGGCATTCATTTGTGGCCAAGATCTTGTATTGATGATGGGAGGGTCGCGGCGCTGCGTAAAGTCTTCTCCAGCACATTATCCCAAAGATTAACCTCAATGGGGTTAAGGTCTGGACTGTGCGGTGGCCAATCCATGTGTCTCATGCTCCCTCAACCACTCTCGCACAATTTGAGCCCGATGAATCCTGGCATTGCCATCTTGGAATATGCCCACTGTGCCATCAGGGGAGAAAAAAAACCATTGATGGAAAAACCTGCTCATTCAGTATATTCAGGTAGTCACATGTCCTCATTTTATGCTGAAACATAGTAATCACTGCAGTAATTATCCAATGGAAGGCGAGCGCCTATTGGCTTAGTTACATGCAGGCGTTGACTTTTTTTGGCCAGACATTGTATATACTGCCCATGGTGTATAGCTCACAGTGCAGAGATGTCATTGGTGTTACATGAACATATCTGCAATTTATTATGACAGGCGAATGAGAACCCAGAAGTCCCTGAAGCTTTCCTGCACAATTTGCGCTCCTACGTAACTTGCGTAGCGTTGGAAACACAAATTGGCCAGTGCAACGGGACTTGCGAACTATACATACGTAAGTCCCGTAGCGCCTGAGCAGAACGTATGGATCGGAGCTGCACACATGCACAGATCCAATCCATCAGCTGGCTCTGAGACCGAAGCTCCCTGCAGGTCTATGTCACTAGTAACCAAGTAGTAACCAGCAGCCGGGAAATTCAAATTCCCCGACTGCTGGTGACACTTGGCTTAGGTGGAGAAATCTCCTCCACTTCAAAACGGGGAGGCACTCCTCACATCTTTACCATTAAAAATATAAAGTGATCGAAGGATGAGTCTTCCTATAAGTGACTTTGCAATAGGATACGGTAACTTGTTTTGTTTCACACTTTAGTTTACACCATTTCATTATTTAATGGCTCCTCTGCTTTTACGCTTCATATACAAAGTGTCAAACGCCACATGTAAACACGTGCTAAGACATCACGCAAGTTGGAGCCATTATGTGACACTATGTGGGCAGCAAAAGTCTTTGGAACCAATGTGTAAGGAATGTGTAGATCATTCATAAAATAAACCACGTGAAAAATGTACATTAGAACCCAGATGTTAATCCTGATCCCACTGGACCATCCCTTAGTGCTGCGTACACTGCGTTTACTCACCGAGTGCCCCTTGACGAATATCACCACGAGTTGCTCCGTCAACAATGAAGTGCGGTGTGGGACATACTTCCTGTAAAGAGAAGATAAGATAATAGTTACTGCGGCTGTAACACGGACAGCTTTCTATTTTATTACATCATGGGCGCATAAACCGCAAGATTCACTAAAAAGTGCAAAAGGGCCATTTATCCCAGATAAAAGCTTTCACGCATGGAGCCTGGTTCTCCTCTTTAACCCCTTCACACCCAAAATCGAGGTAACTCGATTTTGCATTGTAATGCATTGAAAAGCGCTCACTGGCATATGGAAAGACCATCTCACACCTTTTTAATGAAAGATTAGCGAGTCCCCTGTGGAGAAACTAAATTCTTTGTTTTAGGTCGTTCCAAGCACCCTGGACAGAGAGAAAACCACCTGCAAATGGAAGCCCCAGCCCTCACTGTAACAAAACGTTCAAATAGATTACTGCAGCCAGGGAAAGAGCCAGAATTCAGGGAGAGCTGTGGAATCACTCACTGCTGTACAGGGATAGGATTCAGATATAATGAGTGTAAATCCCTGTACAGTACAGATACAAGGTGTTGCTGTAATTGCCATACACAGGCATTATGCAGCACATACAGATACAAGGTGTTGCTGTAATTTCCATACACAGGCATTATGCAGCACATACAGATACAAGGTGTTGCTGTAATTTCCATACACAGGCATTATGCAGCACATACAGATACAAGGTGTTGCTGTAATTACCATACTCAGGCATTATGCAGCACATACAGATACATGGTGCTGCCGTAGTTGCCATATACAGGCATTATGCAGCACATACAGATACAAGGTGTTACTGTAATTGCCATACACAGGCATTATGCAGCACATACAGATACAAGGTGTTACTGTAATTGCCATACACAGGAATCATGCATTACATACAGATAGTGCATTGCTACTAATCTCATTATGATCACTACAAACTACCATAAGCAGGAGATCTCACCATTTATATAATTTATCTTTAGCACAGTTACTGTATCTAACACAAAGGCCATTACTGCCTGTATGCTGATAATGTAGAACCCGTTTGAAATTGTGTAAGATAAAGGACACCATCTAGAGCTCAGAATCTTACATTTCAACAATATTTCTGTAAAAGATAAACGAATAAATAAAAAATTTAAAATTTGCAAATTAACATTATTTCATTTTTTTAATCAGCTTTGAATAACAATTTTTGTGCAAAACTTCTATTTCACCCTATATTTAATTGTTACAAATAAATGTTGTGATAAAAAATAAACAAAAATAGCTTGGTAGTAAAGGGGTTAAAATAAGAATATGGACATGTCTGAGGAATGAAATCTCTAAATGCATCTCAGGTGCATATCCTGCAATATATTGTACAAACAAAAGAGTGCTCACAGTAGAGTCTTGTAATATCATAGATACGACCTCAAGGCTCTATAGCTACTAATTTGTCCTTTTTGTTATAGGAACACTCTATTCCTGACCCCTCCCTCCTGCCTCGATCTGGTTAAATCACAGGTGAAGTGGAGGAGTTTCCTAAATCCCACCCAGTGTCCTTAGCAACCTGGATTTTGAATTTCCCCAGCTGCTGGTCACCAGAACGGTCACTAGTGATGTCACACACAGAGCGAGGCTGATGTCACCCTCAGAGACCAATCGCTATAGCGAGCGTTCTCAGAGAATCAGCAATAGATTGGATCTGCACATGCGCGGGCAGCTTCGATCCATCGCTCAGCGCAGACAGTAGGGAACTTGCATACGTAAACTGCTTGAGTCCGTAGCGGTGCACAGTTTGCAGTTCCTACTCTATGCAAGTTGAACAAGGAGCGTATATTGTGTAGTAAACCTTCAGTGACGTCCAGGTTCACTAGTCCTTGAGCCAAAGAGGAGGAGCCTCAAGCTTCGAGTGACAAAAGTTGAGTAAAATCAACTAAAATAAAAAAAATAATAATAATTGGGCTGAGGCTGTCAGCAGCATCTTTCCAATTAATTGTGGGCAAAAAAAAGGGAATTATGTTTTAATAGATTATCCCTTTAACTCCTCAAATGCTGTCCATGGATAGTTGGTAAATGGGTACGGGAGTCCCACCATCTATGCTGGCCATGGTTCAGGAGTAGGTGGGCTTACAAACCTCAGTTTTCACCCACGTACATATCTGTTGACTTTATAGAAGTTAAAGAGGTAAATATATGAGTAAAGGAGAATATATTTTGGATTTGTGGCACTTTGGTTCTGTAGGTGCAACTTATCAAATAGATTATGTTACACCCAAAACAAATGATTGTGTCGACACACCTGATGCAGGAGATAAATAGCAACGAACCGGACTGCTTGTTTGTTGCTGTCAGGTGAAATGACGCATACTCGGTGCTCTCTCCATGCATTCTGGAAGGAAGAATAGATTGTTTGCTTGTTTTTACTATTATGTTTGCCATAGCTGTGCCCTGGGGGTGTGATTGGTGTCCCCACATACACCCTAATGTTGGTTGAATAGGTTCTTTTTCATCTGATATTTTAGATGTCCCTTATCTGGTTCAAAAACTGATACTGTCTCGGATTACAGGCTTGTTATTTTCAGTGGTGACTAGTGAAATTTCAAGCTGATGGGATGCCAGACTGGAAACATGAATAGAAATATGTCTATATGGCTGTACTATCTCCAGAATATGTGGACAATCTCATGTATAGGGAATAAACCTTTAGACATATTCCTATTAATGAGGCAAATAAAATGGACATTTTAAGGGTAAATTCAATCATTACAAGTGTAATCCAGAATTTTAGCCACAAGATGTAAACATAAAACATTATTCAGTATATAAAAAAATCTAAAAGTTAAAAAAGTGATTATAATTTTTAAAAAAACACAAAAAAAATCGAACTGAACACTAATCCTACCCCTTTTACCCTAGATAAAACTTCAGTGTATGAAAGAAAAAAAATCCTGTTTACTATGTGCAAGACAAATGTGGCTGTGCATTCTCTGTCAATAAGGGGTGAAGGCAGTCATCTATGTGAAGCAGCGGAGATCTACATTGAAAACTCAGATGCTTGCTTTGGCCGAGATTGTTTGACATTCGTCAGCGTTCAAATAGCCAGCAGCAGGGAACTTTAGTATTTTCTAATGAAAAATGTGCATTTTGTGCAACATCTTCTAAACATGAGTTTTCAATTAATAAATGTTCCATGGGTGCACATCCTAAAGTAGTGGGCTGAACGTGTCAGTGATGTTTGCTTGTTTTTTCAAGACAGTTATAAAATAATTCGACAATTGACACCCTCCTCTTTTGTTTTTCAAAAAATCTCAGAGGGTTTCAAATCGAAATTCTGTGCTGCTTGGTGAAGCACCACTGTAAGGATTCACGGAGTCGCCACCATAAGAAGGCTAAGACCAGTGCTGCTCAAAGTTGAAAATAGCCCTGACAGCACTTTTTATATATCTGTTATGTTCTACCTTGTTGCTACTCCTCAGGCTTTTTTCCTTGCTACAACTGTCCTGCAGAATATATTTAATTAGTGCTGGCTGGTACTCAATAAAATGACTACTCCTACATGGGCTACTGTGGGCGAATTTATATTGAAGGTTTATGCAAGTTCATGATAAGAAGTCGGAGATGTGAATATGTCAAACATTTTCATATGCTGAATTTATCTCCCGTTGTAGAGTCTGACGTTCATCCCTGGGGACATTTGTTTGCGTTCCATGTTGGGACGCAGGCACGGTGCCGCCAGGTGTAAGTTCCGGGTTTCTGCCTGACAGCTGAGAGCCGTCCAGCGTCACATGCGGAAACTGGAAGACAGCTCGCCGCCAGCCACATGGTGCAGCTGCCGGTGGTTTTCGACCTATTAGTGGCGTTTGGTTTGTATTTAAATGCCACAATGGACATTATGGAACATTTCATTATTTCTGCCACTGAGGAAGCCTATTCTATAGGCCAGACCGAAAAATTTCCACTCGCCTGCTCGCATATGGCGAGTGGAAATTAGCTGCGGGCGAGTGGGGCGGATTGACCGTCGGGCCCGCGGGTTGCTGGGACCTGGATCAGTGGGCCGCCTCCTTGCTTCTCAGCTCCGGTATCGGACTCTTGGAGTCCGGAGCTGACCGATCGTGGCTGCCCCCTCCCGCGTGGCGTGTGAGGTTTGCGGTGTCACCTGCCTACCCACGTGATGCGTCGCATTCACTGCTGCGAGTGGATGACGCATCACGTGGGTGGGTCAGGTGATGCGCGGGAGGCTCGGCACCAATACAGCGGCCGTGCTGCAGCACCTCTGACTTGGAAGGTGACTGCTAAAGGGAGGGGAAGGGGGTTAAAAAGGAGAGGAAGATGAATAAAGAGGGGGGAAAGAATGACAAAGAAAGGTGGAAAAAGAACGAGAAAGGGGAAAAGAATGAGGGGGAAAAAATGAGAATGAGAGGACAAAAATGAGAATGGGGAGAAAGGGGTAAAAAGAATGAGAAAGAGGGGGAAAGGGGTAAAAAGAATGAGAATGAGGGGGAAAATGAGAATGAGGGGGAAACAAATGAGAATGAGGGGAGAAAGGGGTAAAAAATGAGAAAGAGAGGGGGAGTGAAAAAAAAAGGCAGTGGAACTCGGAATTCGCTCCTACACACTGCACATTATTGTGAGCTATGCCTGTGATGCTCTGATACAGCAAGGTGCAGTGTGTATAAGTGTATCAGAGCACCACAGCAATAAAACTCACAGTAAGGTGTGGTGTGTATGAACGTGAGTTTTATTACTGTGGAGCTCTGTGATACGTTCATAAACACGGCACATTACTGTATCTCAGAGCTCCACAGCAATAAAACTCACGTTCATACACACGGCACATTACTGTGAGTTTTATTACTGTGGAGCTCTGATGTGCCATGTGTAGGAGTGTATCACAGAGCTCCACAGTAATAAAACTTACATTTATACACACTGCACATTACAGTGAGATTTATATTGCTGTGGAGCTCTGTGATACGCTCATACACACCACACATTACTGTATCACAGAATCCACAGCAATAAAACTCACAGTAATATGCAGTGTTTATGAGCGTGAGTTTTATTGCTGTTGAGCTCTGTGATACTCTCATACACCACGCACATTATTTTTCTTTGTTTAAACTGCTTTGTTAAATTATTATTTAATTATTAATTATTAATTAAAAGAGTGTGTTTAGGGGCAGATTTAAAGGGTTGGGTGGGGCAACTGGTGGCGAGTAACTCTTAAGGCCTGGCTAGTGGCTCAGGACCTGAAATTTTGAGCCCTACTATAGGCGAAACGCGTCTGGCTAATTTTTTTATGCATTTTTATTGGTTTATATGTTTTAAATTGAATTAAAATGGAACATGATTTTCTTTTAAAGAAACCGTTTATGTCCCCTTTTTTTTTTTACCTTTGGGTCAAGACTGTTACATCTTTTGGTAGATTGTTCCTGTTTCTTCAGATCATTGGATCAAGATTCCTGCATTCCCTGGTGGAGGAATACCGTGCTGAGGATGATCGTTTTGGGGCAACCAAGGTGGCCCATAACACATGAGATGTACCCATTGAGAGCTGGCAGCTCTCATAGAGTGTGAGTAAGAACCATTCGCACTTTATATAATATTGATGCGTTGAAGCCTTAATACATTTTTTGCAATTCCACCTCCTCTTTTGTCTTGTGTATTTTATTTTACCGCACATTGGGTTCTCCTCCAGTTCACCGCTGCTCAGCCACAGCCAATCCTTACAACCAGAGGTCTCATCTCACAGCAGATGTCCTACTTGAAAAAGGACTGAATATTCAAATAGCCAGACCGGTAATGGCTACACTCATTGGGTCTAAAGCCAATCTAGGTGCTGGATGAAGAGCAGCAAAATCAAAAACTTTACAGTGTGTTGATCGAATGGGAACTTTATCCCTCCAAACAAATGTTGTCGAGTACCAGTGTTTTGCTTCTGTTTTTTATGATGGAACCATTCAAGATGATGCTTTTTTAGATGTTGAAATGGTATGGAAATGCAACTGATATGTCGTTAGCCGTCTCCCAAATATGTGAGTTATACGTTGAGGTCACCTGTTGGGATTCATCATCTTGGACATAAGGCATGGCATCTCACAACCTTTAGACCAGCAATCGTCTTATATTTCACTTCAAAGTGTGCTTCTAATCTCTCCATTTTGTTTCCTTCCATTGTGAACCACTGACGTGAACAGTATCAACTTCATCATCAGCATCATTACATTCCGGCACCGCTGACAAACCCGAAGAACATGAGCTTCTATCTATATGAAACAAACCATGTAAGAGTTGTCCCCGGGATCTAAATCTAAATAATAGAGGTTTACAGCTGCACGGGAGTTGACATTCGGAACACGTAGGGTTGCCAGGTCGGCCATATTTTCCTGGACACCTATTAATATTTCATCCAGAGGACAAGCATAGGGAATGTGCTGCCCTGCAACATGTATAACTCATAATTCAGGACTAGCATATGAATTCCAGACTGAAGGGTTAGATTTTTCATGAAGAACCCAACAGAATGAATAAATTGTATGCATCCAGGAAAACATGGAGCATCAGTCAATCCTAAGAACCCAGGTTACATATTGACCATAAAGCCACCCCGCATACTGGCATAATTCATATACTATGTAACCAAAAGGCCGCTCTACTGAGCAGCTCCAAGCCCCTCCTGCTGCTTTTCAGCCAAGGAGAGGCAGAGATGGTGGGTTTTATTTATGGCGAGTGAGCTTACGTTACAATGGCCATTGAAACAAACAAAAACCTCAGTTTTGTTGTACATGGAACACATAGAAATGAGCGCAGATGACACCTTTTTTCCTTGTTATGTTTTATACATTAACTGGGCTGTTACTCCTGGCAGTTGCTGCCGCTCCGGTGAGTATGGGTGCGACGCCATTTTTTCTGTATCTATGTATATCATGCTTGTAACACCAGTCCGTCGTTCTGCAGCTGTTCCTCTTTCCATGTTTTTGTTTTTAATCCCAAATGGGAAGTGTTTGGTGCGTGTATAAATAAAACCCACCATCTCTGCCTCTCCTTGGCTGAAAAGCAGCAGGAGGGGCTTGGAGCTGCTCAGTAGAGCGGCCTTTTGGTTACAATTGTTAGGTACTCACTCTGTAAAGAGGTGCCGTGAAGTGGCGAGTGAGCTTACGTTGCAATGGCCATTGAAACAAACAAAAACCTCAGTTTTTATCACTATGTTGTATTGTATTACTTTGTATTTCTGTAACAACTGTAACATTTTAATGTTCTTGAACCCAGGACGTACTTGAAAACGAGAGAAATCTCAATGTATCCTTCCTGGTAAAATTATATATATATATGTGTATATAAATATATATATATATATATACATATATAACACAATGTAAGCTGCTCAGCGCACAGCAGATCCACTAGTTTTCTGCATATGGAAATCTGGGTCCAATTTAACAACATACAGCCTCCATGTGATAAATCTTAACTGTCAGCCACACAATGATTTGCTGATTACTGTATGGTTTATATAGTTTCACGTTAAAAATCACCAAGGTGTAATATAATATATATATTTTTTATTACACAATTTTAAACGCATCCCTGACAGCTGCGAAATGCGTTTGATCTCTTGATAACCACTCTTCTCGTCCGCTCGCTTAAAGTTGCAATAAAAGCCTCTCATTGCAAAAACACAAAGCCCTGACAGCAGAGATGCCGTGATCCCCCCGGAGTATCGTGCCACGGACAGGCTCAAAATATCAGCAGGGCGATCGTCTTGACATAGATACGTAGCCTCCATGCCCATTTTAAGAGTTGGGGTTTATGGGTTTATATAAATAGACGCGTATGTGCCTTAAGATCAATACAATATTTACGAGTCCCTTCTCTCAGGAATGGTGGAGCGGCCAGCGAGGCATCGGCCAGGCCACGAAGACACCTATTAATCCCACCAGGAAAGGTTACATGTCACTGGGATTCCTTAATGGAATTTCCCAGTATCAATCACTATACTAAATAATATGGAGAAACCGCTAAGGACTTACATGCTTCAGAGCAGCATTATTTAAAATTTTGCCCCTTCTAGACGTAAAATCCAGAGTTTGAATTAATATTGGAGTCGGTCAGGTCTGGATTTGATATGTTCTAGTCCTGTCCTTTAAGAAAAACCAAGTGAGATTAAAAAACACTTAAAAAGGGACTCTATAAAAAAACATTTTCCTTTTTTTGGACTTAAATAATTGGGCAGATCCTACTGACAGTCTCTGCCCAATGTTTTAAAAAAAATTCTTTTTGGGGTGATTTTGCTCCTTTTTTACCTTTTATCGCTCCCAGCTCCTCCTCTTCGGCTCAGGGATCCTGAACCAGGAAGTCCCTGAAGCTTTTCTGTGTAATTTGCGTTCCTATGCAACACACGTAGTGTAGGAACTGCGAATTATGCACCGCTACGGGACTTGCACACTTTACGTACACAGGTTCCGTAGCACCTGCGCACAGGGCCAGATTTATAGCTAGGCAGAGTAGGCATGTGCCTACAGGGGCCTGCCACAAGGGGACACCTTGCTCTGTAAAAGAAAAGTGTTTTTTATTTGTGCAATTTACGATCATTTAGACCACTGTATCTCTGGAACACTATAGGCTAGAGGGACATATGAGGTATCATTGGAAATGACAGATTAGGGCCTTTCCAGTGATACCAAATAGATTAGATACCAGGTTAGATTTATGTAAAAATAAAATAATATATATTTTTTTCTAACGTGGCACTATTATTCAGTTTACAATTATAAAGTGCACAGTGTTGCTGCGCTAACTCCCCTTCTCATTTCCCGCACTGCCAGCAAGTGCGGAGCTGATGATGCAACGCATTGTTTCATTGACAATCTAGACCGTGGTGCTGCAGTGAGGAGAGTCAGGGGGACTTTGGAACCTGCATCTCTGAATTGTACACCGCGCAAGTTTAAGTGAGGCGTCATTGGAAAGGTCAGAGTCTGATCTGTACAATGATACCAAACATGACCATGTAATGTGTAACAATAAAAAACGGGAAAAAAAGTAAATGCTAAATCTATTTTTTTCTCTGTTCTACGGCAGAGGCAATATATGCTTTTACATATAAAACGAACAATGCTGCTGCACTAACTCAACTAAGGCAACAGATTCTGACCCTTTTGATTTGAGTAAACAGAGAAACTGCTTTTCAGGTTTTTTAAATGTTTTTTTTAATTTTATTAGTTGGCCCCAAAACGAAAGTTAATTCTGGCAGAGCTCACCTTAAATTTGATATATTTAAATTACTGTTCAATGTCATATTCGTATCAGCGCTTTTTTCACACTTATTTTTCCCATTATCCATTCCAGCACATCGGCTGTCATGTCCGAGGTGCAATTCCTTTTGCATTGCTCCAGAATCAGATCGAGTATACTCAATATTGGGGCACCAGTATGTGCGTCTGAAGATGGAGTAAACTTGATCTCGGTAGTGAATATTAAGCAGCTTCGTCTAATATTTTACACCATAGAGCTCAGGCCAGATACACTTTCTAAATACATATCACTTTGCCAACACTGTGCTTTGCTCTAAGGAGAGCTCTGGGACATCACCATATTAAACGCAAATACTCAGCTATAGGGGTTATTCAAACAGTACAGAA
Organism: Leptobrachium leishanense; assembly: GCA_009667805.1. Taxonomy (NCBI): domain Eukaryota; kingdom Metazoa; phylum Chordata; class Amphibia; order Anura; family Megophryidae; genus Leptobrachium; species Leptobrachium leishanense. Next base: position 356,088,551 of record CM019066.1, on the reverse strand, counting down.
ATTTTGGTACGCTTTCATTCGGAGCAATTCGGTGCGATTCAGCCAGTTCAATTCGCAGATGCTGCAGTAAATTCAGCATTCACCGCACGGTCCCAGAAGTGCGCCGAATGGATCCGGCGAACGAATCTGCAAACTGCGGAACGCAGCCGACGACTCACCGAACAGACCGCCGAAATGAAAAGAATAAATGGTTGAATAAAAAAAAAAAAATTTGTTTTTTTTTATGGATTCGCCTGCTTAAACCTGTCGAATGAAAGCACCAAAAATCTGGGCATTTTCCAACTTTTCGGTGCTGTTCGGCGTTCTCTCAATAGATTTACCAATACTTCTCTAAGGGGAATTCACTGCCTCTGGAGGTATTTTGCTGGCAAATCGCCAATATTTGGCGAATTGCCTGCATTCTGAGTAGCCGAATGGCCACAAAATTGCACAGTACGGGGAAATTCACAATTCGATGCCATTTGGGTGGCAAAATCGTCTCTCTCTGAATAACCCCTTTAGTGTTTATAATATTGACTCGGGTCATATAGTAACTAGACACATATATAGCAATAAAAGTAATGACTTATCTAACCTTTCGCTGCCTTTATTGGATGTTTCCTAGTTTAATTTACCGCTTTGTATTGTTAATAGTTGCACCAAGGTCTAATCTTTAGGGATGTGCATGAATTATTTTTTTCCGTTCCGTTTCTCTTTTCTTTTTTTTTCATTTCGGACAGTTTTTCTTTGGTTTCGGATCATTTCGATTCGGTGATTCGGATCGATTCGGATCATTTCACCGATTCGGATCATTTCGCCGATTCGGATCAGCAGTGTGTGGATTCATATGCTGCATTGAAACCTATGGGTTAAAAAGCCTTGTTTCTTAAAAAAAAGTTAGGAAACCTAAAATTTCACCCAAAAAATGTCTAAAAAAAATCCTAAAAGAATAATTAAGTAAAGAAACTTTCATTCTATTGGTAGTAATCTACTTCCCACTCTTAACCCCTTCCCGACCGCGGACGTACCATGTACGTCATTGCAGCGGGTCTCTCTTAGACCCGCTGACGTACATGGTACGTCCTGCCGTTTTTGAGCTGCTGGAAGCGATCGGATCGCTTCCAGCAGCTCAAACGCCATTGCAGGATGCCTGGGAGTCCAGGCATCCGTGCAATGGCCGTTAGAAGTGCCGGGGCACCATGTGATCGCTCCCCGGGAGCGATCTACATCCGGTTGCACCGGAGAGGTGCCCGGCACTTCTAAAGAGCGCTGGAAGCGATCGGATCGCTTCCAGCTGCTCTGAGCATATTACAAGGATGCCTCGACATCGAGGCATCCTTGTAATATACTTACCTGCCGCCGGTCCGCCCGTGATCGCTCCCCCCGAGCGATCACTTCCGGTAGCGGCAGGAAGTACTGAGTGCCACGAGGTATCGTGGCACTCAGTACAAAATCGATCACTTCAGTGATCAGGTGCTCTGCTGGGTGCCTCGAGGGATCAAGGCACCCAGCAGAGAAAAAAAAAGTGTAAAAAAAAGTTAAAAAAAGTGTGTAAAAAAAAGTGTAAAAAAAGAAAAATAAATAAAATAAACTGACAGTTAGGGGTAGGGTTAGGGTTAGGGTTAGGGGTAGGGTTAGGGTTAGGGGTAGGGTTAGGGTTAGGGTTAGGGTTAGGGGTAGGGTTAGGGTTAGGGTTAGGGTTAGGGGTAGGGTTAGGGTTAGGGGTAGGGTTAGGGGTAGGGGTAGGGGTAGGGTTAGGGTTAGGGTTAGGGGTAGGGTTAGGGGTAGGGTTAGGGTTAGGGTTAGGGTTAGGGGTAGGGGTAGGGTTAGGGGTAGGGTTAGGGTTAGGGGTAGGGTTAGGGGTAGGGTTAGGGGTAGGGTTAGGGGTAGGGGTAGGGTTAGGGGTAGGGTTAGGGGTAGGGTTAGGGTTAGGGGTAGGGTTAGGGTTAGGGGTAGGGTTAGGGTTAGGGTTCTAAGGGCAGGGTCAGGGGTAGGGTTAGGGTTCTAAGGGCAGGGTCATCTTGGGGCTGAGTGGGATGTTCCTAGCCTGCCTCATCAGAGAGGCAGGCTAGCAACATCCAATCAGAAGTTAGAAAAAATCAAAATAAAATTTCTAATTTGTCAGGTCAGGCCAATATTTTGTAAATATTGGCTCTGACCTCTGTGATTCTCCCTCCCTCTCCTCACTTGTGTTTTGGTGAGCGAGAGAGAGAGATCAGATTTGACAGGTTAGAGATTTTAGTGAGATTTAGTGAGATTAGAAAAATTGAGGCAGATTTAGAGAGATTTTAGGGAGATTTAGAAGAATTGAGGCAGGTTTAGAGGGATTTAGAGAGATTTAGGTGTTTATTTGTATTTTCTTGTGAAACCCAACGGTTCTTCTAAGAACCAACAATCCGCTTATATATATATAATAATTATAAAATTTTATAATCTATTATATATAATGTCTGAGAGGGTGTACAGCGCCGAGGAGGCATATGCCATCCTGGCGTCAGAATCTGAGGCATCTGCGTCAGACTCAGACCCTCATTTCGACCCCCGCTAACTGCTCAGAGGCGTCGCTAGATACATTATCTATGCTGGCTGATGTATCTAGTGATGTTTCTGATGCAGATCCTGGGTCACCACCTGCCAGCAGGAGACGCACAGCTCCAGCTGAGGAGTGGGTAGTGCCTCATCGCCAGAGGCCAGATATCCCTCCTTTCACGGCAAATCCTGGCATCAATATTGATGTTGCAGGATTTACCGCCACACAGTTTTTGCAGGTGTTTATGGGGGATGATTTGTTGGGCCACATCGTGGCCCAATCAAATCTGTATGCCCATCAGCATTGTGCTGCGAAGCCAGACTCCTACTTGGCAAGGCAGCAATGGACCCCGCTAGATGTGCCAGAATTTCTGAAATTCTGGGCACTTACTATGCTGAGGGCATCATAAAGAAGCCCTCAATTCGCTCCTGCTGGAGCAGTAGCCCCATCTGCTCTACCCCCATTTACCCCCAATCAATGTCACGTAGAAGGTATGAAAACATTTTGCGTTTCATGCACTTCAGTGACAACAGCCTGTGCCCCCCTAGAGAGCATCCCCAGTTTGACAGGCACCAGACTTTTACATTTTATTCGTACATTTTTATGTTCTACAATTGGTGCTGTATTTTGCCGCCAAAATCTTTGCACACCTATGCATGGGGGGCATGGGTGTACTCAGGAGATCTTGCAGAAAACAACCTGGAGAGTTTTCATGCAGTAACAAACAACAGTGTCTGCTAAGGCTAGGGTCAGACGAGCGTGATTTCTACGGACTGTACGTCCGTGCAGTACGGACATCGTCAGTACGGAAGACGCAGTAGTGGTCACACAGTCCGTTTTTTCACTGACATTTATTTTTTGACAGATGTAGGAGGGACAATAAATTCAATTGCAAAACCATTTTGTCCGTGAAAAATGCAGGACGTATAAATGCAGTCCGTCTGACCACGTTCCATCACTCACACACAAAGCTATGCAGACGTTGCGGACGCAGCGCACTTTGTGCGGCCGTTCTAGCGGTTCTACGTTCTTGCCTGCCTTGCGTCCGTGGGCCGCGGCCGTTGTGCGTCCGCAGTTCAGTGCGGACGTACTTCGTGTGTCGGGCTCCATTGGACTTTATGTCATGCTATCGGACGTACTTTTAGGCGCGATCACGGACGTGAACACTACGCTCGTCTGACCCTAGCCTAAATCACAGTCCAAAACTACTGTGGGCGTAAAAATCTGAAATTTGAAAAAATTACCGCCACACACACCTTGTTGCCAAATGTTTTGGGCTAAAACCGTTGCATCCATGGCATCAAAGCACTCCATATGCAATACCTTGGGGTGTCAACATAACAAATATAAACAATTTTCTGGCAATAATTCAAACTGGGGTATGCGGTAGACCCAAAACCAAAGATAGGCCTAGCTGAAGAAATAATCTCAATTTCAACTCTAATGACAAAGTCATAACAATTGTATTTGAACCTTCCCAAAATCCTGGCAAACCTAGGCATGGGGGGCATGGGTGTACTCAGGAGATCTTGCAGAAAACAACCTGGAGAGTTTTCATGCAGTAACAAACAACAGTGTCTGCTAAATCACAGTCCAAAACTACTGTGGGCGTAAAAATCTGAAAATTGAAAAATTACCGCCACACACCTTCTCAAATGTTTTGGGCTAAAACCGTTGCATCCATGGCATCAAAGCACTCCATATGCAATACCTTGGGGTGTCAACATAACAAATATAAACAATTTTCTGGCAATAATTCAAACTGGGGTATGCGGTAGACCCAAAACCAAAGATAGGCCTAGCTGAAGAAATAATCTCAATTTCAACTCTAATGACAAAGTCATAAAAATTGTATTTGAACCTTCCCAAAATCCTGGCAAACCTAGGCATGGGGGGCATGGGTGTACTCAGGAGATCTTGCAGAAAACAACCTGGAGAGTTTTCATGCAGTAACAAACAACAGTGTCTCCTAAATCACAGTCCAAAACTGATGTGGGTGTGAAAATGAAAAATGACCACCAAACAGTATCTAATTTGTTTGGAGCAAACGGATGCATCCATAGCATAAAAACACTCCATTTACAATACTTTGGGGTGTTAGCTTACCAAAATATGCACGTTCATAAAACTGGGGTATGTAAAAAGGCCCCTAAAAAGAAGATAAGCAAAGAAGATACTGTATGTCAAATTAGAAAATTGACAAGCACATGTCAAAGATTGGCGTAGCACCCAAAAAACAACAGAACAAATCTATATATGGGTGGTATCAATTTACTCAGAAGATGTTGCTGAACATATTTTGGGGTGTTTTTTGGCAGTAACCCATAACTGGATTTGACAATTCATGCCTAAAGTACAATGTGTGTGAAAAAATAACACAAAAAGTGACTACCTGAAAGTTTGACAAAGAGCTAGTGCATGGAAAGTGTTAAAATACAACTCTTTGAAGCACCCTAGGGTGTGCCCTTTCTAAAAATATATGGTTTGATGGGGGTAAATTACTTTGGCCGGCTTCAAAAATGTCCCAAATAGGACATGGGTGCATGATGACGAAATGTGAAAATTCCAAGTTGGAAAACTGAAATGCGCACCCCCCAAATAAGGCCTTTTAGCCCCCAAATGACCCGACATACCTATACATGGGTGGTATCAATTTACTCAGAAGATGTTGCTGAACATATTTTGGGGTGTTTTTTGGCAGTAACCCATAACTGGATTTGACAATTCATGCCTAAAGTACAATGTGTGTGAAAAAATAACACAAAAAGTGACTACCTGAAAGTTTGACAAAGAGCTAGTGCATGGAAAGTGTTAAAATACAACTCTTTGAAGCACCCTAGGGTGTGCCCTTTCTAAAAATATATGGTTTGATGGGGGTAAATTACTTTGGCCGGCTTCAAAAATGTCCCAAATAGGACATGGGTGCATGATGACGAAATGTGAAAATTCCAAGTTGGAAAACTGAAATGCGCACCCCCCAAATAAGGCCTTTTAGCCCCCAAATGACCCGACATACCTATACATGGGTGGTATCAATTTACTCAGAAGATGTTGCTGAACATATTTTGGGGTGTTTTTTGGCAGTAACCCATAACTGGATTTGACAATTCATGCCTAAAGTACAATGTGTGTGAAAAAATAACACAAAAAGTGACTACCTGAAAGATTGACAAAGAGCTAGTGCATGGAAAGTGTTAAAATACAACTCTTTGAAGCACCCTAGGGTGTGCCCTTTCTAAAAATATATGGTTTGATGGGGGTAAATTACTTTGGCCGGCTTCAAAAATGTCCCAAATAGGACATGGGTGCATGATGACGAAATGTGAAAATTCCAAGTTGGAAAACTGAAATGCGCACCCCCCAAATAAGGCCTTTTAGCCCCCAAATGACCCGACATACCTATACATGGGTGGTATCAATTTACTCAGAAGATGTTGCTGAACATATTTTGGGGTGTTTTTTGGCAGTAACCCATAACTGGATTTGACAATTCATGCCTAAAGTACAATGTGTGTGAAAAAATAACACAAAAAGTGACTACCTGAAAGATTGACAAAGAGCTAGTGCATGGAAAGTGTTAAAATACAACTCTTTGAAGCACCCTAGGGTGTGCCCTTTCTAAAAATATATGGTTTGATGGGGGTAAATTACTTTGGCCGGCTTCAAAAATGTCCCAAATAGGACATGGGTGCATGATGACGAAATGTGAAAATTCCAAGTTGGAAAACTGAAATGCGCACCCCCCAAATAAGGCCTTTTAGCCCCCAAATGACCCGACATACCTATACATGGGTGGTATCAATTTACTCAGAAGATGTTGCTGAACATATTTTGGGGTGTTTTTTGGCAGTAACCCATAACTGGATTTGACAATTCATGCCTAAAGTACAATGTGTGTGAAAAAATAACACAAAAAGTGACTACCTGAAAGTTTGACAAAGAGCTAGTGCATGGAAAGTGTTAAAATACAACTCTTTGAAGCACCCTAGGGTGTGCCCTTTCTAAAAATATATGGTTTGATGGGGGTAAATTACTTTGGCCGGCTTCAAAAATGTCCCAAATAGGACATGGGTGCATGATGACGAAATGTGAAAATTCCAAGTTGGAAAACTGAAATGCGCACCCCCCAAATAAGGCCTTTTAGCCCCCAAATGACCCGACATACCTATACTTGGGTGGTATCAATTTACTCAGAAGATGTTGCTGAACATATTTTGGGGTGCTTTTTGGCAGTAAACCTTAAAGTTCACAGTACATGTATTCTTAAATTGCGTTCAAAAAAAAAAATCACCAAAATTTTTTTTTTTTTTTCAAAATTTGGCATAGATTTGTGGTAAAATGGTTTGCATGGAAAGAGTCAAAATACCCCAAGTTTAATACCTTGATTTGTGTACTTTAAAAAATATGTATATGTGGAGGGTTATTCAGGAATTAGTGACAGATATCAGTGTTACAATGTCACTATCACTAGTTTTGAAAATAAACTCTTTGGAAATGCAAAGTGCTACTTGCACTTATTGTTGCATAAAATAAGGAAAAAAGCGAGGAATATGTAAACATTGGGTATTGCTAAACTCAGTACTAAATTTAGAAACTACTAAGGAATAAATTTTTTTTGACGGTTGTTGATACATAAGAAATTTTGGGGGTCAAAGTTCGAAAAAGTGGTGTTTTTTCAATTTTTGTGTCATATTTCACAATATTTTTTATAGTAAATTATATGAAATGATGAAAAAAATGGTATCTTTATAAAGTCCATTTAGTGACGAGAAAAACAGTGTAAAATATGTGTGGGTTACATAAACGAGTAAGAGGAAAATTTGACGTAAACACTAAGAGCGCAGAAACATAAAAACAGCTGCGGTCACGAACGGACGGATTTGTGTAAAACCGCCCGGTCACTAAGGGGTTAAATAAACAATAAAAAACGAAGTAACTCATAAAGAAACGAAATACCAACTGATTCGAATCACCTGAATTGATCCGAATCGCCAAAATGATCCGAATTGCCGAATCGATCCGACATTTCGGATTGTTCTGAAATTTCGGATGGTTGATAATTCGTTTTCGGAAATGCTCCCAAAATACGAAAATGGTGGATTTTGTCCGAATTTCAATTCGGAGCGAAACAAACTGCACATGTCTACTAATCTCTACCTTGTTATTAATCACCCCCGTCCTACCTTTCCTCCTGTTCTCCCTCCTTTGCACGAGGAACAGGCGTCGTTTTTCATTGATTTTCTACCACCACATCGACCCAAATGACAAGGCAGCACTGCAAGCTAGCAGACAGTCAGACGGTACAGAATACACGAGCAGAGGCATCCCTTAAGGGGTTATTCACTAAACTCCGAATTGGGCCCGAAATGCACAGGATGGTGAATTTCACAGTTCGGTGCAATTTCAGGCCAACTCGTCTACTCACCAAGATGTCAATTCACCAAATACAGGTGAACTGACAGCAAAATACGGTGCAGTTCGCCACAATTTGGCGGCATCAAAATTGTCCCATTTATCGTGTCTTCTATTCACAGAACGCAGAATTGCACCGAAATTCCGTTGAAACGCCCTGATTTATTTTCGGTGTTTCAGTCAGTTCGACAGGTTTAAACAGGCGAATCTCATCGGTTTCAAGATAAAAACGTATTTTTTTTATTTTTTAAACACCACTTATTCTTATTTTTTTAGATCACCTATTTGTATTTTTTTTAGATGACATTTTTGCTTTTCCTATTTTTTAAAAGTCTTTTTTTTATTTTGCAACGCAGTCCTTTCAATTATTTTTTTAAAGAAGCTTTTTTTATTATGTAGACACATGTTTTTTGATATATATAATTTTTTTTTTCCTATTAGGAGAATAGGAGTTTTCCTATTATTTTTGCAGTTTTATTTTTGCTGATGCCAATTCGGTGCAATTTGGTGATTTTCGCCAGTGTCCGATAACTGCTTTGACTCCAATTTCGGGAAAATATGGTGACCATTCACTAAATAGTGAATTTACCCTATTTTCGGCGGAATGGAATCTCTGAAATGCAGCAAAAACACAAAGCACCGAACTTGCACAGAATTCCATTGCGTTGTGAAAAGACCCTTTACGCTCGAATCCCTTTAGATACATTATTGAAAAATAGAGTTGATCCAATTTTGGATATAGTCACCACACAACTTTTTTTTTTTAGAAAGTATTTTACCAGGAAGGATACATTGAGATTTCTCTTATTTACTTTATATCCAGAATTGGATCATTGCAGCTACAGACAACACCCTATCCTTTTTTATTTGTTTGTTTTGTTTCTTACTGTATTATTATACATATGTATGTTTATATTGCATTAAATGTGTTTTACTATAGTGACATATCAACCACATTAAGTATAGGATTTTAATTTTTTATATTGCGCTGACACTTGGTTTGATTGTGTCCAATTATTTTTATTTATTCCTATATTTTGATTTTACTCACTTTTCTCCCTCGCCGCATGCTACTCCTCCTCTTCGGCTCTGGGACTCCCTGAAGCTTTTCTGTGCAACTTGCGTAGTGTAGGAACCGCAAATTGTGCAGCACTACGGGACTTGTGCACTTTACATACACTTTATTTCCTACATATTTATTTTTCTGTTAATCTGTATATTTGGTTTTGTGTTAATATCTTGCATTTTATTACTTTGTGTTTCTGTAACGATTGTAACCACTCAATGTTCTTGAACCCAGGACATACTGAAAATGAAAGAAATCTCAATGTATCCTTCCTGGTAACATACTTTATAAATAAATAAATAAATACACAAGTTCCATAGCGCCTGCGCAGAAAGATCAAAAGCTTGTCTTAGTCTAAAATGCAATGTTAGACAACCTCTGGATATGACGCTGAGCACTTGCACTCAACTTCTTTGGTCGACCATGGCGAAGCCTGTTCCGAGTGGAACCTGTCCTGTTAAGCCGCTGTATGGTCTCGGTCACCGTGCTGCGGCTCAGTTTCAGGGTCTTGGTCACCGTGCTGCGGCTCAGTTTCAGGGTCTCGTCACCGTGCTGCAGCTCAGTTTCAGGGTCTTGGTCACCGTGCTGCAGCTCAGTTTCAGGGTCTTGGTCACCGTGCTGCGGCTCAGTTTCAGGGTCTTGGTCACCACGCTGTGGCTCAGTTTCAGGGTCTTGGTCACCGTGCTGCAGCTCAGTTTCAGGGTCTCGTCACCGTGCTGCAGCTCAGTTTCAGGGTCTTGGTCACCGTGCTGCAGCTCAGTTTCAGGGTCTTGGTCACCGTGCTGCAGCTCAGTTTCAGGGTCTTGGTCACCGTGCTGCGGCTCAGTTTCAGGGTCTTGGCCGCCGTGCTGCGGCTCAGTTTCAGGGTCTTGGTCACCGTGCTGCAGCTCAGTTTCAGGGTCTTGGTCACCGTGCTGCAGCTCAGTTTCAGGGTCTCGTCACCGTGCTGCAGCTCAGTTTCAGGGTCTTGGTCACCGTGCTGCGGCTCAGTTTCAGGGTCTTGGTCACCACGCTGTGGCTCAGTTTCAGGGTCTTGGTCACCGTGCTGCAGCTCAGTTTCAGGGTCTTGGTCACCGCGCTGCGGCTCAGTTTCAGGGTCTTGGTCACTGTGCTGCAGCTCAGTTTCAGGGTCTTGGTCACCGTGCTGCAGCTCAGTTTCAGGGTCTTGGTCACCGTGCTGCAGCTCAGTTTCAGGGTCTTGGTCATCGTGCTGCAGCTCAGTTTCAGGGTCTTGGTCATCGTGCTGCAGCTCAGTTTCAGGGTCTTGGTCACCGTGCTGCAGCTCAGTTTCAGGGTCATGGTCACCGTGCTGCAGCTCAGTTTCAGGGTCTTGGTCACCGCGCTGCGGCTCAGTTTCAGGGTCTTGGTCACTGTGCTGCAGCTCAGTTTCAGGGTCTTGCAATCTTCTTATAGCCTCGGTCATCTTTATGTAGAGCAACAATTCTTTTTCCAGATCCTCAATGTTCTTGGCCATGAGGTGCCATGTTGAACTTCCAGTGACCAGTATGAGAGAGTGAGAGCGATAACAGCAACTTTAACACCTGCTCCCCATTCACACCTGAAACCTTGTAACCAGTGGCGTGGCGTGGGGAGGGGGCTGGGGGGGCGTGGCCCCGGGCGCAGTTTTGTTAGGGGCGCATAATTTCAAAAGAAATTTGCGCCCCTAAAACTTGAGGCCCGGACTGACCCGCCGGGCCCTCGGGCGCCGCCCAAGGGCCCGCGGGTTGAGGGGACCCAGATGCCGGGCTGCGGGAGTGCCTGCCCGGTCCTGAACAGTGAGTCCATCCGTGTTGAAGGGGAGGCGGCTGCGTGCAGGCGCAGGTCACGTGGTCCGGCTAATCAGGTGGTACTGAGTCTCTGTACCACCTGACTGGCCGGACCGCGTGACCTGCGCACGCACGCAGCCGCCTCCCCTTCAACATGGACGGACTCACACGCTGTTCAGGACCGGGCAGGCACTCCCGCTGCCTGGCATCTGGGCCCCCTCAACCCCTGCTGGATCCGGAGCTGGGGCAAGTATCCATGTGAGAGCTGGCTGCTGCTGGGGCAATATCCAGGTGAGAGCTGGGGCAAATCCATGAGCTGGGGGCAAATCCATGAGCTGGGGCAAATCCATGTGAGAACTGGGGCAAAACCATGAGCTGGGGGCAAATCCATGAGCTGGGGGCAAATTCATGAGCTGGGGCAAATCCATGAGCTGGGGGCAAATCCATGAGCTGGGGCATATCCATGAGCTGGGGCATATCCATGAGCTGGGGCAAATCCATGAGCTGAGGCAAATCCATGTGTGAGCTGGGGCATTTCCATGAGCTTTGGCAAATCCATGTGTGAGCTGGGGCAAATCCATGTGTGAGCTGGGGCAAATCCATGTGTGAGCTGGGGCAATATCCATGTGTGAGCTGGGGCAATATCCATGTGAGAGCTGGGGCAAATCCATGTGTGAGCTGGGGCAATATCCATGTGAGAGCTGGGGCAATATTCATGTGTGAGCTGGGGCAAATCCATGTGTGAGCTGCGGCAATATCGATAACGTGTCCACAGGTTGGGGGGGGCGCACAATTCTTGGCTGGCCCCGGGCGCTGACAACCCACGCTACGCCACTGCTTGTAACACTAACGAGTCACATGACACCGGGGAGGGAAAATGGCTAATTGGGCCCAATTTGGACATTTTCACTTAGGGGTGTTGTCCCTTTTTGTTGGCAGCGGTTTAGACAGTAATTGCTGTGTGTGTTGAGTTATTTTGAGGGACAGTAAAGTTACACTGTTACACAAGCTGTACACTCACTACTTTACATTGTAACAAAGTGTCATTTCTTCAGTGTCATCACATGAAAAGATATAATAAAATATTTACAAAAATGTGAGGAGTGTATTCACTTCTGTCAGATACTGTATATATCAGCCAATAGAACTCACTCAACTCCTATGGTATTTCATGGTTCAGTGTTTTACAAACTGATGTTTTTTATACTTTTACTATAATAACATTACTCTTCTCCTTACTATACTTCAGTTTATTCTCCATCAGATATTTCCAGCTTTCTTCCCAGCAGTGTTTGCTTCTTTTAGGTTTATTATCATACGGTTACATCACACTCACTTTTTCCACCTTTCCCCCGTTAGACTGCGTTTATGGTTGTTGCCGCTGTTTTATTGCTTTTTTGGAGTTTCCTTTTGTTTTGTTTACTCGCTGTGCTAGTTTGTATTTTTATACAGGTGCAGTTTGTATCCGGTACACCTGTCGGCTTTTTTGTGACATGTGAAATCGCTCTCGGCTGGAGGCCGTTTGGATTAGATTTGGGGCTGTTAGCATGATCATGCGATCTTCCCCGGATCTGGGATGTTTGAGGTTAGGAGAGATTTCCCATCGTTTGTTCTCACGTGAAGCAAAAGTATGAATAGTAAGACTGACAGTAACTGTGCATCAAGAAAATCAAACCCTGCCCCCCCCCACCAGATGTTTCTGAACTACAACTCCCATGACTCTCTGGCCATCTGTTGCATTCAAAGAATTGTGGGTATTGTAGGCTGCCAACATCAGGGCGGACAGAGTATGAAATCCCTTCTGTAACATGAGGACTTACAGAAATATATGTAGTGGATGTTTACACTATGATAAAAACTATTTTGAAAAAATGTTTTATTTGACATCATTTATACTTAGAAGTGGACGGTTAATTAGTAATGTCAGACATTATTCTAGGGGGAAAACATTGTGGGCCCTATTACATACTTAACGCAAAAACGCACGCAAAACGCGTGTTTTTTGCGCGAAGCGTTAAACGTTAACGCACGAAAATCACCGCTGGAATTACGTTCCTCGCGCATATTTTCATCCGTCGGGAAATTGCGCTCGTAAAACCGGCATGCAAAAATGCACACAAAGTACCGTTGCGCGCAGAAATCAGTGAGCGCAATGTAATTTTTAACGCGAGTCCGTCAGACGAACGCATTTTGTGCGCACAACACACGTACGTTCTGACGGAAGACAAAGTAGTGGCCGTCATTTTTGACGGATCTAGTAAAAAAACGTGCGCATCGACGTTCTCCGTTGTGAAACCGCAGTTTGGTACGGTCAGGTTGTTACAATTTGCCGTTACCACCAGCTTTTCAAAGACGTTAAAATTATGCGCGCAAACGTTGTCCGTTAAATTTTGCGCTAAGATTGTAATACCATGCGCGTACCAGCGCACAAACGCATTTGTGCTCACAATGTTAAGTATAGGATGCGCGCACTAACTTGCGCTCGCAAATGGGTTGGCGCAGGGTCACTCGCGTTAGACGTTAACGTGCATTTTGTGCGCGAATGTCGTAATACGACGTTCAGCGCAAAGGGTTTTGCCCCTCACGTTAATGCGTTTCTGCGCACGTGCACAATTGTGCGAGAAGAATGTAATGGGGCGCTGTGTGTGTGTATATATATATATACACTTACACACAGTGAAGGCATCAGAGGGGTTACAAAACTGTATAAACACACACACACTAAATGCATCAGGGTTTATATAACTGTATAAATACACACACACTAATAATATTTTTACTGATACATTTATTACATTTTTGTGAGTTGTGAATTGACGGTGAATAATTGCACAATAATGACTTTTATCCCCATGGTATAGTTAGACGAGTGTCTGTGTGTGTTTACATATTTCTACATTTATTTTTAAGCATCATTCAGGCTGGGGTCAGACGAGCGCAGTATTAACGTGCGTTTAGCCGCACTTAATCACGGCCGCGCTAGCAGCAAATGACGTCCAATGCCGGGCAGCATACGAAGAACTGCCGCACGAAAGTGCAGCCGCGCAACGCAAGCGGCAAACAAACGCATCTTTTCGAGAAAGTCAAACCGCTAGTACTGACGCACAGAGCGCGCTGCGTCGGCATAGCGGCGTCTGTGCGTGATTAGGAGACGTCAGACGCTGCTCATGTCCGGCCAACATCACGTCCAGACGCAAAATGTTTCCTGGTTTGGATCCGTACAAAAATCACGGCCGTAATTGCGCATCGTATAACCGCTATCGCGTATTCCGTGAGAAATACATCCATTCGTTGGGACGCACTTTTTGACGGTTGACGCGAAAAATGCGTTCGTCTGACCCTAGCCTCAAAAAAAAAAAAATCCATTCTGTCGCTTCTGTTTTCTAAAGATATATCCATAGATTTATGTAAATACCTCCAGCAAACTCAGGACTGTTTGCCTTTCATATCTTGCCCTTTAGTTTTAAAAATGAAGCGTTGAAACATTAATAATTCACCTGCGTAAATACATATATATATATTTCTTTATCATCATTTATATAGTGCCAACAGTTTCCGCAGCGCTGTACAATAACCAAAAGGGGCATGAAACAAAATTACAAACAAACTTAGGGACTAGAAACAAGTGGTTGGTGCAGGGGTCCCTGTTCGTCGGCGTATATATATAAATATATATATTACAGTGTATATATAGCATAAAAGTGAGACAGAGGTCATTTGCATATCCTACCCAGAATTCCTTGCTGCATATGGGGAATGTGGCACAGGAGCTTTGGGATACAATGCTTTGAATTGCTGTGATGTGCAAGTGGCTTATGCAATACTAAACATATATATATATAGCCAGGATCAATGAAGCAGATTATGCTCCGGAGCCGCTGAAATATGTAGTTCGCTAGGAAGGTGCGCACTCCAGGAGCCTTATATAACATAAATAAAGTATTTTGTTATGTCTACAAAGGGATCATCGACGTTACGTCCTATGTGGACTTTTTTCAAGATCTCGTGTATATATATATATTTATATGTGTGTGTGTGTGTTGTTACCGTGCATCACACTGATCATTTTTTAGGACCTCTGAAAGTCGCGGTAGACATGGATCCATTGTCATACTCACCGAGGGTCTCTTCCAAACGACTCCTCGCGTTTTGGGAGAATTCGGCGCCAAATCTTTGTAACCCAAGGCAGAGACGCACGCCGGGAACGCTTCGTCTTTGAACAGGGTCCCCGACTTCAAGCACTGGGCCCTCAGCTCCTCGTAGTCTTGGTTGAGATATTTCACCGGGTTATTGTTGGTTCCGAGGCCGTCGGACACGGCCCTGGCTTTGGCCACCTTGACAGCTGCTCCGGACATGATGATGTTGCTGGTCCTCTCGACGCCTCTCCACGCACTGAGAAGTTGTGGCCGGCTGGCAAGTGGGGAGAGGTATAAATAAGGAACCTGATGCAAGGCGGCCCTGGTAGGCGCTCGCTGCTCAGTGTCACCGTGGGAGGAGATGACAAATCAGGCTAGAGTAAATATGTACACAAGACAAGAGGGACTTGTAATGGGACGCACCGAACAGGACTTCAAGCATTAAAGAGACATTATAATGGGTTTGGAACGTTCCCTGTGTCAATTCCGTGTGTTAGAACGAGCATTTTATTCATTTCCATCCATTAATTATTTACTACCTTTAGCGAGTTATTACTATTTAAAGGAATTAGAAAAGTCCGCAGACTTCTCCCTCCCGACCCAAAACACCTCCGCACCTCCGCACCTCGAGGATTAATTGTAGCAAGAAATGAAGAATAAATAAAAGAAGCAGAATGCTCCAACCCCGACTACTGATACTTAATAACAGAGTAATTAGGGGCAGGGACTAATTAACTGATTAAATTCACCTAAATACACCAAGGATTTACATTAAATAAACCAGAAAACGACCCGCCAGTATCCAGGTGATAAAGCTCGTGTTACACAATGCACCAGGCTTTCACATCTCAAGGAGCCCCTAAAAATACACCCGCACACCCTGAATATATGGAGGAACCCCTAAAAAGACACCCACACACCCTGAATATATGGAGGAGCCCCTAAAAAGACACCCGCACACCCTGAATATATGGAGGAGCCCCTAAAAAGACACCCGCACACCCTGAATATATGGAGGAGCCCCTAAAAAGACACCCGCACACCCTGAATATATGGAGGACCCCTAAAAAGACACCCGCACACCCTGAATATATGGAGGAGCCCCTAAAAAGACACCCGCACACCCTGACTATATGGAGGACCCCTAAAAAGACACCCACACACCCTGAATATATGGAGGAAACCCTAAAAACACTCACACACCCTGAATATATGGAGGGGCCCCTAAAAAGACACCCTCACACCCTGAATATATGGAGGACCCCTAAAAAAGACACCCGCACACCCTGAATATATGGAGGAGCCCCTAAAAAGACACCCGCACACCCTGAATATATGGAGGACCCCTAAAAAGACACCCGCACACCCTGAATATATGGAGGAGCCCCTAAAAAGACACCCGCACACCCTGACTATATGGAGGACCCCTAAAAAGACACCCACACACCCTGAATATATGGAGGAAACCCTAAAAACACTCACACACCCTGAATATATGGAGGGGCCCCTAAAAAGACACCCTCACACCCTGAATATATGGAGGAGCCCCTAAAAAGACACCCGCACACCCTGAATATATGGAGGAGCCCCTAAAAAGACACCCGCACACCCTGAATATATGGAGGACCCCTAAAAAGACACCCACACACCCTGAATATATGGAGGAAACCCTAAAAACACCCACACACCCTGAATATATGGAGGGGCCCCTAAAAAGACACCCGCACACCCTGAATATATGGAGGAGCCCTAAAAAGACACCCACACACCCTGAATATATGGAGGAGCCCCTAAAAAGACACCCGCACACCCTGAATACATGGAGGAGCCCCTAAAAAGACACCCACACACCCTGAATATATGGAGGAGCCCCTAAAAAGACACCCGCACACCCTGAATATATGGAGGGGCCCCTAAAAAGACACCCTCACACCCTGAATATATGGAGGAGCCCCTAAAAAGACACCCACACACCCAGAATATATGGAGGATCCCCTAAAAAGTAGGCTTGTGCACTGATTTTTTTTTCGGTTCGATTTGTTCGGATGTTTAAACTTTTCGATTCGGTTCGGTTCGGCTCGTTTTTTCGTGTACATTTTTTTTTCGGAATATCGACCATTTTTCGTGTTTTCGGGTCACTTTGCTCCTTTTTTGTATCGACTTTTCGGAAATTTCGGAAATTTTCGTTTTTTCGGAACGTCTGTTCTCCTCCTTTCAAAGTGTCTACGATAATTCTGGCGATTCTATCGTGTTTTTTTTTTATTAAATAAAGATCCTTTTTTTCTTATGAATATACATTTCACAACTTTATTTAATCATATTAAAATGGTATGAAAGCCAAGGAACAAAAAAAATGAACAAAACGATTTAAAAAACGCTAAACTGACCCGAATGCCACAAGAAACAAGTGATACGCATTTACAAATACAAAATTTACAGAATCAGCGATATAACCGATAATAGTTAAATATACGATGTCCAGAATTACCGAAATGGAACCGAAATCACGAATGGAACCGAAATCATGAATAGAGCAAAAATAAATTTCGATTTGACACATTTCAAGTCCATTCGAAAAATCCGAAAATTTTCGTTTCAGCTCAGAAAACTTTTCGGATCTACCGGTTTTCGGGTCCGACCCGATTCGGAAATTCGGCCGAATCCGAAGACACGAATCGGGAAATTTCGTGAAAATTCTGAAATTCCGAAACCCGAAACGCACATCCCTACTAAAAAGACACCCGCACACCCTGAATATATGGAGGAACCCCTAAAAGACACCCCCACACCCTGAATATATGGAGGAGCCCCTAAAGACACCGCACACCCTGAATATATGGAGGAGCCCTTAAAAACACACCCGCACACCCTGAATATAAGGAGGAGCCCCTAAAAAGACACCCTCACACCCTGAATATATGAAGGAGCCCCTAAAAGACACCCGCACACCCTGAATATATGGAGGAACCCCTAAAAGACACCCACACACCCTGAATATATGGAGGAGCCCCTAAAAAGACACCACCACACCCTGAATATATGGAGGAGCCCCTAAAGACACCGCACACCCTGAATATATGGAGGAGCCCTTAAAAACACACCCGCACACCCTGAATATATGGAGGAGCCCCTAAAAAGACACCCACACACCCTGAATATATGAAGGAGCCCCTAAAAGACACACGCACACCCTGAATATATGGAGGAACCCCTAAAAACACACGCACACCCTGAATATATGGAGGAACCCCTAAAAACACACGCACACCCTGAATATATGGAGGAGCCCCTAAAACACACCCACACACCCTGAATATATGGAGGAACCCCTAAAAAGACACCCACACATCCTGAATATATGGAGGAGCCCCTAAAACACACCCACACACCCTGAATATATGGAGGAGCCACTAAAATGACACCCACACACCCTGAATATATGGAGGAACCCCTAAAAAGACACCCACACACCCTGAATATATGGAGCCTCTAGAAAGACACCCGCACACCCTGAATATATGGAGGAGCCACTAAAAAGACACCCACACACCCTGAATATATGGAGGAGCCCCTAAAAATACACCCGCACACCCTGAATATATGGAGGATCCCCTAAAAACACACCCGCACACCCTGAATATATGGAGGAGCCACTAAAAAGACACCCGCACTCCCTGAATATATGGAGGAGCCCCTAAAAAGACACCCGCACACCCTGAATATATGGAGGAGCCCCTAAAATGACACCACGCACCCTGAATATATGGAGGAGCCCCTAAAATGACACCCACAACCCTGAATATATGGAGGAGCCCCTAAAAAGACACCCGCACACCCTGAATATATGGAGGAGCCCCTAAAATGACACCCACACACCCTGAATATATGGAGGAGCCCCTAAAAGACACCCACACACCCTGATATATGGAGGAGCCCCTAAAAAGACACCCGCACACCCTGAATATATGGAGGAGCCCCTAAAAAGACACCCGCACACCCTGAATATATGGAGGAGCCCCTAAAATGACACCCACACACCCTGAATATATGGAGGAGCCCCTAAAGAGACACCCGCACACCCTGAATATATGGAGGAACCCCTAAAAAGACACCCACACACCCTGAATATATGGAGGAGCCTCTAAAAAGACACCCGCACACCCTGAATATATGGAGGAGCCCCTAAAAAGACACCCACACACCCTGAATATATGGAGGAGCCACTAAAAAGACACCCGCACACCCTGAATATATGGAGGAGCCCCTAAAAACACACCCACACACCCTGAATATATGGAGCCTCTAGAAAGACACCCGCACACCCTGAATATATGGAGGAGCCCCTAAAAATACACCCGCACACCCTGAATATATGGAGGAGCCACTAAAAAGACACCCGCACTCCCTGAATATATGGAGGAGCCCCTAAAAAGACACCCGCACACCCTGAATATATGGAGGAGCCCCTAAAAAGACACCCGCACACCCTGAATATATGGAGGAGCCCCTAAAAAGACACCCGCACACCCTGAATATATGGAGGAGCCCCTAAAATGACACCCACACACCCTGAATATATGGAGGAGCCCCTAAAAAGACACCCACACACCCTGAATATATGGAGGAGCCACTAAAATGACACCCGCACACCCTGAATATATGGAGGAGCCCCTAAAAAGACACCCACACACTCTGAATATATGGAGGAGCCCCTAAAAAGACACCCACACACCCTGAATATATGGAGGAGCCCCTAAAAAGACACCCGCACACCCTGAATATATGGAGGAGCCCCTAAAATGACACCCACACACCCTGAATATATGGAGGAGCCCCTAAAGAGACACCCGCACACCCTGAATATATGGAGGAACCCCTAAAAAGACACCCACACACTCTGAATATATGGAGGAGCCCCTAAAAAGACACCCGCACACTCTGAATATATGGAGGAGCCCCTAAAATGACACCCACACACCCTGAATATATGGAGGAGCCCCTAAAATGACACCCACACACCCTGAATATATGGAGGAGCCCCTAAAAACACACCCACACACCCTGAATATATGGAGGAACCCCTAAAAAGACACCCGCACACCCTGAATATATGGAGGAACCCCTAAAAAGACACCCGCACACTCTGAATATATGGAGGAACCCCTAAAATGACCATGTTCGAAGTAAGACAAAGATAATAAAAATAATAAGAAATAATAAAAAAAATTAACCCCTTCGCTGCTGAGCCATTTCACCGCTGTGTGCTGAGCTCATTTTTACCGCTTTTGCTCATGTTTAAATGCGATTTGAAGCCACGTTTTAATATTTGACCCAGACATATTATATATCGTTCTTTCCGTCAGACTCGGCAGATTCATAATATATCATTATTATATGTATACGTCATGTTCTGCCTGAATATTATAACAAAAAATGACATAAAATTTGAATTTTTATTCATCTACAGCGTGTAAAGTGTTTTTTTTTCACATTTTATCACATGAGCGTTTGCGGTTATATTTTCTATGAGTTGCGCTTGTTAAAAAAATTAGAAATGGGGACTCGTTACATTTTTTTGGGGGGAAATTACGTGATTTTTAACAAACGCACCCTATAGAAAAAAATCATTAGTGCAGCATCATTGTTCACATTATAATTGAAATATGAACAATTTTGCTGCATTAATAAAAAATAACACTTTTTTTAAAATATTTTTTTATTATCCGAATGGATCACCCCCTCCCTTTCAGGCGATCTCCCGACATTGCCAGGGGGTCGCCTGAAAATGACATCATCGTGCGTGGTGCGATGATATCATTTATGTCAGGGGGGTATTAATTCGGCGTCTGATTTCCAGGAAGTCAGAACGCCGCAGGACCCCGGACAGAGATGTAAGCATATAGCGGGAATCGATGAGGATGTTCCCCACAGTGAAAGGGTTAAAAAAATAAATACGTCTTTTTTTTGGGGTTTTTTGTGTGTTTTTTTATTAATGCTGCAATATTGTTCCTATTTCAATTATAATGTGAACAATGATGCTGCACTAATGATTTTTTTCTATGGGGGGGGGTTAGCTAAAAATCATGTAATTTCCCAGAAAAAAGGAACGAGTTCCCATTTCTAATTTTTTTAACAAGCGCACCCCTTAGAAAATATAAATGTAAAGGCTCGGATGAAAAAATGTTGAAAAAAAAATCAATTTACAGGTTGTAGATGATTGAAAATTCTAATTTTATTGCATTTTTGTTATAATATTCAGGCAGGACATGACGAATACGTTTAATAATGATATATTATGAATCTGATGAGTCTGCCGGAAAAAAGGATATATAATGTGTCTGGGTTGTATAATAAAATGTGACTTCAAATCTCGTATAAACATGATGAGCAAAACCGGTAAAAATGAGCTCAGCACACAGAGGTGAAATGACTCTGCAGCGAAAGGGTTAAACCTGCCGAATGAACCCACTGAACAGCAGGGCATTTCACTGCAGTTCAGAATTCTCTGAATAGATTAACCATTGCTTCTCTATGAGGATTTCACTGACGTTGAACAGGCACCATATTTCGCTGGCAATTCACAAAAATTTGGCGAACTGCCTGCTCTGTGAATAGCCGAATGGCTACGAAAGTGCTCTGTATGGGGAAATTCACTGTTCGGCGCAATTTCAGGGCCAATTACTCTCTCTCTGAATAACCCCTATAGTGAATTTCTTTCTCCACATTGCTCTTCGATTAAATATACAGGGTTATTCAAAGAGATCCGAATGGCTGGAGAAAGGTAACCGAACGCTGAAAATCAGAGAGCAGGCAATTCGCCGAATCCTGGCGAATTGCCTGCACATTCGGTGCCTGTTCGAGGGCAGTGAAATCCCCATGAAAAAGCACTGCTTCGGCTAATTCAGAGAAAACAAACCAGCAGTGAAAGGTTCCCGAATTGCCCTGCCATTCGGTGGTTTAATTCGGCAGGTTTATTCAGGAGAATCCCATAGGCTTCAATGTTAAAAATATTCCCGTTTTAATCCAATATCTAATAAACCGTTCATTATAAAATTCTGCAGTAAAGAGTCTCTTTATTTATAGATTTTTTAGGATATTTTAAGCATTTTTATGGATTTTTTTTAACTTTACTTATTTTTTCTGTAACAGCCCTTTTTATTATCATTCATTGGATCATATGTAAATTTCAGACATTTTCGCTCAGTAGTTTCTTTGCAAACAGCGTTTCACTTTTCAATCATTCATACAAACTGTTTTGCTAATTTATTCACTGCCTCTTCTGCTGTCTCGGCTTTCTCCGGAGGCTGCGATCGGCTCCTGCTTGGGTTTTTCCGTGGTTTTCGGCAGGTTAATCCAGATGTTTTTGCGGGTTTCGGCGTGCATTCGCTGGGTTTTGCACTTAGTTTTCGTCGGGTTTGCGGCAGCTTTTCCCTGCAATTCGGGGACCCTGTGCTGTTTGCTGAATACACCGCAGGGTCACCGAAATGGGATCGGCAAAAGGAACCGAATTGAAGAGAACGAAAAGTCACCGAACGTGCAGTGACTTTTCGAATCTCTTTGAATTACCCTGTAAGTATAATTACTACAGATTATATTATAATATTTTTGTGTTTGGTTTTCCACAAAATGATTATATATATATATAATCCTTAAGAATATTTAATTGGTGCTTATATAATACCTATAACCTGTGCTTTTTTCTTGAAAAATAGGTGGGGGTACTCTCACGCCCGGGGAAAAACTGATTATTATGACTATTTTCATGTCCTCAAAAACAATAGTTGTAGTTCACTTAACCTCCCTGGCGGTCTAATTTTTCAAAATTTTGTGTCTAAAAGCGTCTCAATTTTTTTTATAAAGGAAACGTGTTTTTGTACATAGTTAGCCTGTAATAATTAGGAATCACGCACTGAAATCCGTGAAATCAAGAGTCCTTACTGGTAAAATCCTTTATAAATAAATTAATTAATTAATTAAAAAAAAATAGTAAATACACGGAGTCCGATAAAGTTTAAAACACGACATAATAATTTATTATCCCAAAAATAATTCTCCGAAATAATGCAAATAAATGATATTCAATAAAATACAACAAAAAACACTAAAATCTGTCTGAGAACAAGGGTGAGACGATGTATGGTCTATTTCTTATCCTGTACTCCCACCTAGTGGCCGTTCATAAACATTGCATTTTGTATTCAGTGAGAATTATGAATGAAGTTTGCTGCGTCCAGCCCCCCTGCATCATGTGACTCGCAGGGAGCCATCCAGGAAGCAGGGAGCCGCTATCCAGCCCGAGTGTGGCTCGGGGTTACCGTTCGTGGTAGTGAAATTTAACCTCGAGTCACACTCGGGAATACCGGGAGGGAGGTTAAAGGAAGACACTATAAAAGGAAACCACAATTTTTAATACTGTGTTCCTTTAAATGAACTACAACTATTGTTGTAACCCTATGGGGCTTATCCACTAAGTGCCTCTGTTGCAAGAAAAATCTGTATTGCAGGGCATTTAGCTGTTTTTTTGTTGTTGTTTCTTTTGCAACGATGGCACTGAGTGGATAATCCCTTAGCATTTGTGAGCACCACAGCAATGAAACTCACAGTTTTGTGGAATATGTATGAACTCCACAACAATAAACCTCACAGTAATGCGCAGTGTGTATGATTTTTTAGGATATTTTAAGCATTTTTATGGATTTTTTTTAAGTTTACTTATTTTTTCTGTAACAGCCCTTTTTATTATCATTCCCTGGACCTCATATGTAAATTTCAGACATTTTCGCTCAGTAGTTTCTTTGCAAACAGCGTTTCACTTTTCAAACATTCAAGCAAACTGTTTTCCTAATTTATTCACTCCATTCGTCTGCGGTGTCGGCTTTTTCCGGCGGCTGCGCTCCGGATCGGCTCCTGCTGATCCTCCTGTGATCGGCTCCTGCTCGGGTTTTTCCGGCGTCTTCGGCGGGTTAATCCAGATGTTTTTTGCGGGTTTCGGCGTGCATTCGCCGGATTTTTGCGGTGACTTTTCATCGGGTTTACGGCAGCTTTTCCCTGCGCTTCGACGGCCCTGTGGTGCTTGCGGAATACACCGCGGCATAGTATTCAGGTGCGACCTGTGAGCCCAAGGTGCAGTGAGACAGGAGATGAGGCAGGTTGCAGGGCAATGCAAGGTGTTTATTTAAATAAACAGAGCAGAAATAAACAAACAGGAGAACTGAACCAAAGCAAATGGACAGTGGGCGAGACGGGCGATAACCTTAAGCAGAGAGGAGACACAGGAAAAGGGTTGAACTGAGGAGAAAATACAGGTCTCCCCTGGTGTCCTTATTAAAACATAATTTTTAATCCATTAAACAACTCAATTGGGACATTGTGTAAACCAAAACACATGAAAAAACATACAACATTTATTATTATGGGTTGTCAATAATTGATTACAAATAATACCCACTGGTATGATATTTAACCCTGTGTTGGAAAGGAAGTGCCTTATATCTTTGTGAGCAGCACTAACTTGTTATGAGCACCTTAAATGCTTAGAAACAATTGTTTCAATGAACATGTTTTAACAAGCGCTCATGCACTGAATACAATTAGCAATTCTGTGCAACTCTGCATTAATTCAATTCCCTTAGTAAGAGGAACTGGGGAGAACTGAACAAAATACTACTAGGAGCAAAAGACAGGGGGAAGCAAGGAGCGCAATATAAACAGGAGAGAAGGACCAAGAAACACAAGAGGAACAAGAAACACCGGAGGAACAAGAACCACAAGAGGACCAAGAAACACAGGAGGACCAAGAAACACAGGAGGACCAAGAAACACAAGAGGAACAAGAAACACCGGAGGACCAAGAAACACAGGAGGAACAAGAAACACAAGAGGAACAAGAAACACAGGAGGAACAAGAAACACAGGAGGACCAAGAAACACAGGAGGAACAAGAAACACCGGAGGAACAAGAAACACAAGAGGAACAAGAAACACAGGAGGAACAAGAAAGACAAGAGGAACAAGAAACACAAGAGGAACAAGAAACACAAGAGGAACAAGAAACACAGGAGGACCAAGAAACACAAGAGGAACAAGAAACACAAGAGGAACAAGAAACACAGGAGGAACAAGAAACACAGGAGGAACAAGAAACACAAGAGGAACAAGAAACACAGGAGGAACAAGAAACACAGGAGGAACAAGAAACACAGGAGGAACAAGAAACACAAGAGGAACAAGAAACACAGGAGGACCAAGAAACACAGGAGGACCAAGAAACACAGGAGGACCAAGAAACACAAGAGGAACAAGAAACACAGGAGGACCAAGAAACACAAGAGGAACAAGAAACACAGGAGGAACAAGAAACACAAGAGGACCAAGAAACACAAGAGGAACAAGAAACACCGGAGGAACAAGAAACACAAGAGGAACAAGAAACACAGGAGAAACAAGAAACACAGGAGGACCAAGAAACACAGGAGGAACAAGAAACTCAAGAGGAACAAGAAACACAGGAGGAACAAGAAACACAAGAGGAACAAGAAACACAGGAGGAACAAGAAAGACAAGAGGAACAAGAAACACAAGAGGAACAAGAAACACAAGAGGAACAAGAAACACAGGAGGAACAAGAAACACAAGAGGAACAAGAAACACAGGAGGACCAAGAAACACAAGAGGAACAAGAAACACAAGAGGAACAAGAAACACAAGAGGAACAAGAAACACAGGAGGAACAAGAAACACAGGAGGAACAAGAAACACAAGAGGAACAAGAAACACAGGAGGAACAAGAAACACAGGAGGAACAAGAAACACAAGAGGAACAAGAAACACAGAAGAGAAATGAATAGACACAGAACGAATAAGGGAAATTAGAATAATGTCCGTGGCATAGGTTTCAGACTGGGGACTGGCAATTGGTATAATCCGAAGCAAAGGTCTTGGCAGGCGGCAGGCAGGGGAATGGTCAAGTCCGTGGCAAAGGGGTCCTTTACACAGGTAGTCCAACAGAGAAGTAGGGCACAGGGAGCAGAGGATGGAGTTACCAGTGGTTGTGGCTGTAGGTATCCAGATAGGGGGTCTCTCGGTAGAAGGGGTCTCTCGGGAGAGAGAGATATCAGGAGGCAGGTTTGGTTAGACTTCAATTAGGAAGCTCTGAAAGGAGGGTGTAGCTTCCTCTTAAGGAGGCCTCATTATCTTGATGGGATGTCCCTGAGGCCTCCCCTGGACAGCACAGGATTTTGGGAAGTCCCCCGAAATCTGCATATGCATACTATACAGAGGAAATCAGTAAGAAGTACAGCAGGGTTTTGGTCCTCTTGCGGCGTGTGCGGCGAGGGGCTTAACATTAGTTTAGAAAAATGACTCTTTACAGGGGATCTGATAACTTTATATAAATATATATACGGGGCCTTAGAGGGGATCTGATAGCTTTATATAAATATATATGAGGCCTTAGAGGGAATCTGATAACTTTATATAAATATATACGGGGCCTTAGAGGGTATCTGATAGCTTTATATAAATATATATGAGGCCTTAGAGGGAATCTGATAACTTTATATAAATATATATACGGGGCCTTAGAGGGGATCTGATAGCTTTATATAAATATATATGAGGCCTTAGAGGGGATCTGATAGCTTTATATAAATATATATGAGGCCTTAGAGGGGATCTGATAGCTTTATATAAATATATATGAGGCCTTAGAGGGGATCTGATAGCTTTATATAAATATATATGAGGCCTTAGAGGAAATCTGATAACTTTATATAAATATATACGGGGCCTTAGAGGGGATCTGATAGAGGGAACCTGATAACTTTATATAAATATATACGGGGCCTTAGAGGGAATCTGATAACTTTATATAAATATATACGGGGCCTTAGAGGGGATCTGATAACTTTATATAAATACAATATATACGGGGCCTTAGAGGGGATCTGATAACTTTATGTAAATATATACGGCGCCTTAGAGGGGATCTGATAACCTTTATATAAATATATACGGGGCCATTATAAACCATTGTCTGATAACCTATTCATTAACAGGACTATACACAGGACACGGGGTCATCCATTTAGATTGGATGAAAGGAAATTCAACCTAAAGCATAAGAAGGGTTATTTTACGGTGAGAACAATAAAGCTGTGGAATTCTCTGCCTGTTGAGGTGGTTGGGTCAGACTGCACAGACTTTTAAAAAACGACTGGATGACTTCCTGCAGACACAGAATATTAAGGGTTATAATATTTAATATTTGGGTAAAAGCTTCTTGATCCAAGGAGAAATCTGACGCCATCTGGGGTGAAGAAGGAATATTTTCTCCGTGTGTTGCATATTGGTGAGCGCGTCAGAATACATGTTATTATGTAATTATGTAAATCGTTATTGAGATGACTTCTTGTATCCCCCCATAGAGAAGCAATGGTTAATCTATTCAGAAACACCAAACAGCAGGGAAAAGTTGCCGAAGTGCCCTGCTGTTCGGTGTTTGCATTCGGCAGGTGTATAAAGGCGATTCCCATAGGTTTCAATGTAAAAAATATTCCTGTTTTTATTCAATATCTATTAAACTGTTTATTCTTTTAATCTGCAGCAATTTATTTATTTTTTAGACATTTTTCAGGATTTTTCGGCGCATTTTTTTATCAGACTTTTTTTTAAATACCATTTTTTTTTTCCTGTAACAGACTTTATTAGTATTATTACTCATAGGACCTTATATTTATTCCAGGCATTTTTGTGCAGTAGTCTTTTTGCAAACAGCTTTTAAAGTTGCGGTGTATGTATGTGGGTGTTGGTTTTTTTCTTTACCACATTCGTCAGCTTGTCGTCTTTTTCCGGCGGCTGGTCGGCTCCCATAGGTTTCAATGTTAAAAATATTCCAGTTTTTATGTAATATCTAATAAACCGTTTATTATTTTAATCTGCAGTAAAAAGTCTCTTTATTTATAGATTTTTTTTAGGATCTTTTAGTCATTTTTAGGTTTTTTCGGCAAAAAAATTTATGTCTTTTTTTTTAAGCTTTTTTTTTTTAATTTTTCTGTAACAGACCTTTTTATTATCATTCATTGGATCTTGTGTGTAAATTCCAGACATTTTCATTAAATTGTTTTTTTTGCAAACAGCGTTTCGATTTTTTTAAACTTTCAAACGTACTGGTTTTTTTTTACCCTGTTCGTCTGCTTGTTGGCTTTTTCCGGCAGCTCCTCTGCGCTGTGATCGGAGGCTCGTTGGCTTTTTCCGGCGTGTTTGGCATGGTTTTTTCGGTGGTTCCAGCGGATTTTCGGTGGGATCGCGACGGGTGTTCGTCGGGTTTGCGGCAGGTGGGAAACTATGATTCCCCGAAGTGCAGGGAAGGACGGGGAACGAGAGAGAACCGAAATGTCGGTGACATTTCGTTGCTCTCTGATTATCCCCTAATATTTCATGTTATCCGTGCAGGAGGATGACACAACAGGTCCGGCTGTCCCAAATCTAAAACAATGATCCCAAGGGGAGGGGGCAGGCGTTGCGTTATGCTGGTGATCATCCTTCTTTGCATGTATGTGTTTACTTATTGATTTTCATATTTAACGAAGTGACACCATGCATAAAAAACAATGGGATCTTACAGCAAACCCACGTCTGGCAACCCCCTCACCAAATATTATTTATTTACCTTTCTTCTGTAAACACGGGATTCCGCTCCTTCTCAGAGACGCAACGCTGTGACGCCGGATGAGAGGATCACCGGGGCCGGAACACTAAATACTGCGACGGGGTGGGATATAACAGTTTATCCTCATTCTAAATAAATCATGTTTACTTCTTTTTTTCTATAGATCAATATGTCCGCGCCGCGCTAATACCCGATACTTATTGGCATTAAACAAGCATTAGCGGTTTACTCGGTTACACTCGCTCTCGCTGCGGTGACACATTTTGCATTGTGACCTCTTGCATAGTAGATGTTTTGTAATGTATCAAGTGTTACGAGAAGTATTATGTTTCTTTTTTAAATATTCAGTATTTTCCACCAAATTGATCTGTTTTCACTCTATTTTTTTAAAAATTTATTCGGGGGAACCTTTGTCACAGAGCAAAAAGCATGACTGCACCCGGACATCAGGCGAACGCAGCAGATCTCCACGCAAAAACAGGACTATAGAAGATAAGGGGACAGATCGCAACCAGGACGCTAAGAGCAGTTACAAGTATTTATAAAGCGCCAACAAATTCTATAGCGCTGTACAATGGGAGAAACAGAATAACTAATAGAAGGAGGGAGGACCCTGCTCAAGAGCTCACAATCTAAGGCTAGGGTCAGACGAACGCAGTTTTAACGTGCGTTTAGCCGCACGAAATCACGGCCGTGCTAGCAGCAAATGACGTCCAATGCCGGGGAACACACGACGAACGGCCGCACGAAAGTTCGTCCGTACAACGCAAGTGGCAAACGAACGCATTTTTTCGAGAACGTCAAACCGCTACTACTGACGTACAGAGTGCGCTGCGGCCGCATAGCGGCGTGTGTGTGTGATTAGGAGACGTCAGACGCTGCTAATGTCCGGCCAACATAACGTCCAGACACAAAAAGTGTTTTATTGATGATCCGTACAAAATCACGGACGAATATGCGCATCGTATGACCGCTAACGCGTATTTCGTGAAAAAACACGTCCGTTCGTTCGACCGCACTTTTCCACGGACGGCGCGAAAAATGCGTTCGTCTGACCCTAGCCTAAGAGCAGTTACAAGTATTTATAAAGCGCCAACAAATTCTATAGCGCTGTACAATGGGAGAAACAGAATAACTAATAGAAGGAGGGAGGACCCTGCTCAAGAGCTCACAATCTAAGAGGAGAGGAGTGACCCATTAGATGAGGGTGCATAGGGTAGGTGAAGTGGCGGGCTGAATGGGGAGAGGAGCAGGAAATTACAGTGGGGGATCAAGGAGTGAGCCGATAGGCTTCTGTAAAGTAATGCTTTTTCAGAGACTTCTTGAAGGACTGGAGAGACCTGGAGAGTCTGATGTTGCGAGGGAGGGAGTTCCATAGAAAGGGGGCAGCTCGAGAGAAGTCTAGGAGGTGAGAGATGGGGGTGCGGGTACGAGGAACCGATAGCATCAGCTCATTGGCCGAGCGAAGTGGTCGGGACAGGATGTACCTGCTAATAAGGGAGGAGATGTAAGCAGGGGCCATATATATGTATAAGCCATATAGTATAGGGGTTATTCAAACGGCACTGAAATTTCGCTGCTCTTTTGATAGGCGCACCTCGGCGAGCTCAATTCGCCGACCCTGCCGTGAATTCAGAATTCACCGCAGGGTCCTTGAAGAGCGTTGATTAGATCCGCTGAACGCCACCGATAAACACCACTGAAAAACCACTGAACGCAGCCGACGAACAGCCTACCGAACTGAGCCACAAACCGCCGAACACAGCAGATGATCCGCAGAACAGACTGCCGAACACCGCCGAAAAAAGCCGATCAGACGCTGAAAACAGGTTAAAAAAAATTATTTTAAAAGGCATTTAAAACAAAAATAATGCATGGAAATAATAAAGTCATATGAATAATAATAAAAAGGTTTGTTATAGAATAAAATAAAACCCCCTTAAGGCTAGGGTCAGACTAACGCATTTTTCACGTGCGTTTAGGTGCACTTAATCACCGCCGTAGTAGCATCAACTGACGGGCAATGACGGGCTATATACGAAGTCCGGCCGCGCAACGCAAGCGGCAAACGAACGCATTTTTTCGAGAAAGTGATACCGTTAGTACTGACGTACAGAGTGCGCTGCGTCCGCTAGCCTAAAAAATTTCACCGAAAAAAAATTCAAAAAAATGCCTAAAAAATAAATTAATAAAAATACTTTTTGCTGCAAATCAAACAAATAAACAGTTGAATAAAAAATAATAAAGACAGGATTCAATGAAAAAAAAATGCCTATGGGATTCGCCTTTTTAACCCCTTCGCTGCTGAGCCATTTCACCTCTGTGTGCTGAGCTCATTTTTACCATTTTGTGCTCATGTTTAAAAGTGATTTGAAGTTATTTATTTATTTTATTTATTTATAAAGGATTTTACCAGGAAGGATACATTGAGATTTCTCTCGTTTTCAAGTATGTCCTGGGTTCAAGTACATTGAAGTGTTACATTTACAGAAATACAAAGTAATACAATGTAAGATATTAACAACACAAATATTATGTTTTATTGTACAACCCAGACATATTATATATCCTTTTTTACGGCTGACTCGGCAGATTCATAATATATCATTATTATATGGATACATCATGTCCTGTCTGAATGCTATAACAAAATAATTTGAGTTTCCATTCAGATTTCAATCAATTACAACGCGTAAAATATTTTTTTTCATTTTATACTGTGTTTCCCCAAAAATAAGACACTGTCTTATATTTTTTTGGCCCCCATTTTTGGGGTAGGTCTTATCGGGGAAACAATCCAAGCATTTGTGGTTATATATACTATGAGGTACGCGTAGTAAAAAAATATTTTAAATGGGAATCTGTTACAGTATTTTTCTGAGAAAATATGCAATTTTAACTAAAACAGAAAAAAGGACATTTTTCATTGTGGAAAATGAGAAGGTTATTTTTGCTGCTGTCCCTTTTCCATGTTTTTGTTTTTAATATCAAAGGGGAAGTATGTGGTGAGTGAGGGTATAAACAAAGCACACCATTTTATCTCTCAGCTGAAAAGCGGCATGAGAATCTGAGGTTGCTCAGAGGAGGGTCTCTTGGATTCATTAGGTGGAACTCACCTTTCTAGAGGTGGGTGGGATTTCAAAAGACCCTTTATCATTAATCAGATTCATGGTGGTAGTACACAGATCTCACAAACCGTGGGGAAGCCTGGAAAAAAAAAAACTCTGAAATATCACAGGAAAAAATTGCATACCTTGATTTCAGGAAATTACTGTTCATTGGTTTACAGCCCTGGTCCTCAGGTCCCCCTAACAGGCAAGGTTTGCAGGATATGTGAAGCACAGCACAGGGGATATGATTTGCTGCTCAGTGATTGCAGGATTCAGTCTGCTTTTCCCCCAAGGTGATCCTTAAAACCTGTCTTGTTAGAGCAGGGTTGCCCAACCCTGGTCCTCAGATCCCCCTAACAGGCCAGGTTTGCAGGATAGCTGAAGCACAGCACAGGGGATATGATTTGCTGCTCAGTGATTGCAGGATTCAGTCTGCATTTCCTCGAGATAATCCTTAAAATCTGACCTGTTAGGGGGACCTGAGGACCAGGGTTGGAAATAATTATGACCCAATATCCAAGGAATTTATATTTCACATCCTTCATCAGATTTCCTCTAGATGGCAGCACTACAACATGAGCCATCTTCCAATTAACCACCTGAGGGCCAGTGACTAGGGCCACTCTGATATTCGTGGACGCCTTTATTCTACTTAGGCTATTTTTTTAAATATATCCTATCTCCGGGTGATGGGATTTATAGTCCACACCACAAGGAAGGCAGGTAACCCCAACCTGAAATCCCACGGATCCTTAAAAAACAGTTAAACCTAACCCTCAAACTCATGAAAGGGTTTATTCAGAGAGGTCCGAAATGTCACCGAAATGTAACCAGAAGCTGAATTTCCTCGTACGGTGACATTTCGGGGCCATTCGGTTATTCAGAGAGCAGGCAGTTCGCCAGCAAGTACGTTGCCTGTTCGAAAACAGTGAAATCCCCATAGTGAAGCTGAATGGTTAATCTATTCCCGCATCACCTCTTCCCTCGCGCAGCCCCCATCCTCTGGCGGCTCTCCCTCGTACTGATAGACTTTACCCAAGTTTCTCTTCCTTCAAAACGCTCCTTTAAGACATTCCTATTATTGATGAGTCGAACACCCCCGTGTTCGGTTCGCATTCGAACTCGAACAATTTCAAAAGTTCGAGTTCGAACTCGAACACGAACCGAACTCAATGCAAGTCAATGGGACTCAAAAGTTCGAATTTAGAGTGGCCTCCAAGAGGGCATATATGCAAGATATTTGCCATAAAAGGTGTATGGGGGTCCGGGTAGTGCCCTGGGGGACAGGAAACAAGGACAAAAAGTTTAAAAAAAAAGTTTTTAAAGGAACAGTGAGTTTTCCATGTGATAAAGATTAAGAACAAAACGGAAAATTCCTTCAAATATCGTGCCTAGGAGGTCCCCATAACCTGCCCGTGAAGTGGCGGATTTGTAGGATGTATAGAAACGTTTAAAAACAAAAAAATACATTTTAAATGATGGTAAATGGTTTTCCTTTAATCTTTTCATAAACAACTGCTTGGGGCGGCAGCCTGTATGAAAAGAGGAGACGTTTCAGGACACGCAGAACAAGTTTAGTGATTTCTTGGG
This sequence comes from Leptobrachium leishanense, assembly GCA_009667805.1. Classification (NCBI taxonomy): domain Eukaryota; kingdom Metazoa; phylum Chordata; class Amphibia; order Anura; family Megophryidae; genus Leptobrachium; species Leptobrachium leishanense. The sequence continues at coordinate 356,055,293 of CM019066.1, read as the reverse complement.
CTACATTATGGTGAAACTTATGCAGGCTTACGTCTGCCTGATGTTTTAGTAACAAGAATGTTTTATCCCATAGGCTTCAATGTTAAAAATATTCCCGTTTTAATTCAATATCTAATAAATCATTGCTTATAATATTCTGCAGTAAAGAGTCTCTTTATTTCTAGATTTTTTAGTATTTTTTAAGAATTTTTTATACTTGTTTAAAAAAAAAAATTAATTCAAACTTTTGGCAAACGTCCCAAAGAGTTTGAAGTTCGCAAACTGTCGAACGGCCGATGTTCGATGCAAACTCCGAACAGATCGAACCGAACAGCTCATCCCTAATTCCTATTCAGGCAAGCCGACTACCCAACTCACTGATACACCTCACTGCCCCAACCAGTCCATCACTCTCACCTTGCAGCCCATCACTCCCACCTTGCAGTCCATCACTCCCACCTTGCAGTCCATCACTCCCACCTTGCAGTCCATCACTCCCACCTTGCAGTCCATCACTCTCACCTTGTAGTCCATCGCTCTCACCTTGCAGTCCATCGCTCTCACCTTGCAGTCCATCGCTCTCACCTTGAAGCCCATCACTCTCACCTTGCAGCCCATCGCTCTCACCTTGCAGCCCATCACTCTCACCTTGCAGCCCATCACTCTCACCTTGCGGTTCATCGCTCTCACCTTACAGTCCTCTCCTCCTGTTTCCACCCCCAACACATCTAGATTGTGAGTTCCCACGGGAATAGGGCCTTCGTTTCCTCCTGTACTGGTTTGTCAATTGTTGTTCAATGTATTGTAACCCTGTCTATATTGTGCCCAATGTACAGCACTGTGGATAGGGGCGGACGACCCATCGGGCACTTGGGCACTGCCCGAGGGCCCGGATGGGTGGGGGGCCCCGGTTTGGCCTTGCAGGAGTCAGGCAAAGTTTCTCCCATTCACTTGGCAGCGTGTGGGATCAAACTCCCACACGCTGCGCTGGAAGTGTAGGCCCCGCGGGGGGGGGGAGGGGAGGAAGGAGACGAGGCTGCCTAGCTCACATGGAACATGCTGGCCCCGCCCCCTCTCACAGCCCCATGCAGAGCCTTCCCTGCTGGTGTGCTGAAGTGTCCAGCACGTGCAGGGAGGAAGAGAGACCAGCTGGACCACGGAGGCAGCAAGGGATTCCAGGGTGAGGGTAAGTATGTCACAAACCAGTGTGTGTGTGTGCAGGGATTGTGTGTGTGTGTGTGCAGGGATTGTGTGTGTGTGTGTGTGTGTGTGTGTGTGTGTGCAGGGATTGTGTGTGTGTGTGTGCAGGGATTGTGTGTGTGTGTGCAGGGACATTGTGTGTATGCAGGGATTGTGTGTGTGCAGGTATTGTGTGTGCATGCAGGGATTGTGTGTGTGTGTGCGCAGGGATTGTGTGTGTGCAGGGATTCTGTGTGTGCGCAGGGATTGTGTGCGTGAGCAGGGGATGGGGTGTGTGGGAACAGGGGTGGCGTGAAATTAAATGAACTGGGGATAAATTTACTTGGGGGGCTGTGGAGCTCTGTGCACTCATACACATGGCACATTAATGTATCACAGAGCTCCACAACAATAAAACTCACAGTAATGTGCAGTGTGTATCACAGAGCTCCACAGCAATAAAACTCACGTCATAGAACACATTACTGTGAGTTTTATTGTTGTGGAGCTCTGATACAGTTATACACACGGCACATTACTGTACCAGAGCTCCACAACAATAAAACTCACAGTAATGTGCCATGTGTATGAGTGTGAGTTTTATTGCTGTGGAGCTCTGTGTGATACACTCATACACACTGCACATTACTGTGAGTTTTATTGTTGTGGATCTCTGTCATATGTTCATACACAGCGCACATTACTGTCAGTTTTATTGCTGTGGAGCTCTATGATACGCTCATACACACCACACATTGCTGTGAGTTATAAGGTTGTGGAGCTCTGTGATACGCTCATACACACCACACATTGCTGTGAGTTATAAGGTTGTGGAGCTCTGTGATACGCTCATACACACTGCACATTACTGGGAGTTTTCTTGTTGTGGAGCTCTGTAATGTGCAGTGTGTACAACTGTATCAGTAATGTACAGCATCGTTATAAACCTGAAAAGTGATCGGCAGTTCCCCACATTTGCAACAAGGACTTCCTGTGTTGCGGCGCAGACTTTGCTGCAATGAGTGGGTGATGGCTGCTGCAGCAGAGCGGTTGCCATCTGTAAGTCTGAAGGGGGCACAATGGATCCCCCAATTTGATGTTGGGCCCGAGTGGATTTTCTCAGTTTTTTGTGTGGGGGTTTGACTTTTTGTAGGCATGGCACAAGGGGCCCCAGGATCTCCTATTGCCCGGGGGCCATATGACTTGTCAGTCCGCCCCGGGCTGCGGAATATGCTGGCGCTATATAAATAAAGTATAATAATAGTATTCAGAGACACCGAACAGCAGAGAAAAGTTGGCGAAATGCCCTGCTGTTTCGGTGTTTTCATTCGACAGGTTTATTCAGGCGAATCCCATAGGCTTCAATGTTAAAACTATTCCCGTTTTAATTCAATATCTAATAAACCATTCATTATAATATTCTGCAGTAAAAAGTCTCTTTATTTATAGATTTTTTTTTAGGATCTTTTAGGCATTTTTTGGGCATAATTTTTTTGGGCTTTTTTTAATAATTTTTTCTTTTCTTCAATAACAGACCTTTTTATTATCATTCATAGGACCTTATGTGTAAACTCCAGACATTTTTTTCAGCAGGTTTTTTGCAAACAGCGTTTCAATTTTGACACTTGAAAATCATATATTTTTTCTTTTACCCCATTCGTCGGCTTGTTGGCTTTTTTTGACAGCTGGTCTGCGCTGTGATTGGCTGCTCGTCAACTTTGTTCGATGTGGTTTTTCTGGCGGGTTTTTGGCAGGATTGCTGCGGGTTTGTGGCGGATTTTTCCTGCACTCCGGGAACCCTGCGGGCTGCAGTGAATGCTGAAACAGGGTGGGGAACTTTAATTCCCCGAAGTGCAGGGAAGTGCGGGGAACGAGAAAGCACCGAAATGTCAGGCTCTCTGAATAACCCCTAAAGGGTTACTCACAAATTTTGGGCGTTTGCCTGTGTTTCAGCACTGACTAAGCCAGGCATTTCACAAAATTAAAATCCAAATAAATGTTAGAAATCACTCAGTGAGCTTCGGCGTTTCCAGTTTGTCGACTCTGCTGTGAATTAGGCTTGTGCACCGATTTTTTTTTCGGTTCGATTCGATTTGATTTTTCGGATTTTCAAACTTTTCGATTCGGCTCGTTTCGACCGATTTGGCTCGATTCCGAAAATATTTCGTTTCGGCTCGGAAAACTTTTCAGATCTGCCGTTTTCGGATCTAAAAATTTTCAGAAAATCGGCCGCATCCGAAAACACGAATCGGGAAATTTCGTGAAAATTCCGAAATCCGAAACGCACATCCCTACTGTGAATTCACTATTCATTGCAGGATCCTTGAAGTGCACTGAACGAGAAGACCTACACCGACCGCCGAATGACTCCGATCAGACCGCCAAATACCTTCAAACAGACCACCGAACGCTGCCGAAGAGCACGGAACTGATCTCCGAACTGAAGCAAAAAAAAACTGAACTCTATTCTAAAACAAATAAAAATGCATAAAATTGTGTCTAAATAATAAAAAAAGGTCCTGTAAAAAAAAACAAAAAAAAGCAAATTGTTACAGAATCAAAAAAGAACGTCGTTAAAAAAAATTGGGAATCAAAAATTTTGCTTAAATACCACAAAAAAAATGTTCCAAATAATAATTAAAAGACGGGTTGCTGAAAATGTAAAAGACTAAAAGGTCGAATAAGAAAAGTTGAAAATGGTAATATTTTTTTACATTGAATCCTATGGGATTCATTCGCCCGTTTAAACCTATCGAACTGAACCACTAAATATCAGGGCATTTCACGGACATTTCGGTGCAGTTCACGTTCTCTGAATAGATTAACCATTGCTTCTCCATGGGGATTTCACTGCCGCCGAATATCGCCGAATTGTGTCCAATCTGTGTCAAACTGCACCGTATTTCGCTGTAAATTCGCCAGTATTTGGAGATTTGACAGCTTTATGAACAGAATTAAAAAACTAACTGAAAGAGTGAAACAGAAGTGGCTTTAACATGAAGGTGTGACGCAATAAACCTAAGGCCGCAGTCAGACGAGCGCGCTATGTGCGCCCGTACTGACGTGCCTCCCGGTGTCCGTCGCAGTGTTGTGGGCCAGCCAAGGACGTGCAGTCAGGGGAGGCAGTGCCTCCAGAGGCACTGAGAGCAATTGAAAGCTTGAGAAAATCGGAAAGCTCGATTGGACTCAAGCAATTCTTTTTAAAAAAAAAAAATTTTTAAAACACCCCACATGGGATGCAGAGCTCCCCATGGAATGATTGACGCAGGATAGTCATGTGACTGTACTCGTAAGTCGTGGGCGGGCAGGCAGAGCTCAGCAGTCAACAAGTGTGTAATAGCGCCCTCTATTAGTCAGTATTGTAAGTGCATACTCTTAGAACTGTAAAAAAAAAAAATGCGAACTTTACTTTATAAATAATGAAACTATTGTCCTTTATAACGATAATCAAATGCGTAAATTGCGACTGTGTAACCCTGTGTATAACTGGCTCTGATACTAGCCAGTGCCTCACCAGCCGCTGACCTCACCGCAAGTCATTGCAGCACTGAGCGCACTAACTGCGCTCAGCGGGAGGGCCAGACGGGCGTCAGAGTGGAAGAAACGTCCACTCTCAGACGATCTTACCTGAAATAGGAAGAGGTTAACGGAATTGAAGGGTAAAGGTAAAATACTTTATAAATAAATGGAAACTGCTCATCATCACAGTGAGGGTGAAAAACGTGAAACTGTCATCACAAAACGGAAAAAGAATAACGGAACTTACGGGAAGAAAAAAATATATATATTAAAGAAAGTATAGAGAAAATAATAAGGGAAAATAGAAAACTAAAAAATATAAAATGAATAGAAATGAAGGTGGAGCTAGCCTAGTGTCCGGCCCCGCCTCCTGCGACATTCCCTATATCGCGCATGTTGCTCTTTCGTCATTTTGAAGTGTTCACAGGTATGGGATGTGCTTAGGTTTCTGTTTAGAAGATTTCCCATCTGCCTTATAATAAACACGTTTTTTGATTGCTTTTTTTTAAAAAAATAGAATTTTTGTAATATACTAGTATTTTTTTAAAACCAGTCACATTGCGTCATATTGATTATTTTATTATAGCATCGCCCACTCTCATTCCGTTTTCTGCACAATTTTATTTTAATAGAGCCAGAGCCGTAGCTAGCTCCTTTTGCACCCGAGGCAAAAACAGAAAATTCTGCCCCCCCCCCACATAATTTTAAAAATCAGAGTCCCCGACCAGTGGCGCAGTGCTAAGCTCCTGGATGCTCCCCGCGACCAGAAGCAGTGGATCGGACCACCCTTTGTGCTGTGGGATGAGAGGCAAGTATGTGATTTTTGGGGGGTGGTTCCAGCTGGTGCTGACTGATTCTGCAGAAGCGGCATCACTTAGCACCAGCGTCTAGCTGTGGGTAACTTTTGTAGCTATGGCGGGATGGTAATTAGCGTTAGGACTTTGTTATCCTAACGCTATTTACTCTTTGCGCTCCCCATGTTAAGTATAGGGAGCACAAAGTACAGTAACCTCGCGCTGAAAAGCACAATCTCCTGGATTTTTTAACATGTTACCGTTGGGATTGTAATATGAGGGTCCTGTGCTAGGATGTGATATGGGCAGCATGCAGTAACCTCATTTAACCTAGCACCAACGCTCACATGTGTGAGTGCTAGCGTTAAGGAGGTGATGGGGCCCTACATATATAGTGCACACACAGTACATGTACAAATACAGTACACACAGAATACATGCATGTATAGCAAAAGAACATTTAGCATAATATACACCCCCCCAGAATAATATACACAGCACTGAGCCCCCAGACTATTTTCCCCAGTTCACATGGATATTATTGACCCCAGCTCATATGGATATTATTGACCCCAGCTCATATGGGTATATATTGCCCCAGTTCACATGGATATTATTGACCCCAGCTCATATGGGTATATATTGCCCCAGTTCACATGGATATGGCCCAGCTCTCATGGATAATGCCCCCCAGCTCTCATGGATATTGCCCCAGGTCTCATGGATATGCCCCAGGTCTCATGGATAATGCCCCCCCAGGTCTCATCTATAATCCCCCCCCAGGTCTCATGGATAATGCCCCCCCAGGTCTCATGGATAATGCCCCAGCTCTCATGGATAATGCCCCAGCTCTCATGGATATGCCCCCCAGGTCTCATGGATAATGCCCCCCCAGGTCTCATGGATAGTGCCCCCAGGTCTCATGGATAGTGTCCCCAGGTCTCATGGATATTGCCCCAGGTCTCATGGATATTGCCTCCCAGGTCTCCTGGATACTGGCCCCCAGGTCTCATGGATACTGCCCCCAGGTCTCATGGATATTGCCCCCAGGTCTCATGGATATTGCCCCCAGCTCTCCTGGATATTTCCCCCAGGTCTCATGGATATTGCCCCAGCTCACCTCTCATTGCCGGCGGCTGCTTGCTTCCTGCTTGAACGGCCGCTGACAGGAAGTGCAGCCGCTCGCACTTCCTGTCAGCGACCGTTCAAGCAGGAAGCAAGCGGCCGCCGGCAATCGTTTCGGGCTGGGCGCTTCACAGCTGTGAAGGGGCGCAGCCATGGCTCGAGACCTGCTGGAAAGGTGCGGGAACGCAGGTTCCCGCAACCAGCGTTCCCGCAGGACTCGAGCCATGGCTGCGCCCCTTCACAGCTGTGCCCGAGGCACGTGCCTCACTCGCCTCACCCTTCCTACGGCCCTGACTAGAGTTCTATAAGTCCCAGTAGACGTAGCGGTCTCTTTTATTCCACTACTAAAGCTAGGGTCAAACTAACGCATTTTTCGCGTCTTCCATCAAAAAGTGCGTCTGGACGCATGGACGCACTTTTTGACGGCAGACGCGATAGCGGTCACACGGTGCGCAATTACAGCCGTGATTTTTGACGGAGCTATAAAAAACAAGTGGACATGATGTAGGTCAGACATGTGCAGCGTCTGACGTCTCCTAATCATGCACACGCACTGCTATGCCGACGCAGCGCACTCTGTACGTCAGTACTAGCGGTTCCACGTTCTTGCAAAACTGCGTTCGTTTGCCGCTTGCGTTTTGTGTGGCCGTACTGTGTATGTTGGTCGTCATTGAACGTCATTTGCTGCTACTACGGCCGTAATAAAGTGCGGCTAAACGCACGTTCAAACTGCGTTCGTCTGACCCCAGCCATAAAGGGTTATTCACAGAGCACCGAAATGTCGCTGACATTTCAGTGCTCTCTCGTCCCCTGCACTTCGGGGAATCAAATTTCCCGACCCTGCCGTGAATTCAAAATTCACCGCAGGGTCCCTGGAGTGCAGGGAAAAGCCGCCGCAATTCCGCCAAAAACACTGCAATACTGCCGAGATTTTCAAATCTGATCATTTCGGCGGGTCCGGAGGATTATCGAATCGGATTCAATAATTTTGGCAGTTTTGCAGCGGGTTTATTTTTTAAATCTGCAGAAAATATCGAATCCGATTTGATAAATTACCAAATTGGATCCAATAGCCAGCCAAACACGTCTGGAAAAAGCCGACGATCCGCCGAACACAGCGACGACCTGCGGCCGGAAAAAGCCGACAAGCTGCGGACGAACAGAGTAAAAAAATAAAAAAAACAGAAACGATTGAAAGCGCCAAAACTGAAACGCTGTTTGGAAAAAAAATACTGAACAAAAATGTCTGGAATTTCCATATAAGATCCTATGAATGATAATAAAAAGAGCTGTTACAGAAAAAGAAGAAACGATTTTTAAAAAAATCCCGAAAAATGCCTAAAAAAAATCAATAACTAAAGAGACTTTTTGCTGCAGATTAAAAGAATAATTGGTTTATTAGATATTGTATAAAAATGGGAATATTTTTAACATTGAAGCCTATGGGATTCGCCTGATTAAAGCTGCCGAATGAAACCACTGAACAGATGTTCGGTGTCTGTGAATAGATTAACCATTGCTTCTCTATGGAGGATTTCACTGCCTTCGAACAGCACTGTATTTTGTTGGCATTTTGCCAAAATTTGGCAAACTGCTTGCTCCCTGAATAGCCGAATGGCCACGAAATGTCACCGTATGGGGAAATTCATTGTTTGGCGCATTTTCGGGCAAGTTCGGCTCTCTGTGAATAACCCTGTTAATTAATCCAGTTTAGAGACTCTAGGGTAGTGCTTCTCAAGGCCGGTCCCCCTAACAGGCCAGGTTTGCAGGATATCTACAGCACAAGGGGACTTTAGGCCGGTGTCAGACGAGCGCACTAGGTGCACCTGTACTGACGTGCCAACCAGTGTCCGTCGCAGCGTTGGGACGCTGCGACGGGGCCAGCCACATGCTCACTGCGCTCAGCGAGGCAGCCAGACATGCGGCGAGTGGAAGGACGTTCCTTCCGCTCTTCAAAACGCTCGTCCGACACCAGCCTAAGAAGGACCAGGTTTGGGACACACTGCTCTAGTCCATGGCCTGATCACTAGCAAGAGAATCCTCCCTGCTCTGATAATGTATCAGAGCATACAGCATGCAGGCTTTATAACTAGCTTCCATTTATTACCTGTGATAAACTGAAGGGGGTGCTATTGTCTCAGGTAGAATTCCTGAGCACTGGCGCGATGATGTATGTGTGCCAGGAGGGGTCCTGCGCAATGGTCTAACATAGAAACATAGAAAAATGTCGGCAGATAAGAACCTTTCGGCCCATCTAGTCGCCCAATTACATGGATACTTTACTTGGATTTATCTTTTGTTTAGGATAGTCTTATGCCTATCCCATGCCTGCTTAAATTCAATTACTGTTTTGGCCTCTACCACTTCTACTGGAAGGCTGTTCCATGTATCCACCACCCTCTCAGTAAAATAATGCTTCCTGATGTTACTTTAAACCTTTGCCCCTCTAATCTAAGACTATGTCCTCTTGTTTTGCTACTTTGTTTCCTTTTAAATATACTCCCTTCCTCTACCTTGCGGATTCCCTTTACGTATTTAAATGTTTCTATCATATCTCCTCTGTCTCGGCTTTTTTCCAAGCTGTACATGTTAAGATCATTAAGCCTTTCCTGGTAACTTTTCTCCTTCAAGCCATACACCATTTTAGTAGCCCTTCTCTGAACTCTCTCTAAGGTGTCTATATCCTTCTGGAGATACGGTCTCCAGTACTGCACACAGTACTCCAAGTGAGGTCTCACCAGTGCTCTGTACAGTGGCATGAGCACTTCCCTTTTCCTACTGCTAATCCCTCTCCCTACACAACCAAGCATTCTGCCAGCATTTCCTGCTGCTCTATTACATTGACTACTTACCCTTAGATCCTCTGCAATAATAACCCCTAAATCCCAATCCTCAGATGTATCAAATATTCTATATTCAGCCCTTGGGTTTTTACGTCCCAGGTGCATTATCTTGCACTTATCCACATTAAAACTCAATTGCCACAGCTCCGACCATTTTTTTAGTTTACCTAAATCATTTGTCATTTGGCTGATCCCTCCAGGAACGTCAACCCTGTTGCAAATCTTTGTGTCATCAGCAAAAAGACATACTTTTCCATTAATACCTTCTGCAATATCACTAATAAAAATATTAAAGAGAATGGGTCCAAGTACTGACCCCTGAGGTACCCCACTGGTAACAAGACCTTGCACCGAATAAACTCCATTTACCACAACCCTCTGTTGCCTCTGTTGCCTTTGCATTTGGAATCTGTTGCTGTCAACGCTCAAGATGAGATCCAAAGAGCTGTCACTATCAGTGAAGCAAGCCATCATTAGGCTGAAGAAACAAAGCAAACCCATAGAGAGATAGCAAGAACATTAGGCGTGGCCAAAACAACTGTTTGGAACATTCTCAAAAAGAAGGAACGCACCGGTGAGCTCAGCAACACCAAAAGACCCGGGAGACCACGGAAAACAACTGTGGTGGGTGACCGAAGAATTCTTTCCCTGGTGAAGAAAACACCCTTCAAAACAGATGGCCAGATCACGAACACTCTCCAGGAGGTAGGTGTAAGTGTGTCAAAGTCAACAATCAAGAGAAGACTTCACCAGAGTGAATACAGAGGGTTCACCACAAGATTTAAATCATTGGTGAGCCTCAAAAACAGGAAGGCCAGATTAGAGTTTGCCAAAGAACACCTAACAAAGCCTTCACAGGTCTGGAACAAGATCCTATGGACAGATGAGACCAAGATCAACTTGTACCAGAGTGATGGGAAGAGAAGAGTATGGAGAAGGAAAGGAACTGCTCATGATCCTAAGCATACCACCTCATCAGTGAAGCATGGTGGTGGTAGTGTCATGGCGTGGGCATGTATGGCTGCCAATGGAACTGGTTCTCTTGTATTTATTGATGATGTGACTGCTGACAAAAGCAGCAGGATGAATTCTGAAGTGTTTCGGGCAATATTATCTGCTCACATTCAGCCAAATGCTGCAGAACTCATTGGACGGCGCTTCACAGTGCAGATGGACAATGACCCAAAGCATACTGCAAAAGCAACCAAAGAGTTTTTGAAGGGACAGAAGTGGAATGTTATGCAATGGCCAAGTCAATCACCTGACCTGAATCCCATTGAGCATGCATTTCACTTGCTGAAGACAAAACTGAAGGGAAAATGCCCCAAGAACAAGCAGGAACTGAAGACAGTTGCAGTAGAGGCCTGGTAGAGCATCACCAGGGAAGAAACCCAGCGTCTGGTGATGTCTATGCGTTCCAGACTTCAGGCTGTAATTGAGTGCAAAGGATTTGCAACCAAGTATTAAGAAGGGAAAGTTTGATTTAGGATTATTATTCTGTCCCATTACCTTTGGTCCCTTAACAAGTGGGAGGCACATCTGCAAACTGCTGTAAGTCCTACACCGTTCACCTGAGTTGGATGTACATACCCACAAATTAAAGCTGACAGTCTGCAGTTAAAGCACATTGTGTTTGTTTCATTCCAACTCCATTGTGGTGGTGTATAGAGCCAAAGTTGTTAGAATTGTATCAATGTCCCAATATTTCTGGACCTGACTGTATGTACAATAAGGCTGTATTGTAGAATGGTTACCAGAATGGTTACAGTCCAGCACAGAACAGATAGTAACACAGTAAATACAGGCAAGTGGATGGTGGGCCACGTAGCCACTCTCCAGATCCGCTTCAGGAGAAGCAGGAGCCTTAGGCAAATGTACCTTGATTGAGGGTTGGTCTACTTGGAGAGAGCTGAGGGCTGTGAGCCACTTGAGAGTCTCTGGACCCACTGGATAGTGGGCCACGCAGTGGATCTTCCAGCAGGCAAGAACCATGTGATGCAAACACAGCAAGGACTAAATAACTGGTACACGGTACAGCAGATAAATCCAGGGACAAGCAATAACAAGAGGGGGCTCTCAGGACCTCTGAACACAGGAAGGGAAAACACAAAATGAAAAAGCAAATGGGTGGAGGGTGTGGTCTGGTTTTATGCAGAACCTCAGGTTCAGACACAGGAGATAATCCTTTGGTGGGAAGCAGGTATGGAGAGCTAGTGACCCAGGCTGGCTACAGCAGGCTCTCAGGGCTGAGGCATGACACTAGTGATGCAACACACAGAGAGAGGCCAACGTCTCCCTCTGAGACCAATCACTGTAGCGAGCGGTCTCAGAGAGACAGCCGATGGATCAGATCTGTGCATGCGCATGCAGCTCCGATCCATCGCTCTGCGCAGGCGCTACGGAACATGCGTAGGTAGTGTGGAAGTCCTGTTGCATTGCGCAAGTTGCAGATAGCTTTATGATCACAGGTAGTGGATCCTGCTGGATCCAGGATCCTGCTCGGGGGCTGGGCTCTGCCCTTGGTCCGCTTCAGATCTTGATTACCCCATGCTTCTGCTATATGTGATGTCATAATGACAATGACCTACCCTTTTGCCTGAATCCACCCCTTATTCTGCCCTGTCCCCTTCCACTCCCATTCTTTTTCTTTCTCTCTCTCATCTTTCTTCCTTTTCTATATTGCTAGTCCTTTTTCTCTTTTCAACTTTAACCCGCGTTGGGTTTAGACGGCTCTGATTGGAGCACTTGCTTATACCTGTAGAGGCTCTTCCTAATCTGCTATAGTTTGGATGTGACGTTCCCCTCCTGCTGGCCGCGTTACCAAGCGGCAGCAGGGTAGTGATGAACTGTGACACTCTCCTGCGAGATCTCGCGACCCCTGCGAGATCTTTGTAGGAGGCAGCGTCACAGCCTCCTCAGTCCAGCAGCCACTCGTTAACGCTGCCAGCCAGAGGGGAACGCTGTCCAAATGCTTTTAATGCATCCGGCCAGCTACCTCAGCCCCGCGGATACCGGCAAGCCGGCCCAACCCTGGTTTCCGGGTTTTGGGGCGGTATCAGGGCATTTGCATGAGTACAAAGTACCCGTGCAAATGACGGTATCGTCACTGATACCGATACTAGTATTGTATCGGTGCATCCTTACTCGCAACTTTGTCGGGTGTACTCCTTTTTCTGTGAATGTGTGATATTTTTGGTGTTCTTTTCACCTGGTATTGTTCACTGATTAATACTGTGCACCATCATACTTCTTTTACCTCTTGTATGTAAACCAAAATTTTATTTCAAGATAAAGATAATACAAAACAAAATTGGGCAGCTGCTGTCAGCAGCCTCTGACAATTATTTAAGGGCAAAGAAAGCAAAATATTTTTAATAGAGTGTTCCTTAAAAAAAAATAAAAGGGTTTTCGTAAGGAAAAAAAACAATTAATGGTCTTTAAAACAAAAGTTATAAAAGCTATTCCATTTATCGCATTAAAACATATTGTACAGTGCAGTTCAGCGCTCTGTGAGTAGATTAATCGATAGGTCTCTATGGGACGATTTTGGTGCCGCCAAATCGCATTGAGTTAGGGCTGCAAGTAACGATTATTCTCATAATTGATTAGTTGGCCACTTATTATTTAGATTAAATCGATTCATCTGATAATTTTTTTTTTTTTAAATTGCATACTTAAAAGGAATTTTATGTAAAAATAAATAACCACAACCCCTCCCCCTTTTTCATAAGCAAATTGCGTATCTTGTGTACTTTTCATACAAGATTTTCGAGTGCTTGGTCAGAGGGATGGGTTGATGCTGCGAGTGCTTGGTCAGGGGGATGGGTTGATGCTGCGAGTGCTTGGTCAGGGGGTGGGTTGATGCTGCGAGTGCTTGGTCAGGGGGTGGGTTGATGCTGCGAGTGCTTGGTCAGGGGGATGGGTTGATGCTGCGAGTGCTTGGTCAGGGGGGTGGGTTGATGCTGCGAGTGCTTGGTCAGAGGGATGGGTTGATGCTGCATGCGCAGCTTAAGCCCATGTTTGCTTTCTAAAATGAACGCGGCTACAAGTACTTGGTCATAGACAATGATGTCAGCATGAAATCAAGGTTAATAAACTAAAGTGGTCAGGGTGCGTAGAGTGTCCCTTTTAAATAATTTTTTTTTTAAAAATGGAGTGGGAGGAGGGACTGGAGGTGGAAGGGAGTGACTTTGCTTAAGTGACTTGACCTGAGTGTGGGAGGGAGTGGGTATGGACAAAAGACCGGATCTGAGTGAAGGAGTGAGTTTGGGGAAAGGGACCAGACCAAAGGGAGGGAATGGCGGGTCCCAACCAAAGAGGGTGTGATAGAGAGGGTGGGGTGGTGGCACAGGACTCGAGCTTCAAGTAAGGATAAAACACAGGCATACAGCTCCTACACCCAGTGGCAGTATCCTATGTTTTGTGTTATAGTTCTGCTACTGTTGTAAATGGAATAAAAACAAACTGGTTGTGTCTGACATAACCCTAGAACTAAATCATAGCTAGTAAAAGAGCGGCGCGTCTTCTCCAATCCGCTCCGAAGCTGAGGTTATTTACGTTTAACTCAGTCTGTCTCTAAACAGCGTGTGCTGGACACAGGACGATTAATCGACAGTCGATTAATCGATAATGGAAATAGTTGACAACTATTTTAATCATCGATTGGTTGTTGATTAATCGATTAGTTGTTTCAGCCCTACATTGAATTGCGGTGAAATCCACTGTATTTGGCGAATTGACAGCTAAGGCTAGGGTCAGACTAGCGCAGTTTTAACGTGCGTTTAGCCGCACGAAATCACGGCCGTACTAGCAGCAAATGACGTCCAATGCCGGGGAACATACGAAGTACGGCCGCACGAAAATTCGTCCGCGCAACGCAAGTTGCAAACGAACGCATTTTTTCGAGAACGTCAAACCGCTACTACTGACGTACAGAGTGCGCTGCGGCTGCATAGCGGCGTGTTTGCGTGATTGGGAGACGTCAGACGCTGCACACGTCCGGCCAACATAACGTGCACAGACCAAACACTTCCTGTCTTGTCTGGGGGTAGCTGCAAGTTGCGTTGGACAATGGCTGGGACTGACATCGACGTGGAGAGGCTGATCAATGCAGTGGCAGAGCATCCCGAGCTGTGGGACACGGCCTGCGACAGCTACAAAGACCGGCAGAAGAAGGCCAGTGCATGGGTCACAGTGTCCAGGGTGGTGTACCCAGAGTACGAGACGTGGTCTGATAAAGAGCAGAAGCTTCAGAGTGAGTAAATGATCATTTTATTGCATAGAATTCAATTGTATTGAACTTGAATGTAATATCAAACAAAATGGCATAACGAATTATGGTTGTCACTAAGGATGTGCGTTTCGGCTTTCAGAATTTCGGAATTTAAATGACATTTTCCCGATTCGTGTTTTCTGATGCGGGCGATTCCCAGATAATTTTTCGATCCGAAAATGTCAGATCCGAAATGTTTCCGAGCCGAAACAAAATATTGTACGAATATGCGATTGGACTTGAATTGTGTCAAATTGAAATTTATTGCTTTGAAACGAGAACAGACGTTGCGAAAAACGAGAAATGTACGAAATCACGAAAAGTAGATCCAACAAACGAGCAAAGTGACACAAAAAACGAAAAATGGTCCATATTCCGATGACATATCCCCGAAAAACGAGTCGAACCGAATCAAATCAAAACAGGGTTCGTTCGAAACGAGCCGAATCGAAAACTTTAAACATCCGAAAATTCAAACAGAAAAAATAATCGGTGCACAAGCCTAGGTGTCACATGTCAAATGATGTCCATCTGCCATGGCACCTGCCCTGCATTGCTAGTGAAATAATTAGACAGAGCATCGCGAAACCTGTTGGTGTGTCTATTCACAGGTATTATGTCATCGTTAGCATACTCATCCAGACCCGTTACTGTGAGGGTATCCTCGAAATTAACCCCATCCCTTGCACGAACATAGTTATGTAGGATGCAACAGCATTTCACTATATCCACACAGAAATCCACATTTACATCAAGTGGCCGATGAAAAATCCTCCACTTGTTGCTCAGTATGCCAAAGCTACACTCGACATACCGTCTCGCCCGCGACAGCCTGTAATTAAACACCCGCTTCTTCACAGTCAGGTGTGTCCCCGAGTATGGCCGCAGGAGATGTGTGGATAAGCCGAATGCTTCATCACCCACGAAGGCATAGGGGACTGACACGTCGCTGCCAGGCAAAGGTGCGGGTCTGGGGATGTTCAGGTTCCCACCCTCAATCTCATTCCACAGTGTTGAGTTCCGAAACAGTGTTGAGTCTGAGTCCTTGCCGTATGATCCGACATCCACATACACAAAATTATAGTTGGCATCTGCCACCGCCAGTAGGCCAATTGAAAAATAATGTTTATAATTTTGATACAGTGAGCCACTGTGCAGTGGCTTCACAATGCGGACATGTTTGCCGTCCACCGCTCCCAGGCAGTTGGGATAGTTCGCTCTCTCCCAGAATCCTGCTGCAATTGCCAGCCATGTCTCGCCTGTGGGTGTTGGCAAACATTGGTCCTTCATGGTTTCCCATATTGTTTGGCACACCTTGCGGATGATCTCACCAGCTGTCGATCTGCCAATGCGGAAGTTGTAATGCAGATCCTTCAAACTGCATCCACTAGCAAGATACCTAGAACATGAAAGAAGCTGTGTTATGATCACATCATATAAACCTAACCTTATGTCACTCTCATCATGTTTTGCAGCACATGAAGCAATCAATAAATGGCGCACGGTGAAGGACAATCATACCCGGGTCCTGAAAAAGGAGGCTGAAGCTGCTCGCTCTGGAGCTGGTGCAAAGAAGAGGCGCAGCTATTTGTATGCAGACCAACTGTCCTTCCTGAGGAAGAGCCAGGAGCCGCGCAAGGCTGTGAGCAGTATTGACCGGCCATCCACCTCTAGCTCACAAGGGCAAGACCTGCAGCCCGCAGGATCTGGCAGCTGCCAGGTGGAGGTCGAGCAGGGTGGTGCGGAGTCCCAGGTGAAGGATGTGGAGTCCCAACAGGTGCCGGGTACAGCACCCACAGACAGCACCAGTACGGCTCCCAGGAGGAAGAAGCCACCATCAGCTGATGTCGAGCAGGCTATGGTCGCATTCATGGACGCGCACCATACACATCCACGCTGCATGGTCGCTGATTCCGAGGACATGTCCTTATATAATTCATGTCTCTCCCTGCTCAACATAATGACCCCAGCGCAGAAGCTGGATTATCGCCTCCGAAGCCTGGACCTGATACATGAGATACTGTCCCATCCACAACAGGCACCTGTATATCACGGTGTCGTGCCACAATACCCCCATGGTTATTCCCACCACTGCCAGGCGTTGCCTGCCCGCCCACCCATGTTCCCTGTTGCTGGGCCACCCCCGGAGCCAGAGTACCACCGCAGCCATATGCACGGTCCTCATGCCCCAGATGCTCCTCGGTATCATACCATGTGAGGTGTATCGTCTGTTCGTTTATGTTTGTCACAGTTTATTCATGTTGTTCTACTATTTTTATTTTATTACCTTCATTGGACATGCAATAATATATGTGTTTAATATGTTATTGTTATCTTCTGTCATATTAATTTCGGGACTAAATATTTTATTTGTTTCACATCGTTGTCAGTGTCATTACTCTTTCGTTACGCGTTCTGGAAGGTGATGCATGCGTGTGTGTGTGGGCATATAACTACTGACCTACAATAGAGCCTCTGCACACCGAGCACATGTCTGATGACTGGCAGCGATGTCATGAATGCAGGTGTTTGATAGTACTTACCGCAAAGTGAGGACCAGCATCTCCTCCGGTGGTATGGCAGCCCTCATGTTGGTGTCCCCTCTGGTCAGCGGCTCACGCACCTTCATCAACAGTTCATCAAAGGTGTGGATGGACATCCGCAGGTAGTTGAAGAACTTCACGGGGTCCCTCTCTCGCAGTGGCCTGTACAGTGTCACAAAGTGACCATGCGTGTGTCTGGCAGTGTTGATTGGATGGACCCATGTTCGCCGTTGTCTTTTCTTCTTCAGGTACAGGTATCCCAGTGCAGGCAAAAAGAAACACTTGGACTGCATCCATCTTGGAAAATGCCACCATTCCCAAAATGCCTTTTTATACCCCTTCCCTTTTATTTGATTCATTCTGCAATTGATTTGGTTGATCATATCTCTCTTCTTCCAGCTCCGTGAAACAAAACGTACGAAAATGCGCATCGTATGACCGCTTTCGTGCATTCCGTTAAAAAATACGTTCGTTCGTTTGACCGCACTTTTTCACGTTCGCGGCGAAAAATGCGTTCGTCTGACCCTAGCCTTAGTGAATACTTGAATTGCCCCAAAATTCACCATTCGGTACAATTCAGCGGCAAATTTGGACCTTAGTGAATAACCTCCTAAGGACGACAGGTGATTGCCAGTGAAAAGGGATGTTTATAAGCTCGGGCAGCAAAGGAAACTACAAACAAGGGACAAAGGCGAGCTAGGACAAGGGTTACTCATCAAAGCCGTCCCCATCCCATTATCCTCCCAGCCTAGCGATGATAAAGCTATCAGGAATTATATCGATGGCCTTAGGGCGGATGTGATTTATATTTTCTGTCTGCTGTGTTGGGCAATAAGCCTTGTTTTATAAATGCTCTGGGATTTCCCAGTCCGACAGGCAGCTGCCGGTGGAACCGGTTTCTCTCACTCTTTCCTCTGAATAGTCACTGACCTCATGCACGAGACTAGAAAACCAAGAGACGGCCTCGAGGAACAAAGCGAGATCCATCAAGCATCTCGCACATTATGGTGTAGCCTGTGAAGGTCACTGTGAAGGGCAGTATTACATACAGCCCGCTAAAACGGGGACGCTAAGAAGGATACTGTGCGGTGTGCGCCTGCAGGCGTCCCCGTTTTAGCTCCAGACGCTAATGCAGCAGCCTGCCCCGTAATGCAGCGCTAAGCCTCAGGATGCTCAAGGCAGCACTAAGTGCCGCTGCGAGCAGCCCCTCCATGGACTCCATAGGACTCCGTTGAGGCTTTGACTGTCGGGTCACATGACCTGCAGGATCTCGCCTCTCGCAAGATCCTGCAAGTCGGTGGAGTGATTCACGGAGGGAGACTCGAGACTTTTATACCCCAGTCTCACTCTGTTCCCAGTGGCCAGAAGAGGCTGATTGGGCCACCATTCTTGCCGCGGGATGAGAGGTGAGGATGTGATTTTTGGGTGGTTTTCAGCTGGTGCTGATTCCGCAGAAGCTGTATCAGTTAGCAGCAGCTCCTGCCTGTGGTTAACTCTTCAGTAACCGCAGCGGGACAATAATTAGCGTTAGGACTTTGTAATGTTGACGCTAATTAACTCTTTGCGCTCCCCGTGTTAAGCATAGGTAGCGCAAAGTACAGTAAGCTCGTGCTGAAAAGCGCAAGATCCAAGTCGCTAACGGGTTTTTTAACCCATTGGCGTCCGGAATGTATTATGGTGCGCCCGCGCTAGGGCCACCAGGGCTAACATTAACCCTCAAGCAACTGAGCACTAACGTTAGTGTTAAGTATGAAATATTGCCTGAAGTGTTTATCTCAAAGTAGGATTTGCAATGCCTGACGGTGCCGCCGGGATATAAAGGACTTTATATCCTTTAAATATATATATATATTTATATATAAGGTGGGGTCGGCCTTGGACGTAAGAGAATATATTTTCAATAACTCAGAGCTTTCTATGTCTGAAACTGCGAAAACGAGTTCTGAACAAACAGAAACAATATGTATGCTCAAATATGATTGGAAAACGTATCTCACTTGCAAGACCCCCTAAAAAACACAAACCCCACAACCCGCACACACACACACACTCTCGAGACCTCCCGAAACACACATTCACTCGCAAGACCTCCCAAAACACACAAACACCTTTCACACACAAACGCACAAACTTACTCCGAAGAACTCCTAATGCTCACATTCTTAAACTCATGAATCCTAAATAGAACCGGGCTGCACCTTTCCTGCCCTCCCCCACTGCATAATGACTAATGTGCATCTAGGAGTATGTAGCGGATCTGCCAAGCCTCTTACTGAATAAATAATGTATAATTGTGCAGCTATAGCTCAACCAATACGTATCCCAAGATCTCCAATTACTGACATTGCTATAAGATTTAAAGCAAAGGCAATGTTGAGTCAGTGCATGATGGAGAGGGGGGAATGTGTCCTGGAGAAGATTCACCACCACCACCACCTCAACCATTAAATTGTATATAACACAAACCAGTGTTTCCTTTGACATAATAATATTAGCCAATGTATCAACTGTGTCAGAAAACAAACAAAATAAAAAAACAACGTATTTCCATAGATATGAAAACTCACAGGGATTGGCGTGACTGGAGGCAAAATAATGACAGCACCTGCCTGTATGTATGTATGTATATATATTACGAGTATATATATATATACATATACAGTATCTGACAAGTGTGTACACCACTCACATTTTTGTAAATATTTTATTATATCTTTTCATGTGAAATACTGAAGAAATGACACTTTGTTACAATGTAAAGTAGTGAGTGCACAGCTTGTATAACAGTGTAACTTTACTGTCCCTCAAAATAACTCAACACACACAGCCATTAAATAATGTCTAAACCACTGCCAACAAAAGTGACTGCACCCCTAAGTGAAAATCTCCAAATTGGGACCAATTAGCCATTTTCCCTCCCCGGTGTCATGTGACTCGTTAGTGTTACAAGGTTTCAGGTGTGAATGGGGAGCAGATGTGTTAAATTTGATGTTATCGCTCTCACTCTCTTACACTGGTCACTAGAAGTTCAACATGGCACCTCAGGGCAAATAACTCTCTAAGGATCTGAAAAAAAGAATTGTTGCTCTACATAAAGATGGCCGAGGCTATAAGAAGATTGCAAGACCCTGAAACTGAGCTGCAGCACGATGACCAAGACCCTGAAACTGAGCTGCAGCACGGTGACCAAGACCCTGAAACTGAGCTGCAGCACGGTGACCGAGACTCTGAAACTGAGCTGCAGCACGGTGACCAAGACCCGGAAACTGAGCTGCAGCACGGAGACCAAGACCCTGAAACTGAGCCGCAGCACGGTGACCAAGACCCGGAAACTGAGCTGCAGCACGGTGACCACGACCCTGAAACTGAACTGCAGCACGGTGACCAAGACCCGGAAACTGAACTGCAGCACGGTGACCAAGACCCTGAAACTGAGCTGCAGCACGGTGACCAAGACCCTGAAACTGAGCCGCAGCACGGTGACCAAGACCCGGAAACTGAGCTGCAGCAGGGTGACCAAGACCCGGAAACTGTGCTGCAGCACGGTGACCACGACCCTGAAACTGAGCCGCAGCACGGTGACCAAGACCCTGAAACTGAGCTGCAGCACGGTGATCAAGACCCGGAAACTGAGCTGCAGCACGGTGTCCAAGACCCTGAAACTGAGCCGCAGCACGGTGACCAAGACCCGGAAACTGAGCCGCAGCACGGTGACCAAGACCCGGAAACTGAGCTGCAGCACGGTGTCCAAGACCCTGAAACTGAGCCGCAGCACGGTGACCAAGACCCTGAAACTGAGCTGCAGCACGGTGACCAAGACCCTGAAACTGAGCTGCAGCACGGTGACCAAGACCCTGAAACTGAGCTGCAGCACGATGACCAAGACTCTAAAACTGAGCTGCAGCACGATGACCAAGACCCTGAAACTGAGCTGCAGCATGGTGACCAAGACCCTGAAACTGAGCTGCAGCACGGTGACCAAGACCCTGAAACTGAGCTGCAGCACGGTGACCAAGACCCTGAAACTGTGCTGCAGCACGGTGACCAAGACCCTGAAACTGAGCTGCAGCACGGTGACCAAGACCCTGAAACTGAGCTGCAGCACGGTGACCAAGACCCTGAAACTGAGCTGCAGCACGGTGACCAAGACCCTGAAACTGAGCCGCAGCACGGTGACCAAGACCCTGAAACTGAGCTGCAGCACGGTGACCAAGACCCTGAAACTGAGCTGCAGCACGGTGACCAAGACCCTGAAACTGTGCTGCAGCACGGTGACCAAGACCCTGAAACTGAGCTGCAGCACGGTGACCAAGACCCTGAAACTGAGCCGCAGCACGGTGACCAAGACCCGGAAACTGAGCTGCAGCACGGTGACCAAGACCCGGAAACTGAGCTGCAGCACGGTGACCAAGACCCTGAAACTGAACTGCAGCACGGTGACCAAGACCCTGAAACTGAGCCGCAGCACGGTGACCAAGACCCGGAAACTGAGCTGCAGCACGGTGACCACGACCCTGAAACTGAACTGCAGCACAGTGACCAAGACCCTGAAACTGAGCTGCAGCACGGTGACCAAGACCCTGAAACTGAGCTGCAGCACGATGACCAAACCCTGAAACTGAGCTGCAGCACGGTGACCATGACCCTGAAACTGAGCCGCAGCACGGTGACCAAGACCCTGAAACTGAGCTGCAGCACGATGACCAAGACCCTGAAACTGAGCTGCAGCACGGTGACCACGACCCTGAAACTGAGCTGCAGCACGGTGACCAAGACTCTGAAACTGAGCTGCAGCATGGTGACCAAGACTCTGAAACTGAGCTGCAGCACGGCGACCAAACCCTGAAACTGAGCTGCAGCACGGTGACCAAGACCCTGAAACTGAGCTGCAGCACGATGACCAAGACCCTGAAACTGAGCTGCAGCACGGTGACCAAGACACTGAAACTGAGCTGCAGCACGGTGACCAAGACACTGAAACTGAGCTGCAGCACGGTGACCAAGACCCTGAAACTGAGCTGCAGCACGGTGACCAAGACTCTGAAACTGAGCTGCAGCATGGTGACCAAGACTCTGAAACTGAGCTGCAGCACGGCGACCAAACCCTGAAACTGAGCTGCAGCACGGTGACCAAGACCCTGAAACTGAGCTGCAGCACGGTGACCAAGACCCTGAAACTGAACTGCAGCACGGTGACCAAGACCCGGAAACTGAGCTGCAGCACGGTGACCAAGACCCGGAAACTGAGCTGCAGCACGGTGACAAGACCCTGAAACTGAGCTGCAGCACGGTGACCAAGACCCGGAAACTGAGCTGCAGCACGGTGACCAAGACACTGAAACTGAGCTGCAGCACGGTGACCAAGACCCTGAAACTGAGCTGCAGCACGGTGACCAAGACCCTGAAACTGAGCTGCAACACGATGACCAAGACCATACAGCGGCTTAACAGCACAGGTTTTACTCAGAACAGGCCTCGCCATGGTCGACCAAAGAAGTTGAGTGCACGTGCTCCGCATCATATCCAGAGGTTGTGTTTGGGAAATAGACGTATGAGTACAAGATTATATAATAAATAATTATTATTTATTTATAATACTTTTAAAAGCGACGCACATCGGCTCCGAAATAGAAAAGCGAGTGAGTTTTTATTTTGGTTAAGGTCAGACGAAAGCATTTTTAACGTGCGTTTAACCGCACGAAATCACGGCCGTGCTAGCAGCAAATGACGTCCAATGCCGGGTAACATACGAAGAACGGCCGCACGAAAGTTCGTCCGCGCAACGCAAGTGGCAAACGAATGCATTTTTTCTAGAACGTCAAACCGCTAGTACTGACGTACAGAGTGCGCTGCGTCCGCTAGCGGCGTGTGTGCGTGATTAGGAGACGTCAGACGCTGCTAATGTCCGGCCAACATAACGTCCAGACGCAAAAAGTGTTTTATTGATGATCCGTACAAAATCACGGACGAAAATGCGCATCGTATGACCGCTATCGCGTATTCCGTGAAAAAATCCGTCCATTCGTTCGAACGCACTTTTTCACGGACAATGCAAAAAATGCATTAGTCTGACCCTAGCCTTAAATATGACAAATATAAACGTTCTTTTATTTGCTTTTGCGTGTTTATTACGGAAATTCAACGAACATTACTGAAAATCTGATTTTTTTTGATCTATTTATTTTTTTATATTTACAGTTAACCAAATCATTTAATTACCCATAATTCATTTCATTTAGCACAGTGTCTGAGCGAACAAGAAGTAGGTGGGTTTCTGAGAAACACTTTAATCCAGCGATAGATATATATATATATATATAATCAATCAGAGATAAGGCAGCACATCAGGATTTGGATAAAACAAAAAGCTTTTATTGGTACAGATTAAAATACCTGTCCATTGAACAACGTTTCGGGATAAAGGCCCGTTGGGGCCGAAACGTTGGTCAATGGACAGGTATTTTAATCTGTACCAATAAAAGTTTTTTGTTTTATCCAAATCCTGATGTGCTGCCTTATCTCTGTTTGCTATTTTCTTGTTCCAAGGCATTTGCACTCAGGTATATTTACCATTATTGGCGCATCTGGGTCTAATATTGAATTTGTATATATATATATATATATAATACCAAAAGGGGACTGCACTCGAGGGCTTCAATAAAAATGAAAAAAGTTTATTAAGGACACATTAAAAAAAACAACGTTTCGGCCCAGACACGGGCCTTTTTCAAGGTTAAAAACACAATCGGGGTTATTCAAAGAGAATTGAAAAGCCACCGCAAGTTCGGTGACTTTTCGTTCTCTTCAATTTGGCTTGATTCGACCCTGCGGTGTATTCAGCAAGCACCACAGGGCCGTCGAAGTGCAGGGAGCAGTCGTCGCAAACCTGCCGAACACTCCCCGCAAAACCCGGCGAATGCACACCGAAACCCGCAAAAACATCTGGATTAACCCCACCGAACACAACGGAGAAACCCGAGCAGGAGCCGATCACAGCGCAGAGCAGCCGCCGGAAAACCCGAAACTGCAGACGAATGGAGTGAAAAAAAAACGTTTGAATGTTTGAAAAGTGAGACGCTGTTTTCAAAGAAACTACTGAACAAAAATGTCTGAAATTTACACATAAGATCCAATGAATGATAATAAAAAAGTCTGTTACAGAAAAAAGAAAAAACATTTAATAATAAAGTTTAAAAAAAATCGGCAAAAAAGTTTTTTGCCAAAAAATCCCGAAAAATGCTTAAAAGATCCTAAAACATCTAACAATAAAGAATCTTTTTACTGCAGAATATTATAATGAACGGTTTATTATATATTGAATTAAAACGGGAATATTTTTAACATTGAAGCCTATGGGATTCGCCTGAATAAATCTGCCGCATGAAACCACCAAATGGCAGGGCAATTCGGCAACTTTTCACTGCCCGGTTTTGTTCTCTGAATAGACAAAGCATTGCTTCTCTATGGGGATTTCACTGCCCTCGAACAGGCACCGAACAGGCACCGTATGTGCAGGCAATTCGCCGACATTTGGCGAATTGCCTGCTCTCTGAATAGCTGAATGGCCAGGAAAGGTGACCGAACGCTGATTTTCAGCATTCGGTTACCTGTCGGCAGCCATTCGGATCTCTTTGAATAACCCTGAATGTATCACAATACTTTTATACTATAGATAAACATCAAGACTTACCGAGTCAGTGTCGCGCTGCCACTGATCACGCCCACCCGGAACCCGGAAGTGACGTGTCGTTTCTAGCTACACGCGTAACGCCAATCAAAAGACGTACTTACTGTGGTATCAACAACCTATTTTGTCATGGAACCTAGTACTAATGCTGTATGTTTCCATGCTGGATCTACAATAGGGAACGATTTGAGTGTAAATTGGCAGCTGTGCAAAAAAAATATAGATCTTACTGTCCTCTCAGCGAGTTGCTTCTAAAAATGTGATAGAGCGTAAACATACACAAATGTATCCAATTTAAATAAACTAACACTAATGTGCTAGTAATGTAAAAATGTGACTAACAAAAAATGAAAAATGTAAATGCATGTGAGTCAAATTAAATAAAACTGTGCTAACAGCGTGAAGATGTACGTGTAAAAATATTAAAATGTGTGATTATGGGTACATAAATACCATATTGTGTATACATATGAAAATAAGTTGCCTAAAAAGTGTGTTTAGGGCTTGCAGTGTAGCTGAGAGGTATTCATCTGCTATTAAGGAATGAGGGAAAAGACACACATATTCATTGAGTCCGTGGGGAGTCAAGGGGCTCTGTTACATTCTTTGTGCAAAAACGCTCGCGCAGCGCGTTAATTTGTGCGCGAAGCGTTAAACGTTAACGCGCGTAAATTAACGCTGGTATTACAATCCATGCATTTTTTCATCCGTCAAAAAATAACGCGCGCGCATTAACGTTGCGTGCAGAAATCGGTGTGCAGACTGTTTTTTCACGCGATTCAGCCAATCAGAATTAAGAACCACAATTGTCTCCCGTTCAGTTTTTGCACCTGTCAATATCAATCTGTGTATATATGCTGCAGCAATAATAAAAACACGCACAACTTCTCCATTTTATTGTTTGGGTATGTGTAGAATGTGTAACTATACTTTGCTGTATTTTTTTTTCGGGCTGGTGTATTTAGGTTCGGCCAGAACGTTCAGATTTGCCGTTACCACCAGCTTTTAAAAGACGTTAAAATTATACACGCAAACGTTGTCCGTTTAATCCTGCGCATAGATTGTAATACCATCCGCGTACCAGCGCACAAACACATTTGCGCTCACAATGTTAAGTATATGTGTCACTGGGCGAATCCATTGTGTGATATTTTCCTCTATATGTATCACTGGGTGCCTCCATTGTATGATATTTTCCTCTATATGTGTCACTGGGTGCATCCATTGTGTGATATTTTCCTCTATATGTGTCACTGGGTGCATCCATTGTGTGATATTTTCCTCTGTATGTGTCACTGGGTGCATCCATTGTGTGATATTTTCCTCTTTATGTGTCACTGGGTGCATCCATTGTGTGATATTTTCCTCTTTATGTGTCACTGGGTGCATCCATTGTGTGATATTTTCCTCTATATGTGTCACTGGGCGCATCCATTGTGTGATATTTTCCTCTATATGTGTCACTGGGTGCATCCATTGTGTGATATTTTCCTCTATATGTGTCACTGGGTGCATCCATTGTGTGATATTTTCCTCTATATGTGTCACTGGGTGCATCCATTGTGGGATATTTTCCACTTTATGTGTCACTGGGTGCATCCATTGTGTGATATTTTCCTCTATATGTGTCGCTGGGTGCATCCATTGTGGGATATTTTCCACTTTATATGTCACTGGGCGCATCCATTGTGTGATATTTTATGTTGTAAACTGCCCCCCCCCCCAGCATCTTTCACTTTGCTCCTCACTGTGTGGCTTTGGCCATAGAATGGAGTGCTGCAGATCAGCATATCTCGATATCCAGATGGTGCCTTTGAAGCCTGAGATATGTTGATGTTGGTAGTGAAGGGGTTAACGAGGATATGGGCACGATTTACTAAATCAAGAGTTGCTGCCAACAAGTGCAACTTGGCTGTAATCGGAGAGTCGGACTTGGCAGTGTTCTGAAGGAAACTTCAGATGATTTGGGAACATTTCAAGATTTCGTGATTCGTGCTACCACTTTTACTTGAAACACAAAGCCACAAATGTTTCGGGGACGCAGCCTCTTCCTCAGTGTGCAGTGCCCGTGATTGTCACTGTATTTCCTTGGTCAAGAAGATAAAAGGATGGTGCGTTCCTTGCGGTTACAATATTTCCAGTGTGGCGAGGAGAAAAGTATCCGATGTATTCTGTATTTAGAAAATAATGTGGATAGAGTAGCAGCTTTCTGTGTATTTCCCAGGTAGAGATCACAATGGGCCGTCACACAATACATGACAGGTGCATCGCACAGAGCTACAGGATCGTTTTACCTGCTCGCCCTAACTGAGGGATTTGTGCAAAGCTAAACGTGTTGGAGAGAACGAGGTAATGATCCGGATTTACTCCAGGAGCCGGATCGATGAGTCCATTCACTAAATAATTGTTAATAATTTGTGCTTATTGTACATTTTCTGAACGATGCAAAAAACAAACAAACACCTGGAGATTTTATAAAAACATGATCGATTCGTAAGTGTCTGCATTTTAGACCATTCCTGTGTGTTATATTTATTACAAACTGTAAATAATCTCAGACGGTTTATTTTCATGTTCTTTATCATGGGGAAAAAAAAAAACGTGCGTATAGGAATCAAGCAGGAGCGATTCACCGAGCAGGCACACCCTTTTCTGCACGGCTGCATGCTTGTGTGTACCTTTTTTTTTTTGCAGAAAAGCTACAGTAACACGGATCTATATGTAAAAAAACAACAAAAAAACAAAACACAAAACACAGAAAATGGACAGTATAAGAATCCATGCACGACTTTCAGAGTAACCTTTTATCGCGCACATATAGCAAGCCACGCAGTATAACAACACATTTAAGGGGTTACTTATTCACTAAACTAGGGGGTCGGCAAACCTGAACTTCCAGATGTTTTGGAACTACATCTCCCATAATGCTCGTCCAGTCATTAGGCTGTCAGAGCTTCATGGGTAATGTAGTTCCAAAACATCTATAAATTCAGGTTGCTGATCTGTTCATTAAGCACTGCCGTGTCAACGAAGTTACAAACAACAGTAAGGCTAGGGTCAGACTAACGCAGTATTAACGTGCGTTTAGCAGCACTAAATCACGGCCGCGCTAGCAGCAAATGACGTCCAATGCCGGGCAGCATACGAAGAACGGCCGCACAAAAGTGCGGCTGCGCAACGCAAGTGGCAAACGAACGCATTTTTTCGAGAACGTGATACCGCTAGTACGGACGTACAGAGTGCGCTGCGTCCGCTAGCTTCGTGTGTGCGTGATTAGGAGACGTCAGACGCTGCTAATGTCCGGCCAACATAACGTCCAGACGCAAAGAGTGTTTTATTGATGATCCGTACAAAATCACGGACGAAAAGGCGCATCGTATGACCGCTATCGCGTATTCCGTGAAAAAATACGTCCATTCGTTCGAACGCACTTTTTCACGGACAACGCGAAAAATGCGTTAGTCTGACCCTAGCCTAAGAATCAACTACAGTCAACTTCGGCTATTTAGAGAAGAAAAATGCAACACCGGCAGTGGAATTTCCTGAGAACAACGATGAGCAATAGTTATCACGGTTATTCTACCATATAATGACCAAACTGTGGTTATTCTCCATTCAGCGTTGGTTCTAAAACCGGGGAATATTCTTCGGGGATTTTAAAGCGGCGATCTCCATTTAACCCCGATAGAAATAACGGTGAAAACTACAGTAGAAACAACGTCGACTGAAACTGCGTTGAAATCGGTGCTAGAGAACTTCGGCAGAAACTATGATGGGGAAATCAAAGACAAACTACGGCGCACAATGAATTTACACTGCATTATAGACTATACAGGGGTTCCGAAGTTTGTGAAAGTGAAGCCACTGTTCAAAAAGGGAATAGTGGCAAATGATTTAGAAGTGAGGTAGGGAAGTAGATGAGGGGGTATCGAGACATCAGGGGTCTGACACCAACCAGTGTGACACCAAAGGAGTTATTCAGGGAGCACCTTAACGTGATGACATCACAGGGGGAGGGGTTATTCAGCGAAACGCGATGGTTGTCGAAGATGCAAACAATGTGAAGCTTCTCCTGCCCCTGCATGGATTCTCTTTAGTGAATCGTCTGTGTTTGCTGGAGTTGCAACGCCGCCGATTTTTGCAACTTCGGCAGACACCAGTGTTTGCCTTAAATATACTCAACATTTAAAAAGTTACAGTTTTGAGTGCAGTGCTTTAAAGGGACCCTCTACTCATCCTGACTACTTTGGTCGTCCACTGGGTCTGTACTTGTGCGATTGTGCAACTGTCCGTCGTCGTCAGTCATCGTCCGACCAATCCCACAACATAGAGGAGATTCAGCCCTCTTCCACTGCCTCCGACTTCCATCGGCTTTGTGTAACTACAACAGACTAGCGATCTTTCCCATTTGAATGGGATTTGTCAAACGAAGTTGGGACGATCAGGTACAATTTACATGAAAAAAAGAAGAATTGTATAGTTAAACTGCCGTGCAGCAGCAGGGAAATTGCCCCATACAGAAGTGGTTCAGTTCAACAGCCCATAGGGTTCAATGTAAAATAATATTTTCGATTCTAATTTTTTTTTTATTCAACAATTTATTCTTTTCATTTGCAGCAAAAATCTTTTGTATTTACAGATTTTTTTGGCAAATTTTTTTTAAAAGGTTTTTTTTCCCCTTCGCCGGCAAACTAAAAAAAAAAAAAAAACACAGCTGAACACTACCAAAGATTTGAAGGGAACTCCTGTGCTGTCTCTGGTGCTGGAAGGGCATTAATAAGCAGTTTCAGCACCAGGGACAGCACTGGAGTTCCTGTCATGTCTTCGGCAGCATTTGGCTGCGGGCGTTTTTTTTTCACTTCAGCTGTCTTTCTGTCGGTCTATCTGGGTTGTCCATTTGAGGAGTGCCCCCCTTCACCTGATGTGGCAAAAAAGCTGGGTGAAATGGGGGAGTATCCTTTGCCCCACTCAACGACACCAGCAGATGGGATTTTGAAATTTCCCAGCTACCAGTCACCAGATTGTCACTAGTGACGTCAGCCTCTCTGAAATCAATCACGGTAGAGAGAGGCAGCTGATCAAGCGATTCGTGCATGCATGGTCTGCTCCATTCCATCATTCTGCATAGGGATGGGTTGGCAGTTCGATTCGAACATGAGTTCGATTCGAACATTGGCTGTTCGGCCGTTCGTCGAACAGCGAACATTTCTGTGTGTTCGGTTCGTGCTCGCCCACAATGGACCACAATGCAGTTTTCCACTGGCCTGAAGCTTGTAATTGGCTACAGCCTTGTACCTGACCACAGGTCAGGTGCAAGACAGGTGCAAGACTATGCCAATCAGGGCTCAGAGTCCTGATTGGGCAAATTTTGCCCAATCATAGGCTCACAGAGCCAAGTCCCGCAGCACACTATATAAGACTTCCATGCAGCCCCATCGTGTATTTGTTGCAGGAGTGAATCAGAGAGGAGAGGAGATTGTTTGTTTATATCTGATTTCTGGAAATTGGAATCTGTGTGTTGGCACTGACAGCTATCAGGGACAGGCTGTATCACTGAGTTATATCTGATTTCTGGAAATTGGAATCTGTGTGTTGGCACTGCCAGCTGCTGCCAGGCTATCAGGGTGTATCACTGATTTATACCAGAGTTCTGGGAATTTTAATCTGTGTGTTGGCACTGCAAAGGCTATCAGGCTGTATCACTGATTTATACCAGAGTTGTGTGAATTTGAATCTGTGTGTTGGCACTGCAAAGGCTATCAGGGTGTATCACTGATTTATAGCATTGTTCTGGAAAATCTGTATATCTTTAATCTAATTCTAGATACCATACAATAACACAGTTTAAATCAGAGTTCATCTGTTTATCTATTCAGAGTTGAATCTGTGTCTTGCCAGCTATCAGGGTGTTGCAGCCTGCAGGGGAGGAAATGAATCAGAGAGAGAGTAGAGGACATTGGCAGCCTTGCAGGGAAAATATCAGTAAAATCGCTGACTTATTGCAGAGTTCGGAATATCTTTAATCTATATACCAGAGTTGAATCAGAGTTCTGCATATCTCCAATCTTTATACCAGAGTTGAATCAGAGTTCTGTATATATTTAATCGATATATCACTCGCCATGTCAGAGAGACCGAAAAGGACAGGCAGACACTCCCAGACACAGATAAGAGGGCAAGTAGCCTCTGTGTCGGGAGGCTGTGCCTCTGGTCGTCGTGGACGTGGTGCATCCTCTGCAGGGGCACGCTTGTCCTTTCTAACTGGTGCTGGCCGTCTTAAGCAGCAGCAACATACAGAGGATTTGGTGGATTGGCTAACCAGGCCCTCCTCATCCTCCCAGTCCTCTGCCAGCCAGGCTTCTAGTGGTTTACAGTCCACCTCAGCTGCCAAAGCATCTAATGCAGCCTCCATGTCCACAGCTATTCCTGCCGTAGCCTCACTATCACACACGGAGGAGTCAGCTGAATTGTTTGACTACAATGACAGTGACATGCTGCTTGAGGATGCGCAGCAAGTACAGTGCTCTGATTCAATCTCTGAGGTTGAGGAAGGGAGTATAATCAACCTAGAGGAAGGGGGTGCCAGTGATGACACACAAATAACTGGCACTCATGTTGCCCCAGCAGCTGCAGCATACTGCCAAGTTGGCTCCAGTGACGAGGAGATAGGGGGTGATGATGACAATGATGATGAGGTCACTGACTCCACCTGGGTGCCTGATCGAACAGAGGAGTCAAGTGAGGAGGACGAGGCACAACAAACACGAGGCACAACATCCTCTATGACCAACCGTAGCACTAGCCAGTCCAAGGCATCATGTGTCAGAGCTGCTCAGGTGCAGAGCGCTGTTGTCTCAAAGCACACATCCAGGAACTCTGCTGTCTGGGAGTTCTTTAAGAAATGTGCAGCAGACCCCACCGTTGATATTTGTAATCTATGTCAGATGAGGCTCAAGCGTGGGAAAGACACCGGACACTTGGGTACCACGTGCTTGAGGCGATATATGACCACCTGCCACGCATCCCGTTGGCGCAAAACTTTGCGTAGGTCCTCCTCCTCCTCCTCATCTGTCTCTACCCCCACTGTATGTCCTGCCATGTCATTGCCTGCTACAACCTTCACTGACAGGGATGATGCAACAGCAGTGGATGTACCAGGTCCTTCCTCACAATGTGACAGCATCCCATCAGCTGAAGATTTACGCAGTCAGATTACGTTGCCCCAGCTGCTGCAGTGTAAGAAAAAATATAGTCCCAACCATCCCTAAGCACAGCGTCTAAATGCCAGCTTAGCAAAATTACTCACATTGCAGCTGCTGCCTTTCCAGCTGGTGGACTCTGCTCCCTTTTGTGAATTTGCTGAATGTGCTGTACCACAGTGGCATGTTCCAAAACGCCATTACTTTTCACGGAAGGCCATTCCAGCACTATACCAGCACGTGGAAGACAATGTTATCGAGACATTGGGAATGGCAGTCAGCAGTCAGCAAGGTGCATGTGACTTTAGACACGTGGTCCAGCAAGCATGGACAGGGTCATTACATTTCCTTCATGGCACACTGGGTAACTCTGATTGCAGCTGGGAGGGATCCAAGACGGGGCTCTGTGCTGGAGCTTGTTCATCCACCACGCCTCCAGAAAGCTGCTTGTATGAGGTCTGTCTGTTCCACCACCACCTCTCCGTCTTCTTCCTCCTCCTCCTCCTCCTCCTCCTTCTGTGTCTCTGGCGAAGTGGCAGTTAAACCGACGCCTGACAGGGGCTACGCAATGGCTCAAGCAAAAAGATGCCATACTGTGCTTGCGCTGGTTTGTTTAGGGGACAGGAGCCACACTGGGCCAGAAATTCTGTCAGCTCTGCAGGGGCAGGTGCAGAGATGGTTAACACCACGCCAACTTCAGCTGGGAATGGTCATCTGTGATAATGGCAGCAACCTTCTCTCCGCCCTATGCCTGGGTAAGTTGACGCATGTACCATGCCTAGCACACATCCTAAATCTGGTGGTACAGCGTTTCCTAAACAGGTACCCAGGGCTGGCAGAGCTTCTCAGACAGGCCAGAAAAGTCTGAGGCCACTTCAGACGGTCATTCCCAGCAAGTGTTCGTCTGGCAGAAATTCAAAGAGAATTCCACCTTCCCACAAACCGTCTGATCTGTGACATGCCCACCAGGTGGAACTCGACATTAGCAATGCTGCAGCGTCTGCACAAGCAGCAGAGGGCCATCAACGAGTACCTGTGTGAGTATGGCACAAGGACAGGTTCAGGTCAACTTGGGTTTTTTCCCCCTGCAGTGGCTGATGATCAAGGATGCATGCACTGTACTGTCACCATTTGAGGAGGCAACGAGGATGGTGAGCAGGGACAGTGCATGCATCAGTGCCACAATTCCTTTAGTGTTCCTGCTGGAGCACACTCTGCAGGGAATTATAGATGTGGCTCTAGAGGCAGAGCAGCGGGAGGAAGAGGAGGCCTTCCTTAGCTCTGAAGGCCCCAGTCTTTCCGCAGACAGCATTCCAGCGGGTCCTCCTCAGATCAGACAGGAGGAGGATGAGGAGGATGAGGAGGAGGAATATTTGAGTAGTGGGGGCATTGAAGGTGGGGATTCCTCAAGGGAGGGTTTTGTGTGCCTAGAAACACAAGGACTAGTACGTGGCTGGGAGGAGGAAGTGCACGATCGGGTCATCCTCCTCATTGAGCAGGAAGACTCAGAAGCTAATGCCACCTCCAACCTATGCTGCATGGGCTCCCTTATTATGCAAAGCCTGCTAAAGGACCCCAGGATTCGTGCTATCAAGGAGAGGGATCATTACTGGTTGGCAACCCTTCTTGATCCACGATACAAGGGTAAAGTTGCAGAGCTCATCCTGCCCGCACAGAGGGAGCACAGGATGAAAATACTTGAAGACGCTCTAAAGCAACACTTGTGTAACACCTTTCCAGGCACTGGTAGGTTACCAAGTGATGACACAGGTGCTTCTGAGGCTGCGGATGATCAGAGGAATAGTGGTGAAGGCCGGGGCCGCTTGACTGATGCCTTTTTTATTTTTTTTAGTCCAAGACGCACAGGGACGTCAAATGTAGGCACACATTGCCAGCGTCTTCACCATATGGTGCAGGACTACCTAGGGGCAAGGGCAGACCTGGATACCTTTCCAGCAGATGATCCACTGGCTTACTGGGTGTTGAGATTGGATCACTGGCCAGAACTTAGCCAATATGCTATGCAGCTACTAGGTTGGCCTTCATCTAGCGTGCTTTCTGAAAGGACGTTCAGTGCCGCTGGAGGTTTTGTCACAGACAAAAGAGTGCGTCTGTCCACCGACTCTGTAGACCGGCTGACATTTATAAAAATGAATCAGTCCTGGATCAGCAGCTATCAATCCCCTGATGCCGAAGTAACGGAATAGATCGGGTATGTCTTCTGCATGCACAAAACCTCCAGCACTGAACTCTTCCACAATACCACAAAAGGGTTACGGTGTGAATGCACTTGCTGCCATGAAAGGCACAATATTTGGCTGCACTGACGCCTGTAACAGATTTATATCATTTTAATTTTTTGAACAGCAGGGTCCAACCCTGCACTCTTCCACAATACCACAGACGGGTTACTGTATGATGATACTTGCTGTCCTGCCATTAAAGGCACAATATCTGGGTGCACTGACGCCCATTACCAGATTCATATCTTTTTAATATAGGACCGCATGGTCCACCCCTGCACTCTTCCACAATACTACAGAGGGGTTACTGTATGATGATACTTGCTGGCCTGCCATTAAAGGCACAATATCTGGGTGCACTGACGCCATTACCAGATTCATATCTTTTTAATATAGGACCGCATGGTCCACCCCTGCACTCTTCCACAATACTACAGAGGGGTTACTGTATGATGATACTTGCTGGCCTGCCATTAAAGGCACAATATCTGGGTGCACTGACGCCCATTACCAGATAAAAAAAAAAAAATTCAATATAAGACCAACCACATGGTCCACCCCTGAACTCTTCCACAATACTACAGAGGGGTTACTGTATGATGATACTTGCTGGCCTGCCATTAAAGGCACAATATCTGGGTGCACTGACGCCCATTACCAGATAAAAAAAAATAATTCAATATAAGACCAACCACATGGTCCACCGCATTCACAAAACCTCCAGCACTGAACTCTTCCACAATACCACAAAAGGGTTACGGTGTGAATGCACTTGCTGCCATGAAAGGCACAAAATTTGGCTGCACTGACACCTGTGCCACATTTATATCATTTTAATTTTTTGAACCGCAGGGTCCAACCCTGCACTCTTCCACAATACCACAAAAGGGTTACGGTGTGAAGGCACTTGCTGCCATGAAAGGCACACAATTTGGCTTCACTGACGCCTGTGCCACATTTATATCATTTTAATTTTTTGAACCGCAGGGTCCAACCCTGCAATCTTCCACAATACCACAAAAGGGTTACGGTGTGAATGCACTTGCTGCCATGAAAGGCACAAAATTTGGCTGCACTGACGCCTGTGCCACATTTATATCATTTTAATTTTTTGAACCGCAGGGTCCAACCCTGCACTCTTCCACAATACCACAAAAGGGTTACGGTGTGAAGGCACTTGCTGCATGAAAGGCACACAATTTGCTTCACTGACGCCTGTGCCACATTTATATCATTTTAATTTTTTGAACCGCAGGGTCCAACCCTGCAATCTTCCACAATACCACAAAAGGGTTACGGTGTGAAGGCACTTGCTGCCATGAAAGGCACAATATTTGGCTGCACTGACGCCTGTGCCACATTTATATAATTTTAATATTTTGAACCGCAGGGCCCAACCCTGCACTCTTCCACAATACCACAGAGGGGTTACTGTATGATGGCACTTGCTGGCCTGGCACCAAAAGCACAATATCTGGGTGCATTGACGCCTTTACCAGATTCATATCTTTTTAATATAGGACCGCATGGTCCACCCCTGCACTCTTCCACAATACCACAGAGGGGTTACTGTATGAATGCACTTGCTGGCCTGGCACCAAAAGCACAATATCTGGGTGCACTGCCGCCTTTACCAGATTCATATCTTTCTAATATAGGACCGCATAATCAGGGCCGGCGCTGCCGCTAGGCGAGCTAGGCGCCTGCCTAGAGCGCTTCGCCGCCTAGGGCACAGCCGAGACCTCTCCGCCGGCCCGTTGTCCCCCCCCTCTGCACGCCGCTGTCACTTATCACGCTGCGTGCTTGCTCTGGGTGCAGCGTGATCATGGAAGACAGCTTGCGGTGGCTGTCCAATAGAGAGTGAGGGAAGCGGGGATAACCCTGCCCCCTCAGCAAGGACAGCCACCGCGAGTGGTCTTCCATGATCACGCTGCGCCCAGAGCAAGCGCACAGCGTGATCAGTGACAGCGGCGTGCAGAGGGGGGTGACAGCGGCGTGCAGAGGGGGGGCAGCGGGCCGCCGGCAGGATCTTCTCGGGGGGAGCCAAGCACTGCAGACAGAAGGTGAGAGCTGGGGCAAATATACCCATATGAGCTGGGGGGCAAATATAACCACGTGTGAGCTGGTCTGGGGGCATATAACCATGTGTGAGCTGGTCTGGGGCAATATATCCATGTGTGAGCTGGTCTGGGGCAATATATCCATGTGTGAGCTGGTCTGGGGCAATATATCCATGTGTGAGCTGGTCTGGGGGCATATATCCATGTGTGAGCTGATCTGGCGGCATATAGCCATGTGTGAGCTGATCTGGGGCATATATCCATGTGTGAGGTGGTCTAGTGCAATATATCCATGTGTGAGCTGGTCTGGGGCAATATATCAATGTGTGAGCTGGTCTGGGGGCATATATCCATGTGTGAGCTGGTCTGGGGGTGTGAAGGAATGGCTCAGCACCCTCAGCCAGAGATGGGTTTTCAGGACACTGTTATTTAATGAACATGTGTTTGTGCCGTTGCACCAACGTCCCTGCCTTCTAGCTGACCGAAGAATGACCTGTAAACAAAAGTGTTGTTGTGTAATGAATGCCGTTTCAAATTTGCCGCCTTTTTTTTTTTGCCGCCTTATTTTTGAATCAGACCAGCTGGTCCCGAATCGGCAACGCCCCGATGCACTTTAAGCCAATGATACCTGTGGGGGCGGGCCGGGGTTTTCCATGTGGAGCTCAGGTTGAAAGTATAAATACAGATGTTGTTCTGAATAAAAGTGTCTTTGGTTTGAGTTCATGCAGCTGCGTCTCGTGTCTCTGTTTGCCAAGCGTGCCTGACATCCCTCGTGGTTCAGCACCCCGGACGAAATACAATTCTATCGTGCGCCGCTGCTGCGCGATCGAATACTCCTAGCCGACTGAACGTGTCCAGCTGACTACCGGGAGATCCGAGAATTCGTACCTTGTAACGTGTGGGCGCTTCGACCGCCGCACGATCCGACTCCTGCTGTCGAACGAATTAAGCTGTCTCTAGTGAGGGTGAGATCCGAACAGGTCGGTGCCGTGCCGCGGATGTTTCTTCGACCGCTGGGCGATACGAATACCCAGACGATCGATCGTCAACTAACTCGCTAGTGGAAGATCCGAATCTTCGCAGAATCAAGCCGTTCCGATCTACGACCGTAAAGGTCTGCGTACAGATCCGTGGCCAGCTGCTCGAGACGCTGAGTGACACTTCTCAGTAGTCGGGCTAGGCACACATCAAGGTCCCCTTGACTGCGGGGGTCATCCAGATCACAAAGACATACCCGGCCGCTCGAGACGCCGAGTGCCACAACCTTGGTAGTCGGGCCGGGGGAAGAATCAAAACGAAGGGGGAACACACCTGCAGATTAGAGCACACCCGCAGGCGGATGATAACATCAGGTTCCGTCACAGGGGGCATATATCCATGTGTGAGCTGGTCTGGGGGCATATATCCATGTGTGAGCTGGTCTGGGGGCACCAAAAGCACAATATTTGGGTGCACTGCCACTGACGCCTGTACCAGATTCCTATCCTCAGAGGGGTGAGACTGTGTGACGGCACTGTTGCCGATGCTAAAGGCCCAATTTTAAAGCACCTATTGTTACTTTCATCCAAAGCCGGCATAAGTTTCACTATAATTTAGCCAAAAAATCACTAAACTTTTTCTGCGTGTCCTAAAATGTCTTTTCATACAGACTGCCGCCCCAAGCAGTTGTTTATGAATAGATTAAAGGAAAAGCATTTACCGTCATTTGAAACGTCATTTTTTTGTTTTTAAATGTTTCTATACATCCTAGAAATCCGCCACTTCACGGGCAGGTTATGGGGACCTCCTAGGCACGATATTTGAAGGAATTTTTGGTTTTTATTTTTTAACCCTTATTTCATGGAAAACTCACTGTCCCTTTAAAAACATTTTTTTTTATTACTTTTTGTCCTTGTTTCCTGACCCCCAGGGCACTACCCGGACCCCCATACACCTTTTATGGCAAATATCTAGCATATATGCCCTCTTGGAGGGCACTCTAAAAACCGAATTTTTAGCCCCATTGACTTGTATTGAGTTCGAGTTCGAACTTTTGAATAGTTCGAGTTCGAATGCGAACCGAACTCGGGGGTGTTCGGCTCATCCCTATTTAAAAATAAGATCAAATTATGTTATTTAAACCTCTGCGGCTTCTAATGACAGTTATTATAATTTACAGACTCCTTGCTGGGGTTTTTATTGCTTTGTAGCTCTGTTATACACCTGAGCACACCAAAAATACATGAAGGAGCTCCTAAAATGACAACCGCACACCCTCAATACATGGAGGAGCCCCTAAAATGACACCCGCACACCCTGAATATATGGAGGAACCCCTAAAATGACACCCGCACACCCTGAATATATGGAGGAACCCCTAAAATGACACCCGCACACCCTGAATATATGCAGGAGCCCCTAAAAAGACACCCGCACACCCTGAATATATAGAGGAACCCCTAAAAAGACACCTGCACACCCTGAATATATGGAGGAGACCCTAAAAAGACACCCGCACACCTTGAATATATGGAGGAGCCCCTAAAAAGACACCCGCACACCCTGAATACATGGAGGAGCCCCTAAAAAGACATCCGCACACCCTGAATATATGGAGGAACCCCTAAAATGACACCCGCACACCCTGAATACATGGAGGAGCCCCTAAAAAGACACCCGCACACCCTGAATATATGGAGGAGCCCCTAAAAAGACACCCGCACACCCTGAATGTATGGAGGAGACCCTAAAAAGACACCCGCACACCTTGAATATATGGAGGAGCCCCTAAAAAGACACACACCCCCCGAATATATGGAGGAGCCCCTAAAAAGATACCCGCACACCCTGAATATATGAAGGAGCCCCTAAAAAGACACCCGCACACCCTGAATATATGGAGGAACCCCTAAAAAGACACCCGCACACCCTGAATATATGGAGGAGCCCCTAAAAAGACACCCGCACACCCTGAATATATGGAGGAACCCCTAAAAAGACACCCGCACACCCTGAATATATGGAGGAACCCCCTAAAAAGACACCCGCACACCCTGAATATATGGAGGAGCCCCTAAAAAGACACCCGCACACCCTGAATATATGGAGGAACCCCCTAAAAAGACACCCGCACACCCTGAATATATGTAGGAGCCCCTAAAAAGACACCCGCACACCCTGAATATATGTAGGAGCCCCTAAAAAGACACCTGCACACCCTGAATATATGAAGGAGCTCTTAGAATGAGACAAAGTTGGGATTTAGCTGTAAATTGAGGGACTGTTCCTCTAAGCAGGGCCTCTTGGCTGGTCTGGAGTAATGAGAGGTTTCCCTCAGCTCAGACTGATGGCGGGAGAGGACACACCCTGCAGGCTGTGCAGCTGATGTGTCTCCTGTGAGGAGGAGTCAGGCTGCTGTTTCCTCACTGCATTAGTGTCAGGCTGCTGCTGCTCAGGAGAGGAGAGGTACCCAGGCATCCTGAGGAGGGATTCTCTCTACCTGCATCCTTTGAGAACTGCCAGGAAAAACTCAGGATCCCATACTTCTTCCACTGACTGACCCGTCCCGTCCTCTCCTTTGGGCTACCTGCAGGGATGATCGGGCTAGCAGCTAAAGTAGCCCGTGACAGGGCTGTGGCCAGTGGCTGTGGCACCCATGAGAAGGCATTGAAATTATTGGACCAAGACTTTGAAGCCCTCAGGGATGAGTGCCTGCAGTCTGGGACCCTCTTTAAGGACCCCTCATTCCCTGCCATCCCTTCAGCCCTGGGATTCAATGAGCTGGGACCCAACTCCTCCAAAACACAAGGAGTGGTGTGGAAGAGACCCACGGTGAGTGTGAGTCACCCTGAGGAGGGTGCAGCCCTGTGCCTGCCAAAATGTCTTAAAGGGGCAGTGCCCACATTACAAAGGATGGAGGCAAGAAAGTAATACCAAGGTTTAACAGTTGTGTGTGTGGAGGTGGTATGAGAGCGCTGTGGGTAGGGCGGGGGGTATGAGAGCGCTGTGGGTAGGGCGGGGGTGGTATGAGAGCGCTGTGGGTAGGGCGGGGGTGGTATGAGAGCGCTGTGGGTAGGGTGGGGGTGGTATGAGAGCGCTGTGGGTAGTGCGGGGGTGGTATGAGAGCGCTGTGGGGGTGGTATGAGAGCGCTGTGGGTAGGGCGGGGGTGGTATGAGAGCGCTGTGGGTAGGGCGGGGGTGGTATGAGAGCGCTGTGGGTAGGGCGGGGGTGGTATGAGAGCGCTGTGGGTAGGGCGGGGGTGGTATGAGAGCGCTGTGGGTAGGGCGGGGGTGGTATGAGAGCGCTGTGGGTAGTGTGGGGGTGGTATGAGAGCGCTGTGGGTAGGGCGGGGGTGGTATGAGAGCGCTGTGGGTAGGGCGGGGGTGGTATGAGAGCGCTGTGGGTAGGGCGGGGGTGGTATGAGAGCGCTGTGGGTAGTGCGGGGGTGGTATGAGAGCGCTGTGGGTAGTGCGGGGGTGGTATGAGAGCGCTGTGGGTAGTGCGGGGGTGGTGTGTGCCATTCTTCTGGCAAACTGAGAAATTTACATTC
The DNA here is from genome assembly GCA_009667805.1 of Leptobrachium leishanense. Lineage (NCBI taxonomy): Eukaryota > Metazoa > Chordata > Amphibia > Anura > Megophryidae > Leptobrachium > Leptobrachium leishanense. Next base: position 356,014,321 of record CM019066.1, on the reverse strand, counting down.
GAGCCTTAAGTTCTGGAAAAAACACTAACCGGGTTATCCAAAGAGCTCCGAATTGCTTGAGAAAGGTAACCGAACGCTGAAAATCAGCGTTCGGTTACCTTTCCTGGCCATTCTGCTATCCAGAGAGCAGGCAATACGCCAAATCCTGGCGAATTGCCTGCACATACGGTGCCTGTTCGGTGCCTGTTCGAGGGCAGTGAAAACCCCATGAAAAGCACTGCTTCGGCTATTCAGAGAACACAAACCAGCAGTGAAAGTTTCCCGAAATGCCCTGCCATTCGGTGGTTTAATTCGGCAGGTTTATTCAGGAGAATCCCATAGGCTTCAATGTTAAAAATATTCCCGTTTTAATTCAATATCTAATAAACCGTTGATTATAAAATTCTGCAGTAAAGAGTTTCTTTATTTATAGATTTTTTTAGGATACTTTAAGCATTTTTCTGAATTTTTTATTTTTTTCAGTTTACTTATTTTTATTTGTAACAGCCCTTTTTATTATCACTCCCTGGACCTCCTGTGCAAATTGCAGACATTTTGCTCAGTAGTTTCTTTGCAAACAGCGTTTCAATTTCACATTCATACAAACGGTTTTGCTAATTTATTCACCTCCCTCTGTCTGCGTCTCGGCTGCTTCGCTGAGTGTGATCGGCTCCTGTTCGGGGTTTTCGACGGGTTTATCCGGATGTTTTTGTGGCTTTTCAGCGTGCATTCGGTGGGTTTTGCGGTTAGTTGTCGGTGGGTTTGCGACAGCTTTTCCCTGCAATTCGGGGACCCTGTGGTGCTTGCTGAATACACCGCAGGGTCACTGAAATGGGATCGGCAAAAGGAACCAAATTTTATTTTATTATTTATTTATAAAAGGATTTTACCAGGAAGGATACATTGAGATTTCTCTCGTTTTCAAGTATGTCCTTGGTTCGAGAACATTGAGTGGTTACAGAAATACAAAATAGTAAAATGCAAGAAATTAACACAAGACCAAATATACAGATTAACAGAAAACTAAACATGGAGGAAATAAAGTCATTATGTTACATGTTTACAGGTGCATTTTGTATTGAGGTATGTTAATAGGGAAGTCTTAAGGGACTTTAGACTGGGGGAAGATTTGACGGTGTCTGGGAGGTTATTCCATAATTGTGGTGCTCTGTAGGAAAATGAGCATCGAGCCATTTTCTTTTTGTATTGCAAGTAAGGTGCTGGTCCTGGATCTGAGGTTATAGGATGAGGGAACTGCCGGGGGAAGCAGCATATTCAGGTAGGGTGGTAGCTTCCCATAAAAGCTCTTAAACACCAGGTTGGAAAGGTGAAGGGTGCGTCTAGAGTCCAGTGATGGCCAGTTTAGTTCTTTTAACATGTCACAATGGTGTGTCATGTAGTTACATTGTAGCACAAAGCGACAGAATGAGTTATACAATGTAGTAAGTTTCTGGAGGTGTGTTTGTGGGGCAGCTGCATACACTACATCTCCGTACTCAATGGCTGGCATATGCATTTGTTGTACAATCTGCTTTCTTACCGCTGGGCTCAGGCAGGATTTGTTTCTGTACAGGGCACCTAGTTTGGGGTAGAGTTTAGATGAGAGTTTTTCGATGTGGGGGCCAAAAGATAGATTTGGGTCTAACCACATACCTAGGTATTTGAGAGAAGTGACTGTGGTCAGCGTGCTATTTGATTTTGTCCCAACACATAGATGGGGTGTTTGAAATTTGTGTAGTTTAGGTGCGGTTCCAAAGAGCATTGTAACAGTTTTGTCAGTATTTAGAAAAAGTTTGTTATTTGCGATCCACTTTTCTACCCCTGTGAATTGTTCTTGCAGCACAGCCTCCAGCTGTGGGAGATTTGGTTTGCTGGTATAGATTAGTGTCGTCTGCATACATGTGTACAGTTGAAGCTTTGCAGACATTGGGCAGATCGTTTATGAATATTGTGAATAGTAGGGGGCCAAGTATCGAGCCTTGTGGTACACCGCACGTGACTGGGAGGGGGAAGGAAGTGCTGTCAGAAATGGACACAAATTGAGACCTATCAGACACATATGATTGGACCCAGGTTAACGTACTATCACCAATACCAGAGTTCTTAAGTTTTTGTAATAGGATGCCATGGTCTACTGTGTCAAACGCCTTGGCAAAATCAAGGAAGATGGCTCCAGTTAGATTTCCTTGTTCCATGCCAGCTTGGATATCATTACAAACTTTTAAAAGGGCAGTTGTAGTTGAATGGTTTGGACGAAAGCCTGATTGATCTGGGGTTAAATAGTTCTGATACTGATAATAATCACGTAATTGAGTGTAGACACCTTTTTTCCAGAATTTTTGACATTACAGGGAGCAGTGATATTGGGCGGTAGTTGGATACCAAAGAATTGTCTCCACTTTTATGGATAGGTACCACCCTTGCAGTCTTCCAGAGTTTGGGTATGTATCCAGTCGCCAGTGATTCATTAATCAGGGTTGCGACAGGTTTTGCAATTGCTGGTGCACTGATTTTCAGCAGCATTGCTGGGATTTGATCAGGTCCAGACTGGTATTTCATTTTTTGGTTACGGAGAAGTTTAGTGATGGCACTGACAGGCACTGGCCTAAAACTGAATTTCTCTGGGTTACGGGGTCTTTGCACTGTTGGTGGGTCCTGACCTGCGTTCGGCCTTTCTGATTGCGTGTCATTTCCTAGTTTAGCAATCAGGGTAGTGGCGCATCCAACAAAATAATTATTAAAAGCATTTGCTACATCTAGGGGGTGTTGTACAGTTTGGTTGTTTACTTTTAAAGCAGCTGGTTGGGAGTGGCTGGGGGGTGCTTGTATGTTACTTATGATTTTCCAAAAATTTCTGGGGTTTGATATGTTATTGTTTAAATTTTCATTGAAGTATTGGGCTTTAGCCATTTTTTGTTTCTTTTGTGCATTCATTCCGGCATTTTCGGTATTCACAGTGATCGTTCATGGATCCAGTACTCTTGAACTTTGACCACAGGGAGTCTCTAAGCTGGTACATATGCGTGAGGTCAGCTGTAACCCAGGGGAGATGGGCCCCTTTTACTCGCACTTTGCGCAGTGGGGTATGGGTGTTCCAGACTTTCAGGAGCTCGGCTTGAAAGTATTCAATTGCACAGTCCAGTTCTGGGATTAGGTTTAGTCTGTACCATGGGAGCTGTTTGAGATCATTTAGGAAGGATTCAAGATTAAATTTCTTGAAAGACCTGGTGATTATTACCTTTGGACATTTTATGGCCCTTATTTTGCGCACACCGTACACTAGGCAGTGATCACTGAAACTGTTAGCGAGAACGCCTGCCTCCTGTATTCGATCAGGACATGAGGAGAGAATCCAGTCCAGCAAGGTGTGGTTAGGGCTTTTCATATGTGAGTGGGGGAGGAGATTAATTGTGTTAGCTGCAAAGCCTTAAACAGTGAGCAGTGTTTATTGTTTTTAGGATTCAGCCAATCAACATTAAAGTCGCCGAGGACCAGCAGTTCGCTTTTTTTGGTTTTGAGTGACTAATTTACTAAGAATTTGGGTTATGTCAGAAAGGGATTGCACTGGGGAACTTGGTGGGCGGTAGAATCCAGCAACAATAATTGTTTTACTGAATGGGATCTCAATAGTACCAGAAAGGAAATCAAATGTGGCCGGGGAGCTAGGATTCTGCAATGGGTTGAACTTTATGGAGTTGTCAACATAGATAACAATTCCCCCTCCTCTCTTAGCTCTGTCCTTTCTAGAGCATGAATTGAAGAGAACGAAAAGTCACCGAACGTGCGGTGACTTTTCGAATCTCTTTGGATAACCCTGTAAATTCCTCCTGCTAAACTACTGCGGGAACCGCATTCCCAGGTGTTCCTGCTCGGCTTGACCCCTGCTTATTTTCCATTGTTGTCTCCACAAAGGTCACCATTTAGTGAATAAACCCCGAGATGGATCTCTGCTTTTTATGAATTGTTGACAGCAAAATCATTTATATTGGAAAAGTATTAGTTGTTTAAGGCTGGGGTCAGACGAACGCAGTGCGAACGCGCGTGCAGCTGCACTTTATCACGGCCATAGTAGCAGCAAATGACGGGCAATATACGAAGTACGGCCACACGAAAGTGCGGCCGCGCAACGCAAGCTGCAAACAAACGCATTTTTTCGAGAACGTGATACCGCTAGTACTGACGTACAGAGTGCGCTGCGTCCGCTAGCGGCGTGTGTGCGTGATTAGGAGACATCAGACGCTGCTAATGTCCGGCCAACATAACGTCCAGATGCAAAAAGCGTTTTATTGATGATCCGTACAAAATCACGGACGAAAAAAGCGCATCGTATGACCGTTATCGCGTATTGCGTGAAAAAATACGTCCATTCGTTCGAACGCATTTTTTCACGGACGACGCGAAAAATGCGTTTGACCCTAACCTATGCTGTCACATACAGATATCCCCGGAGCTGCGAAGCTTTAAATATGACACGGAAGGAGGAGAAATTCCAGCTTTCATAGAGGGGAAAAATAATGAACATTTTGGATGTTTTTCCCAGATGTTTTTATTTTCCAAAAACACCTTGGAATGAAGGAAACTGGGCGAACATAATAGAAAACATTTTCTTTTTTTTAAATTTGGCAAAATAACCGTTTCTCTAATAACAATATCCTGAAACAATAAACTGGCAAGAAGTATTACCTAGAGATGTCCCCTGGGGCATGCTGGGATTTTTGTTTTAAATGGATAATCTAGATAGTTCCCAACCGCCGGTCCTCGGGTCCTCCCGTCCGGCAGATTTTGCAGATCACCTTGGGGAAATGCAGACTGAATCCTGCAATCACCGAGCAGCAAATCCTATCCCCTGTGCTGCGCTTCAGATACAGTGGCGACTCTAGGAACAATATATAGGGGAGGGGGGCACATAAGATACCACAGTCAAAACTGGGGGGGGGGCACTAATAATTTTCGCCTCTAAATCAAACCACTGAAAAAAACTAAAAAAGTACATATAACTAAGATTCCATAATCTCAGAGTGATGTGACGCGATGATACCTTTTTTGTTTCACTAACCTGGTACAGAGATTCAGTAGTTTATTTGCTGCAATTCGGCGTTTTTTGCCGACCTCCAATAACTGCTTCAGCGACTCCAATTTTTGCAAATTACGGTGACCATTCGCTAAATAGGGAATTCACCATATTTTCGGTGAAATTGATTCCCCGAAATGTGACAAGAAGCAAAGGCTCTAAAGATGAATAGACCCTTTCGATTCTAACTTCCAGATACCCATGGATTTACAATTAAAATAATAAACAGTGTGGCATGTAGCCTACCCATTAACCTCTAAAATGCCATTAATCAAGAGAAAACATTAGACTGTGGGGCATGTAGCCTATACATTAGGTCCTAATTGCCAGTTATCAAGAGAAAACGTAAAATTATATACACTGCGAGGCATGGAGCCTTCCCATTAACCCCTAAAATCCCATTAATCAAGGGAAACCATTAAATGATTAGACTGTTGGGCATGTAGCCTACCCATTAACCTCTAAAATGCCAATAATCTAGTGAAAACATGAAATGTATACACCTGAGACATGTAGCCTATCCATTAACTCTTAAAATGCCATTAATGAAAAAATGGATACTGCGAGGAAGGATGCCTGCCCATTAACCCTTTAATATATGACTACTCCAAGGCAAAAATGAAAGTAATACACAATGTAACCTATAGTCTGACCATTAACCCTGTCACTGCTGAGCCAGTTCCACCCTGCGAAAAAAAAATCATTGTTTTTATTTTATTATTTATGATTTTGTCTTTACATTGAATATAGTCATGCTGGGTATCGTTGGAAAGGCCAGACTCTGCTCTTTCCAATGACAAATGGGGCTGGAGATACATCAGTCCAGAAATGTGGGGGATGCTGAATCCTATGGGAGGGAGGGGCAAGGAATAACCTCGGAGGGCAATTGCCCCCCTGCCCCCCCTAGAGACGCCTATGTTCACATATCCTGCAAACCTGGCCTGTTAGGGCTACCTGAGGACCGCGGTTGGGAACCACTAAACTAGATTGTAAGCTCTAGGGATATACCGATACTAGTATCGGTATCGGTGCCGATACTGCCGTTTGTACGATACAAATGGCCCGATACACCCCCCCTGATACCGGAAGCCAGCACAGGGCCGGCTTTCCGGTATCCACGGGGCTGGGGAAGCTGGCCTCGTGCATGAAAAGCACTCGGGCAGCATTCCCCTCCGGCGGCCGCAATACTCACCCCTTCCGAAGGTCCGGTCGCACGGCTGTGGCGCGATCACGTGGCCGCCGGCCGCTTCTGTGATGCTGCCTCTCGGCTGGAGGCAGCGTGTCAGGGTTGGGGATGGTACCAGGGTGGCACCAGGGTTGAGGGGAATATGAGCCCATCGTGCAGTGGTCTGCACAGATAAACAGGGGGATATGGGTAGAGGAGGGTGGATGGAGATGGTGACTAACCAGGTTGATTGCAGAAGGATGATGGGAATGATGGTTGTAGTCAGGGGGTCGAGTCCTGCGGGAACGGCGTTCCCGCAGTTCTCCCACAGCGGGAACGCTGTGGGAAAGCAGGTTCCCGCTGTGGCCGGAGCCCGAAACAATTTAGCTGCCGGCCCGGCGGCCGCGTGTTCGTCCTCTGAGCTCCTGCTGGAATGAAGCGCGGGCCACTCGCCTGTGATCTATCCAACAGACAGCCGCGATCATGCGAGATCGCGGCTGTCTGTTGGGTAGATCACAGGCGAGTGGCCGCGCTTCATTCCAGTGGCCGCTCGGAGGATGAACACGCGGCCGGCAGCTAAATTGTTTCGGGCCTGGCACCTGGCAGAGAGGTGAGCTGGGGGCAAATATATCCATTTGAGCGGACCTGGGGCAAATATATCCATGTGTGAGCTGGGGGCAAATATATCCATGTGTGAGCTGGGGGGCAAATATATCCATATGAGCTGCGGGGGAAAATATATCCATATGAGCTGGGGAAAATATATCCATATGAGCTGGGGCAAATATATCCATATGAGCTGGGGGTAAATATATCCATATGAGCTGGGGGCAATTATATCCATTTGAGCTGACCTGGGGCAATTATATCCATGTGTGAGCTGGGGGCAATTATATCCATGTGTGAGCTGGGGGCAATTATATCCATGTGTGAGCTGGGGGCAAATATATCCATGTGTCAGCTGGGGGCAAATATATCCATGTGTGAGCTGGGGGCACATATATCCATGTGAGCTGGGGGCACATATATCCATGTGTGAGCTGGGGGCACATATATCCATGTGTGAGCTGGGGGCAAATCTATCCATGTGTGAGCTGGGGGGCAAATCTATCCATGTGTGAGCTGGGGGGGCAAATCTATCCATGTGTGAGCTGGGGGGGCAAATCTATCCATGTGTGAGCTGGGGGGGCAAATCTATCCATGTGTGAGCTGGGGGGGAAAATCTATCCATGTGTGAGTGAGGGGGGGCAAATCTATCCATGTGTGAGCTGGGGGGGCAAATCTATCCATGTGTGAGCTGGGGGGGGCAAATCTATCCATGTGTGAGCTGGGGGGGCAAATCTATCCATGTGTGAGCTGGGGGGCAAATCTATCCATGTGTGAGCTGGGGGGGGCAAATCTATCCATGTGTGAGCTGGGGGGGGCAAATCTATCCATGTGTGAGCTGGGGGGGCAAATCTATCCATGTGTGAGCTGGGGGGCAAATCTATCCATGTGTGAGCTGGGGGGCAAATCTATCCATGTGTGAGCTGGGGGGCAAATCTATCCATGTGTGAGCTGGGGGGGGCAAATCTATCCATGTGTGAGCTGGGGGGGCAAATCTATCCATGTGTGAGCTGGGGGGGCAAATCTATCCATGTGTGAGCTGGGGGGGCAAATCTATCCATGTGTGAGCTGGGGGGGCAAATCTATCCATGTGTGAGCTGGGGGGGCAAATCTATCCATGTGTGAGCTGGGGGGGCAAATCTATCCATGTGTGAGCTGGGGGGGCAAATACATCCATTTGAGCTGGCCTGGGGCAATTATATCCATATGAGCTGGGGCAATTATATCCATATGAGCTGGGGCAATTATATCCATTTGAGCTGACTTGGGGCAATTATATCCATGTGTGAGCTGGGGAAAATATATCCATTTGAGCTTACCTGGGGCAAATATATCCATGTGTGAGCTGGGGGCAAAAATATCCATGTGTGAGCTGGGGGCAAAAATATCCATGTGTGAGCTGGTCTGGGGAAAATATATCCATATGTGAGCTGGGGGCAATTATATCAATCGACAAATATATCCATGTGAGCTGGGGTCAAATATATCCATGTGAGCTGGGGTCAAATACTGTATTTCCATGTGAGCTGGGTTGCAAATATATCCATGTGATCCTCTATGCGATCGCAGCGTCCTGCTTCCCTTCTCCTGAGAAGTGAAGCAAGGATGCCGCTATCACATGGAGGTGACTGCGGGGGACAGCGAAGGAGCGCAGGGAAGAATTGTAACGATTCTGATATAAAATATGTCAGAATTGGACCGCCAGGGAGGTTAAATCAATGGGGTTGTAAAGCTCCTTTTGAATTTAAAATGGGGTGTGTGTATATTGTTACACACACACACATCACAGAAGTACAGAAATTTGTAAGAAAAAAAAGTAAAATCTTGTTAAACTGTGTCTTCTTTAAAGGGCCAGTAACAGCAAAAAAATGCAATGTCCTTATTGTGTTTATGGGATGTTGCTGATATCTTACATGTGTTTTTGTTTTTGTCTTATAGAGGAAAATATTTTCTTAACTAAACATATATATGTCACTGGGTGCATCCATTGTGTGATAATTTCCTCTATATGGGTCGCTGGGTGCATCCATTGTGTAATATTTTGTGTTGTAAACTCCCCCCCCCCCCAGTATCTTTCCATCACTTACTCCTCACTGTGTGGCTTTGGCCATAGAATGGAGTGAATGGGTCAGTCACCGACTCCCATCATTGTATTGTGTGGGATGTATTCAAAGGACATCACTGGGGGGGTAGATTAGAAGCCTTTTAAGATCACTGTTTTCTCTCATTCTGCCGCCAGATCTCATATCAGCCTGCAGAACAATATACCTCCTGCTGCCTTCTCTAAACATTCCCTCCTCTACCTCATTAACTGTCTAATACTGTAGATTAGATAAAGGATAGCTGTAAAGTTAAATTTTTGCACAGATTTTGGTAAATGTTGCATCATGGGAATAATCCATAAAATGGAAATAGAGATAAAAATCTAACTTTATTTTTTCCTTTTTTACATGCAATTACTTCACGCAAAGAAAAAAAAAGGCATGTGTTTTATAAGATGGTTATGTTTGTGATGCACAAGTAATCTAGTTACAGTTCATTTATGTGGTCGTGTCCCTTTAAAGATAATATGGGCACGATTTCGTAAATTAAGAGTTGAAGCCAACGAGTGCAACTCGGCTGTAATCGGAGAGCGGGACTTGTCAGTGTCGACTCAGCTGATCCTGAAGGAAACCCCAGCTGATTTGGGAGCAATTCATGATTTTGTGATTCGTGATTGTCACTGTATTTCCTTGGTCAAGAAGATAAAAGGATGGTGCGTTCCTTGCGGTTACAATATTTCCAGTGTGGCGAGGAGAAAAGTATCCGATGTATTCTGTATTTAGAAAATAATGTGGATAGAGTAGCAGCTTTCAGTGTCTTTCCCCGGCTCACAATGGGCCGTCACACAATACATGACAGGTGCGTCGCACAGAGCTACAGGATCGTTTTACCCGCTCGTCCTAAACTTTTGCTAAGCCCTTTCAGCACCAGGGACAGCACTGGCGTTCCCGTCATGTCTTCGGCTGCGCGGCGGTTTTTTTTTCTTCAGCTCGCGGTCTTTACGTTGGTCGATCTGGGTTGTCAATTTTCGCTTGCAGTGGGCGACCCAGATCGTTCAAAACAGTTGTCCATAGTCAGATGGCCAAGTCTGTCGTCCAACTATGGACCCAGTGGATGGTCAGCCTAAAACTATAAAGTGATCAGGATGTGAGGGCCACCCCCATCTTCCCCTGATCTGGCAAACAAAAATGGGTGAAGTAGGGTTTCCTCTGCCGGTCACTAGTGACGTCAGCCTCTCTGGAATCAATCAAGGTAGAGCGAGGCAGCTAATGGATCGATCGGTGCATGCGCGTTCAGCTCGGTTCCATCATTCTGCACAGGCGCTACAGAACCTGCGTGGGCAAGTCCCGTAATGCTGCACCAATTGCGTTTCCTATAATGCGCAGGTTGCGTCGGAGCACACATTGCACAGAAAAGCTTCAGGGGCTTCCGGGTTCGACAGTCCCTGAGCCGAACAGGAGTGGTGCATGGCGAGGAGAAAAAGGTGAAATAATATGGGGTTTAATAAAAAAAGGAATACTAATTAGGCATAGGATGTCAGCAGGATCTGCACAATTAATTAAGGCAAATAAGGTGAATCTGTCTTCAATACAGTATCCCTTTAACTTTATGGGAAATGGTGAGTAGGGATGAGCTGTTCGGTTCGATCAGTTCAGAGTTCGATTCGAACTTTGGCCGTTCGAACTTTGAACTTTTTGGCATGTTCGGTTCGAGTTCGCAAAAAAAATTAAATTTTTGAAAAAAGTATAAAAAAATGCTTAAAAAATACAAAAGAATCTAGAAATAAAGAGACTCCTTACTGCAGAATATTATAAGCAACGGTTTATTAGATATTGAATTAAAAACTAATGTGTACGTGCAAAGATTCTCACCTCTAAATGACCTGTGTTTTCAAACGGCGTAAACAGGTGTTTTTAGTCTGGTCTAATCAATTTGATACATTGTATGTATGTAGACTATACTGAGGGTGTGGTGTCTGCTTCTGAGAAGTGTTAATTTCTCTACTAAATCTTCCTCTGATATGCTGCATTTCACTGCTGTGTGCTCAGCTCATTTTTACTGCTTTCGCTCATCATGTTTAAACGCGATTTAAAGCCACATTTTATTAAATAACCCAGACGTATTGAGATAGCAACTCTTGGGATTTAATTTAGAAATATACTAACACAGCTAATCCGCCATTTTGGTGTTCGCTCAAGGTATGCTACCAACTCCATTTTGTGTTTTAAAAGTCTGCAGTCCCTTTGTGCTCACTAGAGTCAACTAAGTTTGCCTGCTCTAACTAACAGCTAAGTGTAGCCTCAAATAAACCTGATTTCTGCTGACTGAAGAATTATCTCTTTCTCCCCCCCAGGTCTTTAACTCTAAGCCATAAAAGTTGCTTAATATATCGAGACAGCAGGAATGCGTAAATCCCATAGCTTGCCATATTTGCTTTAGAAGAATGATTCCTTTTTATTTTTTTTATTGTAATAAATTTTTATTGTTTCATAAATTTTTAACAGAGTGAATGAAGTAGCATAGGATAAGTTGCTCCAAGACAGGTAATCACTTCGTAAATATGGATTCAGGATTGATCGATAAGTAACAGCTGCTTAATTTGTGTAAGCGTGACTTTGAATCCAGTATTATGCATATAATTTACAGCGTACAGTATATAAAAGTTAACTAAAAGTATGAATTATATAGACATGAAACAAATTCAAAACGTGTAAAGGGAAAGAGAGGGTAGGGGGTGGCAGGTTAAAGATAGCATGAGAGTCGGTGGCCACTGTGTAAGGCGTGTTATTTACACACGGGGGCGAGCCTCTGACCAGTAGAACCAGCGGCGCAAATGGACTGCGCTCGTGCCTGAGGCACTGTGTATTAGTTCTTCAATATCTTGGGTGTTATGTACCTCCTGAAGCCATTCGCGTATGGTAGGAACATTAGGGGTCTTCCAATGACGGGGCAACACAGCCTTGGCCGCATTTAATAAACGTATTTCAAGCGTGCGTTTGTAATCAGTGTGTTCCATAGGTGTGTGAAGCAATAACATAGCTGCCGGTGTGAAGTCTGGTGGGGGTTCTGAGACCTTGCAAATGGTGCTGTGGACAGCTTGCCAGTATGGTTGGAGCAACGGGCAAGACCACCACATGTGGAGTAGGTCCGCCTGTGGCGCCCTGCATTTCCAGCAGGAGCCGTTATGCTTGGGGTCAAACATTGCCAACCTTTTAGGCGGGCAGTACCACCTAGATAGGAGTTTGTAGGCCGTTTCCTGGGATTTGGTGGCGATGGAGCAGGACGTGGTGAGTAGGGTGATTGGTCCCATTCCTCCTCCGTGAAGGACAGCTGGAGGTCTTCCTCCCATTTGGACCGATAGGAGGGTATGGGGTTCGTGAGGGATTGCAACAGCCCGTACATAACCGATATATACCATGGGGCGGAGGATGTTTTCTCTGGGCTAGGTTTCAAATAGGGTAAGAGGACGGGTGAATTGAGGTGGGGGGGCTAATGAGCGCATGTAAGCCGATGGAAATGAAATTTGGTCAGGAAAGACTGTGGCCAGGGCAGTGGAATGTCCTCAGGGGACTTAAAGGTGTTGCCGTCAATAAAGTTAGATGCCCGTATACAATGAGGTGCCTGCATTTGTTCAGTTGTGATTAGCCTCCGGGAGAATGTGGGTAGGTAACATAACGGTAGGAGGGGTGACGGCCTTGGGGCAATCTTGGTAGAGTTTTGTAACGTCTTCCAGGTGCGGAGTGTAGCTGAGATAGTAGGGTGGTGGGGGTGCACGCGGTATGTAGCATTTGTGCCGTTTAGCCAGGGAAGGGAAGCCAGTGGGGCATCTGCCAGTGTGCGTTCCAGAGGGATCCATAGCTTGGTGTCTGCGCCCGAAGTCCACTCAAGTATGCGCAACAAGTGTGCAGCTTGATAGTAGCGGCGGGCATGGGGTAGTGCCAGTCCACCTGCGGATTTGGATGCGGTGAGCAACTCAAATCTGAGCCGTGGTCTGTGATTATTCCAGACAAATGTGGTAAATTTAGATTGCAGGGACCTGAAGAATAAAGTGGGTACGGCTATTGGCAGAGTCTGGAACAAGTACAGCAGGCGTGGGAGTATGTTCATTTTAAGGACGTTAATGCGTCCGAACCACGTTACATGAGGAAAAGCCCATTTGGTGAGGTCAGCTGTGATGCTGTGCAGCAGTGGGAGGTAGTTTGCCTGATAAAGGTCAGATGTATCTGCGGTGAGGAAAATGCCTAAGTATTTAAGTGAGGATTTGCACCATCGGAAGGGGAATGAGGCTTGTAGCTGAGCGCGCATAGGGGGGGGGACAGAAAGTCCTAAAATTTCTGATTTAGTCATGTTAATTTTATAATTGCTTAAAGAGCCATATTCTCGTAGTAAAGAGGTGAGGGCAGGGAGGGAGATCAATGGCTGGCGGATAAAGAATAACAGGTCATCGGCATACGCCGCCACTTTATGCCGGTGACCCGCCACCTCAATGCCGTGAATCGAGGGGTTAGTTCGGATTGCGTGCAAAAGGGGTTCGAGTGAGATTGCGAAAAGTAGAGGTGAGAGAGGGCATCCCTGTCTGGTGCCATTTCGGATATGAAAAGGGGTGGTGAGGGTGCCATTTAGATTGATACGTGCTGTAGGGTCTGCATAGAGGGAACCAATCCATGCTAGCATGTTGGAGCCAAAACCCATCTGTCGAAGGGTGGAAAACAGATAAGGCCAGCTGACCCTGTCGAAGGCTTTTTCGGCATCGGTGGATAGTAACAGGGAGGGGTCAGATCGAGATTTGGCGGCCACATGAATGAGATTTAGTGCCCTGACTGTGTTATCTCTGGCCTCTCTCCCAGGTATAAATCCCGTCTGGTCCGGGTGAACTAAATGTGGGATGTGACGGGCTATCCGCAGGGCAAGTGCTTTGGCGAAGAGCTTCAAGTCTTGGTTCAGTAGTGATATGGGCCGAAAGCTAGCGCATAGGTCATGGTCTTTGTCAGGTTTGGGTATTAATGTAATAGTGGCGGAGAGCGATTGGGGTGGCAAAACGCGGTGGTGTTGTGTCAGGGTATTAAATGCCTGTAACCAAGCCGGTGCCAGGGTGGGGAGGAATGTCTTGTAATAACGAAGGGATAGGCCGTCCGGACCTGGTGTTTTGCCCGTAGGGGTCAGCTTAACGGCATTTTGGAGTTCTTCCACCGTTAAGGGGGAATCTAAAGCTTCCCGCATGAGTGGGGTCAATTTGGTGTGTGTGTGCATGTCCACAAATTTACATATGGAATCAGAGGAAGAGGGGCGATGGTCCGTGGGGAGATTATAGAGTTCCGTGAAATGTTCTCGGAGTAGGGAAAGCATGTCCTGCGGTAGTGTGACGGGCTTGCCCTGTGGGTTTCGCAATTTAGAGATATACAGCTTCTCCCTGTGAACCTTGAGTGCTCGTGCCAATAGCCGTCCGCATTTGTTGCCGTGTTCATAATAAACACGACGAGTAGTGAGGAAAGCTTTTTGAGCAGTCTTGTTCAGTAGCGAGCTTAATTCGGTGCGAAGCTCCAGAAGCTCTGCATAGACAGTGTCGTCCATATAAAGCTTATGGGACTCTTCCAGCACCTGGATGCGGCAGAGCAGCGCGTCCCTCTGAGTGTTGTATTGCTTTTTCTTTAAGGAACCCTGTTGTATCAGGTAGCCTCGGATCACGGCCTTATGCGCTTCCCATACTATTTGAGGGGAGGTGTCTGGAGAGGAGTTGTCGGTGAAATAGTTCTGGAGGGTCTGGAGTGTGCCCTGTGTGACTATGGGGTCGTTGAGTAGTGTTTCATTCAGTCGCCAGGTTCTATCTTTAGGGCGTACTAAAGGAGAGGCGAGTGTGAGTAGGACTGGGTGATGGTCAGACCATGTCATCGGGCCTATTTTCACTGTGTCTAAGAGGTGGAGGTAGCCAAAAGGTAGAAACAAACAGTCTAATCTCGAGTAAGATTGGTGTGGCGTGCTGTAGAAAGTATAGTCCCGCGTGGTGGGGTGGACGGCACGCCAGCAGTCTACCAAACGGTGCGAGTGAAGCGCTGAGTGGGTCTGTCGTAGAACTGAGTGCGGGACACTAGTGGATCCCTTGGAGGTGTCTAGTTTCGCATCGAGTGGGAGGTTAATGTCCCCTCCAATGAGGACAATACCTTCCTGGAAATCCGCTAGGACTCCCAGCAAGAGGCGTAATACTTTGTGTTGGTTCCTATTTGGCAGATATATAGATGCGAAGGTGTATGTTTGCCCTCCTATTTCCCCTTTGACGAATGTGTAACGGCCGTCTCGGTCCAATTTTGAGTCTGTGACATTAAGGGGGAAATCCCTAGAAAAGAGAATAGCTGTGCCACACACTTTGCCTGCGGAGGAGTTACTGAAGTAACCAGTCGGGAACTTCTGATCACGCAGACATGGTGCCCCGTCTGCTGCAAAGTGAGTCTCTTGTAAAAGAACCACGTCCGCGCGATTAGATCTGAAGTCCCGAAGGGCTATGTGCCTTTTTTCTGGTATGTTCAGGCCCCTAGCATTTATCGTGAGGATTTTAATAGGTCTGGTCTTTGTGGCCATATTACCGACAGGAGGGGTAGGTGAGCGCCGATGGGGTGGGGGGTAGGGACAGAGGGTAGGGCGTAGTGAAGACAGGCGGGAGCGGGCTGGGCGGGGGGCTGGAAACAGTATGCGCTAGTGACAGCAGCGGAGCGCGGAACGATGCGTGTCGCACTAGTACACAGGCGCTATCTCAGGGGTATACGAGCAGCCGCAGAGAGCAACCGATTATACAAAAGACAATGTGCTAACGAAGTTAAATAAAACAGTGGTAAATCAAACAAAAACAGTAAACCAGATGAAAGAGAAAAAAAAGCCAGGGCCGAGTCGCCCGCTCAGCGTATGATATGCCACCATCCATGGCATGTAGCGCCGGATAAGCAACCACCGGGGTGGAGACCCGTATAGCTATAAACATATAAATATACATCCAAGCAACCAATAAAGGAACCTGTCCTGTGATGTGGCCGAGGTAGAGTCGGGAAATGGATATGAGAAGTAGTCCTCAGGAGGATCCGGGGCCTCCCCAAGAACGGTATGCAGGAGGGGTCACCATTAGTAGGCTACCCCAAGGTTACAAGCATCCCGCAAGATCCAGCGTGCGGACTGCCGGTGGGTAAAGGGAGGGCAGGTCTGGCGATAAACGTGAATATCACCGGGGTCCCCAGGACCGTGACAGTCTTGCGGTGACAGGAGTCATGCTGTCGAGGTCTCTGAGGCCCTCTAGGGCGGCGGTTACATCCTGTAACTAGGACCGGCCTGATCAGCAGCTAGGCGGGAGTCATCAATTTTGAGTGTCAGAGGGCATCATAGTCCGGGTCGACGAATATCTGCGGCGGCGAGGCCTCTGGGTTCGCGAAGGGGCTCCAAATGATGGAGTGTACATTTGTGTCAAGTCCGGCCATGTAGGCAACACGTCCTGGGTAGTGCGAGGGCTTCCAGGAAGGCCGGAAGGTCGAGCTCCGAGCGTAATGTTATAAGGCCATCATCTGTACGGACCTGCATGCCGAATGGGAATAGCCACTTATAGGCAATGCGCCGTTCCTGCAAGGCTGCTGTGAGGGGGCGTAGGAGACGCCTAGATTGTAGGGTCGCTGGCGACAGGTCTTGAAATAAAGAGATGCTTACATCGTCGAATATTATAGTGCGGGATTGTCTGGCCGCTTCCATGATTTCCTCTTTAACAGTGTGCCTCAGGAGACAGCAGACCACATCTCTCGGCGGGGTGCCTGGAGGGCCTTTAGGGCGTAGAGCTCTGTGGAGGCGTTCGAATTCGATCTCCGCATCAAGGTTACGTTGTATGAGACCGTTAAATAAGCGAAGCAAGGTGTTCTTTAAATCTGATGGTGACTGCTCCAGTTCAGGGAGGCCTCTCACCCGTATGTTGTTTCGGCGTCCTCTATTTTCCAGGTCTTCTAAAGGACGTGCCATAGTCTGTAAGATCTGATTTTGAGATTGTAGTGAGGAAGTGTGTATCGTCAGTGTCTCAGATTGTTGAGCCTGCGTGGTCTCCACATGCTGTACCCGATGCTGCAAGCTGCCGAGCTCCTTGCGCAGGCCCCTAATCTCAGCCAGAAGCGAGTCCTGAAGGCCCGAGGTAGAAGCAGCCAGATCAGCCTTGGTGGGTAATGAGCTTAATAGCTGGTGAAGCTCCGGCGGGAAGTCCCAGGAACCGTTTGATCTTGTGGGAGAGCTGGGGGCCGAGGACGCGGGGGTCGCCGTCATTTTGTCCCGCATGGGCGCCTGCATAGCGTCCGTGAGAGGGGTCAGGAACTGTCTCATTGTGCAGGTTTGTGGGTCCCCGATGTTCTCGGAGGTGCCAGGAGTGGCTGGTGGCCGGCGGGGCTTACCCATCGCGTTACCTGTGGGGTGCAGAAGGGTTTGAGCGGGTCGACTCGGCGGAGCTCCGGGATCAGGCGGCCATTATTTTCTGCGCGCAAGCCGCGTCTCCGGTTTCTGGCTCTCTAGGTTCTGGTGCAGCTATTCGAGGACGGCGGGGGCGAGGAGAGCTCGCTTTCTCCGGTCCCTTTATTAGGCCTCGAGTTTAAAAAAAAAAAAAAAAAAAAAGGGGGGGGGGGTTATTGTCCCTGTGGGTCAGAGCGGGCGCTGGTCCGGTGTGCTCCCACCTCTGTTCCTTCGTGGATCAGCGATTTGGGTCTGCGCGGTGCGGGGACGCAGTCCCTGAGATCGATCAGCCGCCGGCACCCACGAGGGCCTCCAAGATGGCCGCCGCGTCTGGGCCCGAATCTCCTCCGGCGGCAAAAAGCGCTCCCCCGGGCTCCCGGAAGGGGGGGTTCAGGGCTCCTGGGTCTCCCAAGACCCTTAGATGTCAGCTGGGGGCCGTGCTCGAGTGATGGAGAGGCGGCTCCTGTGGAAGCTGCTCAGGTTTCCTCGGAGCCGGTGGAAAACGCGGCCGCCCGTTGCCGCTGCCAGCTCCGCCAGGTCTCCCAGTTTCTGATGCCGTCTTCGCTGCAATCGAGGGTTCGTATGGGCCTCTGCGAATTCTGGCTCCCCCGCCACTTGAAGCAGCAAGGGGTCTCTGTCGTGCCTTTAAAGCAGTGTCGCTTTCTCCCCTCCGATGGTCGGTATATGTGGCCACCGCGCAAGGCTGTTGTTATGCCCTGCGTCGGGGTAGAGTGCTGTGCGGGGTAGAGGTGGAATCTGCGGCCCT
Source organism: Leptobrachium leishanense (assembly GCA_009667805.1). NCBI lineage: Eukaryota > Metazoa > Chordata > Amphibia > Anura > Megophryidae > Leptobrachium > Leptobrachium leishanense. The sequence continues at coordinate 355,996,234 of CM019066.1, read as the reverse complement.
TAGTGTCGGTTCTTACCCCGAGGGTTACCTCAAAAGTTGCGGTCCTGAGAGCTGCAAACGGCGCGGCCGCAGTACTCCCCGGCTAGGCTCCCCACGTGGCGTAAGCCTTTGTTCTTCCGGAGGCGTCTCTCCCGCGACTTAGGTTTCCACGTTGTTTTGATCGGTTTCACCGTGATCTCGGGTGAGAGGTATAGGCTGTTGGCCCCGGTGGGGTGATAAAATTTGCTTTTAACAGCGGGTGCGTGCGATGTTTGGTGGGAGCTCTTCCCAGGCACGGCTGCTCCCATGATTCCTTTTTATGACCATATTGACTAGACAGAGAATACAGAGTGGGCTCAAGGGTCGTTTCTTTGAAGTGAATCTTGCTGACTTGCAAAATGATGAATAAAGTCCAATATGTATAATGAAGGTTGATATAAGTGGGAGGGTAACCTGGGGAGGGGAATAAGGTGTGCATTTTTACAAGCCATGTATAAATTCTTTGTCTCTCTGTTGGCTCGCCCCTTGAGTCTTTTTGGGCTAGACCTGACTCAAGGCTCGGTACCGAATAAATGCTTTTCCTGCTTAAGAAGGCCTCCGTCTCCTTTGTCTACCACCGAGTCACAATCTCCTAACCCGAATTACACCCAGATGGCTGCTTCATTTCTGGGGGCTTCGTCCGGGATTGGCAGGCCTGGCTCGGTGAGAGCAGGAGAACGGCAGTGTTCTGCAACTCCGTGGGCTCCGTCGGGGCGTGCTGCCGATCAAAAGTTGATTGTCGGCCGGCGCCCTTGCAGGTCTTCCTGTACTCTGTGGATCTCAACGTGTTGCGTGGTAGCGCCCCCAACCGTGACCCCACGGAAGCACGAGGCCTGGAGGAAAACCGTTGTGCTATGACCAAGGTAATATATTTTATTATTCAGTATTTGACAGCATAATGAGTGATTGTGTAAATAATTAGCCAACAGTGAATGTGCGGTTGAATCTCCGTGTCTGTATTCTGGTATGCCAGATAAAGGGGAAGGCGCCCTCTAGAGAGATAGGAAGCCTGTAGCGCTTCAATGTGAGGAACCTGCAGTGTTCCAGGAGTCTGAAGTGCTCCAATAGCTGTGGCCCGGGTCTGAAAAGGGGGTAAATTGTGCACCCCAAAAAAAAAAACAGTACCCCACGGCAGAAGAGAGTAGCTACCTCTTCTAAAGCTATAGTGTATTGTGTAAAAATTACATCTGTTGGCTATAAGAAAGGATGCTTAGCTGTTAGATATTCTGTATTGCTAGGATTGTGTACTGAACTGTATTATCTGTATCTGATATTGAGTGGTGACTGAAACTGAGTGAACGTGCGCCTACACCCTTTGGGGTAAAGCAAATACGAGAGTGGCCCTATAGTAGGTGAGATTCCAAGCTGGGTGACCACGACTTGGCCACCGAATTAGGGACGCAAAAGACTTGTTGAGTGAAATATCAGATTGTGGTTTTGTGTATTACTTGGTGCTGGTCACCAAGTTGCGGAAATGGGAAACACCAAATCCCATAAGGGAAACAAAATTGTGAAAGGTGAAACACCGCTTGGGTATATGTTGCAGAACTTCGAGACTCTCTTTGCAGTTCATCAATATGGGAGGAAGCTGCATAAGAGCAGGCTGCGAGTTCTGTGTGAGGTTGATTGGCCCCTCCTTTCTCCTTCATGGCCGCAGGAAGGATCAATGGAGCCTGAAGAGATCCAAAAGGTTCATTCAGTGGTCACTGGACGCCCAAGGCATCCGGACCAATACCCTGTATGGATATATGGAGTAGTCAATGTAACAGAGCAGCAGGAAATGCTAGCAGAATGCTTGGTTGTGTAGGGAGAGGTATTAGCAGTAGGAAAAGGGAAGTGCTCATGCCACTGTACAGAGCACTGGTGAGACCTCACTTGGAGTACTGTGTGCAGTACTGGAGACCGTATCTCCAGAAGGATATAGACATCTTAGAGAGAGTTCAGAGAAGGGCTACTAAAATGGTGTATGGCTTGAAGGAGAAGTGTTACCAGGAAAGGCTTAATGATCTTAACATGTACAGCTTGGAAAAAAGACGAGACAGAGGAGATATGATAGAAACATTTAAATACGTAAAGGGAATCCACAAGGTAGAGGAAGGGAGTATATTTAAACGGAAACAAAATAGCAAAACAAGAGGACATAGTCTTAGATTAGAGGGGCAAAGGTTTAAAAGTAACATCAGGAAGCATTATTTTACTGAGAGGGTGGTGGATACATGGAACAGTCTTCCAGTTGAAGTGGTAGAGGCCAAAACAGTGATTGAATTTAAGCAGGCATGGGATAGGCATAAGGCTATCCTAAACAAAAGATAAATCCAGGTAAAGTATCCATGTAATTGGGCGACTAGATGGGCCGAAAGGTTCTTATCTGCCAACATTCTCTGTTTTTATGATATATGGAGGTATTGTATGTGCTCTGTGTATATGTGTTGTGTTTGCTTAAAAAAAAAAAAATGCTGTGTGTATGTTTCCTGTAAATATGCTTTTACAGTATGTATACAGAAGCTATTATTTGTTGCATTGAACGAATACACTATGAGTGTGTGCTGAGTAGTATTATATATGGCTGCAGCCAGTGTGGGTATGTGCTATTTACATAGCAAATGTGTATATATATGTTATGAATATGGATTTAGAGTTGTGTGTGTATATGTGCTCTGTGCAATAAGTGCATATATGTGCTGTGTTTGCGTTTATGGTGCAATGTAGATGTGCTGCCCAGTCTGTGTAAGTGCTATATATATGTATAGTGGGTTTATATGCTCTTTGGTTTTGTATGCATTGCAATGAAAATGATCTATGTATGTGTCTGTGTGTGTGTGTGTGTGTATATGTATTATGGTGTGTACAGTGTACAGCCGTTGTTTTGTGTTTTTCGGGTGTACCCCTAAAATGCATAGTTTTAAATGAATGTAAAATTGTAAGACAGGATGAATTCTAATGAACACATTTCAGAGAGCATTGAGTAAAAAGGCTAAATTAGGAAGAGACCTGCAATTAGCAAGAGAAACAAAAAAAACAACCTGTTTTTGACTGAGGAATGTTTGAAGTCTGTTCAAACCAAGACCAAAGGTGATTTGATTGTGTGCGCTAAACATGCGTTTTTTTTGTAAGTGTGTGGCGTTCTGTGCTACAGTTGTTCATTAAGTGTATATGTCTACGGCAGAATTGCCACTTGTTCTGGTATGTTATAAATGCTTGATTTAAAGATCTAGTATGATTTATGTACCAGTATTTTTGCTCCAGTAAGTGAATGTGTTGTGTGCTATAGGCTGCGAGAGTTTGTTGACATTTGTAAAACAGTGCTGTTACATCTCAATTGCATTTGTGTCTATTGTAAGAGACTCTGCCACTTTGAACCCCCCCCCCCCCCTTATGCAAACAAGTAACACTGATAGAGGAGAAAAGGTGGGAGGGAAGGTTCTAGGAGAGGAATCTGAGAGATACTGCAGATATAGAGGAAAAAACTGCAGGCGTTAGATCAGTTTGGAGAAATTGTAAAATAAATAGAAAAGATAAGTAAGCGATAATAAGAAAGTAAAAGACAAGTAAAATGGGGAATGCACAAAGAAGTTGCTTATGATGAGAAGAGAGAAACGTGTTATAAAATGTGTATTATTGAAAGTAAGATGAATAAAAAAAAAAAAAAGTAATAGCCCGTGGCGCTGCGCCAGTACCACATCCCACAAAAAGCCAGGGCAACACATCCAAGTCCACCTTGAACGCTTGCTAAAGTACAGTTTTCTAAAGTTTTGTGTGTCTTCATGGAATACCCCGTTGCTCCAGTTCAGGAAGAGGGCACTCAAGAATTCACATCTGTACAGGATTTAAGGGCAGTTAATTCTGCCTCAGTGACTTTATACGGATTTGGCCCAATTGAGTGTAACCTCCTAGCTCTGATACCCTGGCAACACAGAATTCTACACTTAATTTACAAAGATGCGTTCTTCTGTTCTGGCTTGGCTCCAGTGAGTCAGTCATTGTTTGCCTTTCAGTGGGAAAATGCCCAGAATGGCTCCAAACCTCAAATGACGTGCCTCCTTCAAGGTTTACTATCCTCGGGAGAGCGCTGAACAAAGACTCTCAGCCAGACAAAGCTACCCTATTGCAGTATGTTGATGATCTCCTGCTTGCCTCACCAACTGAAGAAGAGTGTTTCAATGCCTCAAACAGAACTGTTAAGTATTTTATGCAAGGCAGGCTACAAAGTTTCTAAAAGAAAGGCCTAAATCTGCCAACGCAGTGTGAAATACCTAGGCTTTCAACTTACAGGTACCAAGCGTGCAATCCAGAACGCAAAGAATCAGTCTGCCGTGTCCCTCAACCACAGACTCGTTGCCAAGTAAGAGAATTCTTGGGAGCTTCAGGCTTCTGTCGCCTGTGGATCCCCAACTCTACCATCATTGCCGAGCCTCTGTACCAAGCCACCAAAGGTGCAGAGCCTGACCTATTCATTTGGGGTGAAGAACAAACTGAGGCTGTCACCCAATTAAAGACTTTGTTGCTTGAAGCCACTGCCCTCCTGGTTGCAGAAGCAGACAAGCTCACAATAGGCCAAGAACTCTTTGTGAAAGTCCCTCATGCAGTCTAGACTCTAGACCAAAAAGGCAATTACTGGTTCAGCAATGCAAGAATGACCAAGTACCAAGCCATGCTGTGTGAAAACACAAGAGTTCATCTGGAACTAATCTCAACACTGAATCCTGCTACATTGCTTCCAGATGCTTCAGAAGACCATGAACATGAATGCCTCCAAGTAATGGATGAAGTATATAGCAGCAGACCTGACCTCAAAGACATACCCCTAGACAAATACGACTTGCAACTGTTCACTGATGGAAGCAGTTTTGTTGAAAATGGAAAGATTTGCTGGGTACGCAGTAGTCACTCTTGACGAAACAATTGAAGCAAAACCACTACCTAATGGCACTTCTGCTCAACTTGCTGAAATTATTGCCCTTACCAAAGGTCTAGAACTATCTGAAAACAAAAGGGTGAACACATACACCGATTCCAAGTATGCCTTCATGACAATTCAGGCTCACGGAGCACTCTACAAAGAACGTGGCCTCCTAACATCTGCAGGCAAACAAGTCAAAAATGCCCTTGAAATATTGAATCTACTGGATGCGGTATGGAAACCGTCCGCAGTTGGTGTTATACATTGTCGAAGACACCAGAAAGGCAAAGAAGTTCCCAGAGGAAACCATAAAGCAGATCAAGTGGCAAAGGACGCAGCAAGACAGACACAAGCCCTTGAGCGTGGCTGTGATTGGAAAGAAACCAATGACCAGAGAACTCGACAGCAACAGGAGAATCACTTGAAAAGCTTCCGGAATGGAAATCCGGAACACCGAACAGAAACTTCGGTTCCCCAGAGAGGACTGGTTCAAGTTGACTCACCTATAAAGTCGAAACTCTGCTCTGTCTAAATACTGCGCTTCAAGATATGCCTAACGTTAACGTTTATATGAATAAGAGAAGATTTGCACCTCATGGAGAATTTCTTGAAGATATTCTTTGCCATTGGTACGGTGAATATGAACTTCTAGAGAAGCACCACAGCTATATCCAATGGTTGTTTCCTCTACGTGAACAAGGCCGGAATGCACATGCAAAGCCTCTGACTACTTCTGAAATTGAAATTATGAAGAACACCGCTGAAATCCAACATAGGCTACGGAGAGCCTATAAACTGATGCTGAATTTCTTCGGCGTAAAATTAGTGGGGGAAGAGGAGATAGAAGTGATACGAGACTCAAATTTTTCGAACACGCTTCTCCAATTTGAATACTAACACCCACAATAACCTGAGAATTACCCGAATTGTGAGAAGCATGGGAGAGCTGGGAGCTGCACAATACCAAGCTTCGCTGGTGAAGTTCTTCCTGAAAGAGATACTGGTTGAAGATCAGCTGCAAAATATGAAAGAAAGTGCCCTGAAGTATTTTCTGCCGACTGTAAAGAATGAACATGAAAGAGATGCACTGTCTAAATATGCTCTGAAGCACAGAATACCCAAGTATGTCAAAAGACTTCTCTCAGTGGTGACACCCCTGTTACCAACACCCATTACGCACTGAACTCCGGCCTACTCTGAAAAGGAGAAGAAATGGCTCTCCGAAGAGCCAGGAGAATACAGAGAAGACTGATGGTACCAGTTGGAGAGTGAAAGAATTGTCTTACCAGCCACCCTGGCACCTGAAATTGTCCGGGCCCTGCATTCCAGAACACATGGAGGAAAGACAGCCATGGAGCAACAACTAGAACCGCACTTCTACGTTCCTGGACTCACCTCCGTCTGCAGAGTAATTGCGCAACAATGTGTCACTTGTGCTAAGAACAACCCAAGGCAAGGGATAGTACAACCACCAGGAGTATTATCGGTTGGATTATCTCCAATGTCCTCCCTATAAATTGACTTTACTGTTCTCCCACCATGCAAAGGATATAAATATCTACTGGTGCTAGCATGCACACTAATGGGATGGGTTGAAGCCTACCCAACTCGAACAGAAAAAACTGCAGAGGTAGTAAGGTGCCTCGAGAGAAAATTATCCCAAGGTATGGACTGCCTCTTGAAATCGGATCAGACAATGGCCCAGCCTTCATACAAAGTTGTTTGCAGCAGCTCGCCCGATTGTTAAGAATCACCTGGAAACTGCACTCTGCATACAGATTTCAAAGCTCTGGAAAAGAGGAAAGAATGAATAGAAATCCAAAGACATTGATGGCTAAAATATGCCAAGAAACGTCAATGAAATGGCTGGATGTGTTGCCAATTGTTCTACTGCATGTGAGAAGCAGCCCTACCTCACTCCTAAAATTGAGCCCATACGAGATGATGTTTGGTTATCCCACCCCTTTGATAACTAGGTTGAGGGGGGGGATCCCCAGGTATTAGGAGAAACTGACCTACGCCAGCAAGTGATCAGGTTAGTTCAGACGATGCAGAGCATGTATACATGAGTTAGTGAACACATACCACATTTCCTATACTTACCTTTTACACAGATACTGTCCTGGGGACTCAGTATGGGTTAAGGAATGGAAGGTAGACCCGTTAGGGGTTTTTATGTTGTCTTGTTATCAACTCCCACAGCAGTGAAGGTGGCCGAAGTGGTGCCATGGATACACCACTCACGATTGAAACCTGCTGCAGAGGTTACGGACCAGGCATGGAAAGTGATAGCCAGTGAATATGACCCACTGAAGCTACGTTTCCACCGTACCCAAGCAGCTGCACAGACCGGAGAGGAATAAGGGAGATCCAAGTCTAGTTGACCCCCGGCTCTCCAAACTCCAGTCTTTGTGCCTGTTGTTATTGAAAGACCGTTAAGTTTACCACATTCCCAATCGATGGAAGCTCCAGAGGTACCCCAGGAGGCCCATGAGCCTCTGCTTCCAGATACTATTTTTAAGAGGTTGAAAAAAAAAAAGGACCATTTGAACAGTACCAAAGGATCCTTATATGTATTGGGATTATTGTTTTATTTTTGATCTTACTGACACTTGTTGCTGGACTATTTTTTTTTTTCCCAATCCAGCTCCCTAAGGGAGTGATGTCAGCCCCTATTGTGTTGACACCGGAATTTGACATGACTGTCCTACTGGCACAGGATCGCCGGAAACGAGACTTGACAAGACCAGAGGATAAACTGCTTATTAAATTTGCGTATGCAAAGAAGTCAGGATATGAATCCTGTTGGGTGTGTAACAAATTGAACCAAGGGTCATCAGTTATTCCCACCTTAGCGGTACCCCTTAACGTGTTTGACTTCCCTGTGAATAAAGGTGTAGTGGTCCCTAGTGTTCTTAAACTGACTAAGAGCTTAATTATGCCAAAAAACAAACCACACTATTCAGATCAATAATTGGGCTTACTTCCCTTTATGGTGTTTTAAACTAAAGAAAAATCAGGCCCCACCTAGTTCAATGTGTAAAGAATCCTTGTTTAATGCAACTCTAGATGTATCTGATCCAGGGGCATTGGGAAATAGTCTCCAAGTAATGGTTTGTTGCGGAAACTTATGTCACATGTGGATAAATACTGATATAAAGACGTGGTGTTACCTGGCCTGGGTAGTCCCCCTCCAGCGGATCAAAGGTGATACCCTGGACCAAGGGACACCACAACCACGTTATTCCTTAAATTTTGCTAAACAAGAACTGTTTTCCAAAGGTGATATGGCCTGGTCTTGGTTTCCTTCCTTCACAGGATGCGGCATTGAAATGATGAGAAGACTTAATATGTTGTACTAAAGGATGAAATTGTGAATATTACTATTGCTGACATCCAACTGTTGAATGCGGAGCTCCGATAAATTCGTAAATTAAAGTTATATCAGAAAATAGCTATTGAACAGATACAGGCTGTATTAAATAGAATGTGTGAAATGACGATACAATATGAATGTTGTACTTATCTCCGCACAGCTACTGATGATGTACCTGAATATTTTGATGCAATTCTCAAGCACCAAGAGAAAGTGTCCCATCTGGGGTACATTTGGGTCATGGTTTGGCTCAATCCTAAATGCTATTTCCAGGGTAGGGTCCCTGATCCTCATTGGTATACTAATTCTTATCTGTGCACTAACCTACAAATTAGCCATGTGTCTGTGGCCAATCTGCCGTAATTCCTGAAGCCAGAAGATAGGCCCCTGGGGGACACTTCAGATTACCATCCAATGAGCCAAGTAACCCCTACTGATTAAAAATCCTTAATGATTTAGTTAGTTGGCTGGGAGAGGTCATTGTAGACTCTCCGCCAAGAGGAGGGAATGAGATAGCAACTCTTGGGATTTAATTTAGAAATATACTAACACAGCTAATCCGCCATTTTGGTGTTCGCTCAAGGTATGCTACCAACTCCATTTTTGGTTTTAAAAGTCTGCAGTCCCTTTGTGCTCACTAGAGTCAACTAAGTTTGCCTGCTCTAACTAACAGCTAAGTGTAGCCTCAAATAAACCTGATTTCTGCTGACTGAAGAATTATCTCTTCTCCCCCCCAGGTCTTTAACTCTAAGCCATAAAAGTTGCTTAATATATCGAGACAGCAGGAATGCGTAAATCCCATAGCTTGCCATATTTGCTTAGGAAGAATGATTCCTTTTTATGACCATATTGACTAGACAGAGAATACAGAGTGGGCTCAAGGGTCGTTTCTTTGAAGTGAATCTTGCTGACTTGCAAAATGATGAATAAAGTCCAATATGTATAATGAAGGTTGATATGATAAGTGGGAGGGTAACCTGGGGAGGGGAATAAGGTGTGCATTTTTACAAGCCATGTATAAATTCTTTGTCTCTCTGTTGGCTCGCCCCTTGAGTCTTTTTGGGCTAGACCTGACTCAAGGCTCGGTACCGAATAAATGCTTTTCCTGCTTAAGAAGGCCTCCGTCTCCTTTTGTCTACCACCGAGTCACAATCTCCTAACCCGAATTACACCCAGATGGCTGCTTCAGTATTAGATATCGTTCTTTCCGGCAGATTCATAATATATCATTTTTATATGTATACGTCCTGTCCTGCCTGTATATTATGACAAAAAATGCAATAAAAATTGAATTTTTAATCATCTGCAGTGTGTAAAGTGTTTTTTTTTTCACATTTCAGCACATGAGCGTTTGCGGTTATGTTTCCTATGGGGTGCGCTTGTACAAAAATTAGAAATGGGGACTTATTAAATTTTTTGGGGGGAATTATGTGATTCTTAGCAAACGCACACCATAGAAAAAAATCATTAGTGCAGCATCATTGTTCACATTATAATTGAAATGTGAACAATATTGCTGCATTAATAAAAATAACACACAATTTTTTTTTTTTTTATATTTTTTTTTTTACTTTATACCTGGTCATGTTGGGTATCATTCGAAAGGCCATGCTCAGGCCTATCTCCACCAGGGGATTCCGGGCAGCTGGGGATTCCCCGGCTATCTGACGTCATCACGCTATGCGTGAGGACGTCAAGCAGTGAGGGGGACCCAGGGGTGGAGCCGCCATCCAAGATGGCGGCCCCCACCGCAGCTAGGCCGCACTTCGGCGCCACAAGGGGTTAAGTGCGATCCGGTGCCTAAGGGGTTAAAGCCAGGCACCACTTAAAAGGGGAGACTCTTTCCTTTTAAGCCGTGCCTGGCCCTTTTTTTGTGGGACCTCCCGATCGGGAGGGAGAGGGATCCGAACGGATCCCCCCCTCCCTTCCAGGTGATCTCCCGGCATTGCCGGGGGGGTCGCCTGGAAATGACATCATCGCGCGATGACATCATTTACGTCGGGAGGAGCTTGACTTCAGCGTCTGAGGACGCTGAAGTCAGAACGCCGCGGGACCCCGGACAGAAAGGTGAGTATCTCCACCTGGGGTCCCGCAAAGTTGATGACATGTGGGACACGTCTCCTCAGCATACAGCGGGAGTAACTGAGCCCACACGTCGTCAGCAGTGAAGGGGTTAAAAACCTTTTTTTAAACTTTTTGTCCTTGTTTCCTGTCCCCCAGGGCACTACCTGGACCCGGACATTGTTTTTAAATGTTTCTATACATCCTAGAAATCCGCCACTTCACGGACAGGTTATGGGGACCTCCTAGGCACGATATTTGAAGGAATTTTTGGTTTTTATTTTTAACCCATATTTCATGGAAAACTCACTGTCCCTTTAAAACCGTCTTTTTGTCCTTGTTTCCTGTCCCCCAGGGCACTACCTGGACCCCCATACACCTTTTATGGCAAGTATCTAGCATATATGCCCTCTTGCAGGGCACTCTAAAAATCGAATTTTCAGCCCCATTGACTTGTATTGAGTTCGAGTTTGAACTTCTGAAAAGTTTGAGTTCGAATGCGAACCGAACTCGGGGGTGTTGGGCTCATCCCTAATGGTGAGGGGTTGGTGTTGTGCGCATCGGATTTGGTTTGCACTGTGTGATTGTCATGTTCCACTCGCAGGGTGTGAAGGATTTCTCCAGACCGTAAACAAAAGGGAGTGTTTAACCTTTCTCTGTGACCCCTCTGTTACTTTATAACATTAGGAGTGTTTGCTCATGAAATATACATTTTAAAGGCGCAGCTGATTTGTGAAGTTTTGAAAACAAATGGTGTGACCGGCAGCAACCAGAGTAATAAACCAGCGAGCAAAGCGTTATCCAGCGGAATACCCGCACACCCTGACTATATGGAGGAGACCCTAAAAACACACTCTGAATATATAGAGGAACCCCTAAAAACACACTCTGAATATATGGAGGAGCCCCTAAAAACACACTCTGAATATATGGAGGAGACCCTAAAAACACACTCTGAATATATGGAGGAGCCCCTAAAAACACACTCTGAATATATGGAGGAGCCCCTAAAAACACACTCTGAATATATGGAGGAGACCCTAAAAACACACTCTGAATATATGGAGGAGCCCCTAAAAACACACTCTGAATATATGGAGGAGCCCCTAAAAACACACTCTGAATATATGGAGGAGACCCTAAAAACACACTGAATATATGGAGGAGCCCCTAAAAACACACTCTGAATATATGGAGGAGCCCCTAAAAACACACTCTGAATATATGGAGGAGACCCTAAAAACACACTCTGAATATATGGAGGAGACCCTAAAAACACACTCTGAATATATGGAGGAGACCCTAAAAACACTCTGAATATATGGAGGAGACCCTAAAAACACACTCTGAATATATGGAGGAGACCCTAAAAACACACTCTGAATATATGGAGGAGACCCTAAAAACACACTCTGAATATATGGAGGAGACCCTAAAAACACACTCTGAATATATGGAGGAGACCCTAAAAACACACTCTGAATATATGGAGGAGACCCTAAAAACACACCCTGAATATATGGAGGAGACCCTAAAAAGACACCCACACACCCTGAATATATGGAGGAGACCCTAAAAAGACACCCACACACCCTGAATATATGGAGGAGCCCCTAAAAAGACACCCACACACCCTGAATATATGGAGGAGCCCCTAAAAAGACACCCACACACCCTGAATATATGGAGGAGACCCTAAAAAGACACCCACACAACCTGAATATATGGAGGAGACCCTAAAAATACACCCGCACACCCTGAATATATGGAGGAGACCCTAAAAATACACCTGCACACCCTGAATATATGGAGGAGACCCTAAAAAGACACCCGCACACCCTGAATATATGGAGGAGCCCCTAAAAACACCCGCACACCCTGAATTTATGGAGGAGCCCCTAAAAGACACCCACACACCCTGAATATATGGAGGAGCCCCTAAAAAGACACCCACACACCCTGAATATATGGAGGAGCCCCTAAAAAGACACCCACACACCCTGAATATGTGGAGGAGACCCTAAAAAGACACCCACACAACCTGAATATATGGAGGAGACCCTAAAAATACACCCGCACACCCTGAATATATGGAGGAGACCCTAAAAATACACCTGCACACCCTGAATATATGGAGGAGACCCTAAAAAGACACCCGCACACCCTGAATACATGGAGGAGCCCCTAAAAACACCCGCACACCCTGAATTTATGGAGGAGCCCCTAAAAGACACCCGCACACCCTGAATTTATGGAGGAGCCCCTAAAAGACACCCGCACACCCTGAATATATGGAGGAGCCCCTAAAAATACACCTGCACACCCTGAATATATGGATGAGCTCTTAGAATGAGACAAAGTTGGGATTTGGCTGTAAATTGAGGGACTGTTCCTCTAAGCAGGGCCTCTTGGCTGGTCTGGAGTAATGAGAGGTTTCCCTCAGCTCAGACTGATGGCGGGAGAGGACACACCCTGCAGGCTGTGCAGCTGATGTGTCTCCTGTGAGGAGGAGTCAGGCTGCTGTTTCCTCTGCGCATTAGTGTCAGGCTGCTGCTGCTGCTCAGGAGAGGAGAGGTACCCAGGCACAGCCAGTCACTGCACACCCACAGCTGCCAGCTGACCCAGAGCCAGGGTGCCAGTCCTGAGGAGGGATTCTCTCTACCTATTTCCTTTGAGGACTGCCAGGAGAAACTCAGGATCCTCCCCTCCCCCCCTTGCAGGATCCCATACTTCTTCCAGTGACTGACCCGTCCTCTCCTTTGGGCTACTTGCTGGGATGATTGGACTAGCCTGCAAAGTAGTCCATGACAGGGCTGTGGCCAGTGGCTGTGGCACCCATGAGAAGGCCAAGAAATATCTCGACCAAGACTTTGAAGCCCTCAGGGATGAGTGCCTGCAGTCTGGCACCCTCTTTAAGGACCCCTCATTCCCTGCCATCCATTCAGCTCTGGGATTCAATGAGCTGGGACCCAACTCCTCCAAAACACAAGGAGTGGTGTGGAAGAGACCCACGGTGAGTGTGAGTCACCCTGAGGAGGGTGCAGCCCTGTGCCTGCCAAAAGGTCTTAAAGGGGCAGTGCCCACATTACAAAGGATGGAGGCAAGAAAGTAATACAAAGGTTTAACGGTTGTGTGTGTGGATCTGGCATTACTATGGGTAATGGTGGGGGTGTTATGAGAGTGCTATGGGTAAGGGGGAGGAGTATGAGAGTGCTATGGGTAACGGGGAGGAGTATGAGAGTGCTATGGGTAAGGGGGGATGAGTATGAGAGTGCTATGGGTAAGGGGGGATGAGTATGAGAGTGCTATGGGTAAGGGGGATGAGTATGAGAGTGCTATGGGTAAGGGGGGATGAGTATGAGAGTGCTATGGGTAAGGGGGGATGAGTATGAGAGTGCTATGGGTAAGGGGGGATGAGTATGAGAGTGCTATGGGTAAGGGGGGATGAGTATGAGAGTGCTATGGGTAACAGGGGAGTAGTATGAGAGTGCTATGGGTAAGGGGGAGGAGTATGAGAGTGCTATGGGTAACGGGGGATGAGTATGAGAGTGCTATGGGTAACGGGGGAGGAGTATGAGAGTGCTATGGGTAACGGGGGAGGAGTATGAGAGTGCTATGGGTACGGGGGGAGGAGTATGAGAGTGCTATGGGTAACGGGGAGGAGTATGAGAGTGCTATGGGTAACGGGGGAGGAGTATGAGAGTGCTATGGGTAACGGGGGAGGAGTATGAGAGTGCTATGGGTAACGGGGGAGGAGTATGAGAGTGCTATGGGTAAGGGGGGGAGATGAGAGTGCTATGGGTAACAGGGGAGTAGTATGAGAGTGCTATGGGTAAGGGGGGATGAGTATGAGAGTGCTATGGGTAAGGGGGATGAGTATGAGAGTGCTATGGGTAAGGGGGAGGAGTATGAGAGTGCTATGGGTAAGGGGGAGGAGTATGAGAGTGCTATGGGTAACGGGGGAGGAGTATGAGAGTGCTATGGGTAACGGGGGAGGAGTATGAGAGTGCTATGGGTAACGGGGAGGAGTATGAGAGTGCTATGGGTAACGGGGGATGAGTATGAGAGTGCTATGGGTAAGGGGGGATGAGTATGAGAGTGCTATGGGTAACGGGGGATGGAGTATGAGAGTGCTATGGGTAAGGGGGGATGAGTATGAGAGTGCTATGGGTAAGGGGGATGAGTATGAGAGTGCTATGGGTAACGGGGAGGAGTATGAGAGTGCTATGGGTAAGGGGGAGGAGTATGAGAGTGCTATGGGTAACGGGGGAGGAGTATGAGAGTGCTATGGGTAACGGGGGAGGAGTATGAGAGTGCTATGGGTAACGGGGGAGGAGTATGAGAGTGCTATGGGTAAGGGGGAGGAGTATGAGAGTGCTATGGGTAACGGGGAGGAGTATGAGAGTGCTATGGGTAAGGGGGAGGAGTATGAGAGTGCTATGGGTAACGGGGGAGGAGTATGAGAGTGCTATGGGTAAGGGGGGATGAGAGTGCTATGGTAACGGGGGAGGAGTATGAGAGTGCTATGGGTAAGGGGGGATGAGAGTGCTATGGGTAACAGGGGAGTAGTATGAGAGTGCTATGGGTAAGGGGGGATGAGTATGAGAGTGCTATGGGTAAGGGGGGATGAGTATGAGAGTGCTATGGGTAACAGGGGAGTAGTATGAGAGTGCTATGGGTAAGGGGGAGGAGTATGAGAGTGCTATGGGTAAGGGGGAGGAGTATGAGAGTGCTATGGGTAAGGGGGGATGAGTATGAGAGTGCTATGGGTAAGGGGGAGGAGTATGAGAGTGGTATGGGTAATGGGTATGAGCAGTGCGACTCGAGGAACAATCTATTGGGGGCACTTAAGATACCGCAGTCAAAACTGGGGAGGCGCTAATAATTTTCGCCACTGAAAAAATAAATATATATATATTACACTAAGATTCCATATTCCCAGAGTAATGAGATGCAATGATACCTTTTTGTTGTATTAACCTGACAGACAAATTCAATGTTTTGCCGCAATTAAGCGGTTTTCGGTGACTATTCACTAAATAGGGAATTCACCAGCTTTTCTGCTAAATTGATTCCCCAAAATGTGACAAAAAGCAAACGATCTAAAGATGAATTGGCCCTTTTAGATTCTAACTTCCATAGTAACCACAAAATGCCATAAAACCAGGGAAATACAGTAAAAATGAACAGTGTGGCATGTAGCTTATATATTAACCCCTAAAATGCCATAAATCGAGGGGGAAAACATTAAATGAATACAGTGTGGCATGGAGTCTACCCATTAACTAGGGATGCACCGAAATTTCGGCCACCAAAATTAATGGCTGAAAATGGTGGTTGAAATGGAATACTCAGCCGAAAAAAAAATCGGTCGAAAGTTTTCCTTTCAAAAATGGGGCCTGGAGGCCCGGCTGAGCCTCCAGGCCCAGGTGACGGATTTTGTGGGGGGGGGGGGGGTGAGAACATTGCACATACTCACCTACATCGGCCAGGAGTCCTCCAGTGGTGGCAGTGTCCTCTCTCCGTTGGTCGCCGGGATGATGTCACGGAAGCCTTTGACCCTGGAAGAAATCTGTGACGTCATCCCGGCGACCGACACAGAGAGCGCGGACACTGGTTGCAGGAGGACTGCCACCGCTGGAGGAGCTCAGGGCCAATGCCGGTCAGTATGTGTAGGCAACATACTCCCCTACATCCTCCTACTTTGGCCCTGAGCTCCAGCGTTGGCAGTCCCATGGTGACAGTCCTCCGGCAGCCAGTTCCCGCTCTCCGTCAGGCGCAGGGATGATGTTGCACAGGCGGACGCCTTTGACCCTGCTGTGTGCAGGGTCAAAGGCTTCTAACACTGCGACGTCATCCCTACGTCTGATGGAGAGTGGGAACCGGCTGCTGGAGGACTGTCACCACGGGACTGCCGACGCTGGAGATCAGTGCCTATCAGCCATCCGAACCTGGGCCTGGAGGCCCGGCCAAGCAGCCTGCTCGGCAGGTTTTTTGGGACCAGGCGAGTCCCTGGCTCAGCCCGGCCTCCAGGCCCAGGTTCTAATGTCTGATTTTTTGTTTTGGTATTGGTTTTCGGCTGACCCGATCCCGAATTTTCAGTATCGGCCAGAAATTTCCATTTCGGTGCACCACTATCATTAACCCCCTAAATTGCCATTAATCAAGGGAAAACAATAAATGGATACACTGTGTCAGGTTCTTGAACAGTGCCTTGGCAGCCCCCTTCAAGTATTGTGCATCTGATCTGTGCCTGCACTTGAGGGCAGCTTCATTCCTGTGCTGCTAATTTCCAGCGCTGAGATCCAGCACATATTCAGTTAAAACACACACATCGTAGGTCACATGACTTACCTTAATAAAGGGCCACGCCCTCTCTCCTCCTTGCTCCAGCATTTCCAAACCACTACCAGTGAGAGAGGACCTATGCTGTGGCTCTCCTGCATTATCCTGAACCCCAAACCTTGCCGTCCTTACCAGCCGTTCCTGTGTCTCCAAACCCTCCAGTATCCAGTGTGTCAAAGATCCCATTGTCCTGGTTTGTTTCCGGCTTCCCTATTGTCAAGCCCTATACGTGTCCTGTTCCTCACTTCCAAACCTATTGTTCTGCTGCTACCTGCAGCAACTCACCGCTCACCCCTGTACTGATGCGTCACCGCATCCCGGACTCCGTATCCTGCCACCTCGATACCACCCTGGTACAATACCTGACAATGAGGCATGTAGCCTATCCATTAACTTCTAAAATGCCACTAAGGGAAAACATGAAATGAATATACTGTGGGGCATGCAGCCTATCCATTAACTCCTAAAATGCCATTAATAAAGAAAAAAATAAAATGTATAATGTGAGGGATGAAACCTGTCCATTAACCCTTAATATATAACTAAACCAAGGCAAAAATGAAAGTAAAACACAATGTAATATATAGTCTGACCCTTAACCCTGTCACTGCTGAGCCATTTCCACCCCGTGAAAATTTTTCGTTAGGTTTTAGATTTTTTTTGTGATTACTGAATATGGTCATGCTGGGTATCATTGGAAAGGCCAGACTCTGCCCTTTCCAATGTCACCTCGATTGATCATGTACTATGCACGGGCCAGAGATATCATGGTTCTAAAATGTGGGGGAAGGTGGATGCTGATCCCTGATTGGGGGGGGCAAGGAATAATCTAAGGGTGGCAATTGCCCCCCCTGGCCCCACTAGAGATGCCTATGGGTAACGGGGGGGGGGGGTGTATGAGAGTGCTATTGGGTATGTCCAGACACTTAATGTATCATTGTGCTGATGTGTAGGATGTGAGAAGTGCTGTTCAGCAACATTACCAGTTCATATTCCGCATTATAAAATCAATATTTTCAGTAGAAATAACTCCACCAGTAATTGCCTTTGTTCAGCACAAGTACTCTGCATACTGCAGGGCAGCACTTCTTTTAATGCAGCATGTTAATGAATTAAAGGGCCAGTACCACCAAAAAAAGAAATGTCCTTATTGTGTTTATTTGATGTTGCTGATATCTTACATGTGTTTGTTTTTCTCTTGTATGATAATATTTATCATACAGATAAGATAATATTTTCCTCTATATGTCTTACTGGGTGCATCCATTGTGTGATCTTTTCCTCCTATATGTGTTACTGGGTGCATCCATTGTGTGATATTTTCCTCTATAGGTTTTATTTATTTATAAAGCATTTTACCAGGAAGAATACATTGAGATTTCTCTGGTTTTCAGTATGTCCTGGGTTCAAGAACATTGAATTGTTACAGAAATACAAAGTAGTAAAATGCAAGATATTAACACAAAACACAAATATACAGATTAACAGAAAATAAATATGTAGGAAATATAGTTACTGTGTTACATGTTAAGGCTAGGGTCAGACTAACGCATTTTTCGCGTTGTCCGTGAAAAAGTGCGTTCGAACGAATGGACGCATTTTTTCACGGAATACGCGATAGCGGTCATACGATGCGCATTTTCGTCCGTGATTTTGTACGGATCATCAATAAAACCCTTTTTGTGTCTGGACGTTATGTTAGCCAGACATTAGCAGCGTCTGACGTCTCCTAATCACGCACACACGCCGCTAGCGGACGCAGCGCACTCTGTACGTCCATACTAGCAGTATCACGTTCTCGAAAAAATGCGTTCGTTTGCCACTTGCGTTGCGCAGCCGCACTTTTGTGCGGCCGTTCTTCGTATGCTGCCCGGCATTGGACGTCATTTGCTGCTAGCACGGCCGTGATTTAGGCTAGGGTCAGACTAACGCATTTTTCACGTGCGTTTAGCCGCACGAAATTACGGCCGTGCTAGCAGCAAATGACTTCCAATGCCGGGGAACATACGACGAACGGCCGCACGAAAGTTCGTCTGTGCAACGCAAGTGGCCAACAAAACGCATTTTTTCGAGAACGTCAAACCGCTACTACTGACGTACAGAGTGCGCTGCGGCCGCATAGCGGTGTGTGTGTGTGTGTGTGTGTGTGTGATTAGGAGACGTCAGACGCTGCTAATGTCTGGCTAACATAACGTCCAGACACAAAAAGGGTTTTATTGATGATCCGTACAAAATCACGGACGAAAATGCGCATCGTATGACCGCTATCGCGTATTCCGTGAAAAAATACGTCCATTCGTTCGAACGCACTTTTTCACGGACAACGCGAAAAATGCGTTCGTCTGACCCTAGCCTTAGTGCTGCTAAACGCACGTTATTACTGCGTTAGTCTGACCCTAGCCTTACAGGTGCATTCTGTATTGAGGTATGTTAATAGAGATCTCTTAAGGGACTTTAGACTGGGGGAAGATTTGATGGCGTCTGGGAGGTTATTCCATAATTGCGGTGCTCTGTAGGAAAATGAGGATCGAGACACTTTCTTTTTGTATTGTGGTATTGCAAGTAAGGTGCTGGTCCTGGATCGGAGGTTATAGGATGAGGGAAGCAGCCTATTCAGGTAGGGTGGTAGCTTCCCATAAAAGCTCTTAAACACCAGGTTGGAAAGGTGAAGGGTGCGTCTAGAATCCAGTGACGGACAGTTTAGTTCTTTTAACATGTCACAATGGTGGGTCATGTAGTTACATTGTAGCACAAAGCGACAGAATGAGTTATACAATGTAGTAAGTTTATGAAGGTGCGTTTGCGGGGCAGCTGCATACACTACATCTCTGTATTCAATAGCTGGCATAAGCATTTGTTGAACAATCTGCTTTCTTACCGCGGGGTTCAGGCAGGATTTGTTTCTGTACAAGGCACCTAGTTTGGGGTAAAGTTTAGATGAGAGTTTTTCGATGTGGGGCCAAAGGATAGATTTGGGTCTAACCACATACCTAGATATGAGAGAAGTGACTGTGGTCAGCGTGCCATTTGATTTTGTCCTGACACATAGATGGGGTGTTTGCAATTTGTGTAGTTTAGGTGCTGTTCCAAAGAGCATTGTAACAGTTTTGTCAGTATTTAGAATAAGTTTGTTGTTTGATCCACATTTCTACCTCCGTGAATTGTTCTTTCAGCACGGCCTCCAGCTGTGGGAGATCTGGTTTGCTGGTATAGATCAGTGTCGTCTGCATACATGTGTACAGTTGAGGCTTTGCAGATGTTAGGCAGATCATTTATGAATATTGTGAAATAGCAGGGGGCCGAGTATCGAGCCTTGGGGTACATCGCACGTGACTGAGAGGGGGAGGGAAGTGCTGTCAGAAATGGACACATATTGCGACCGATCAGACACGTATGATTTGAAACCAGGTTAGCGTGTAATCACCAATACCAGAGTTTTTACATTTTTGTAATAAGATGCCAAGGCCTTTGACACAGTAGACCATGGCAAAACCAAGGAAGATGCTCCAGTTAGGTTTCCTTGTTCCATGCCAGCCTGGATATCATTGCAGACTTTTAAAAGGGCAGTTGTGGTTGAATGATTTGGACGGAAGCCGGATTGATCTGGGGTTAAATAGTTCCAATACTGATAGTAATCGCTCAATTGAGTGTAAACACATTTTTCCAGGATTTTTGACATTACAGGAAGCAATGATATTGGACAGTAGTTGGATTCCAAAGTATTGTCACCACGTTTATGGATAGGTACCACTCTTGCAGTCTTCCAGAGTTTGGGTATGTATCCAGTCGCCAGTGATTCATTGATTGGGGTTGCGACAGGTTTTGCAATTGCTGGCGCGCTGATATTCAGCAGCATTGCTGGGATTTGGTCAGGTCCTCCTGACTGGTGTTTCATTTTTTGGTTACAGATAAGTTTAGTAATTGCACTGACAGGCACCGGTCTAAAACTGAATTTCCCTTTGATACAGAGTCTTTGCACAGTTGGTGGGGCCTGACCGGTGTGCTACCTTTCTGAATGTGTTTCAATTGCTAGCTTAACAATCAGGGTGGTGGCACATCCAACAAAATAGTTATTAAAGGCATTTGCTAGATCTAGGGGGTGTTGCAGGGTTTGGTTGTTTACTTTGACAGCAGCCGGCTGGGAGTGGACAGGGGTGATTGTATGTTACTTATGATTTTCCAAAAATTTCTCGGGTTTGATATGTTATTGTTTTAGATTTTCATTGAAGTATTGGGCTTTGGCAATTTTTGTTTTGCTTTGTGCACGCATTCTGGCATTTTCGGTATTCACAGTGATCGTTCATGGATCCAGTACTTTTGAAATTTGACCAAAGTGAATCTCTAAACTGGTACATTTGTGAGGTCAGCTGTAACCCAGGGGAGATGTGCCCCTTTGACTCGCACTTTACGCAGCGGGACATGGGCATTCCAGACTTGTAGGAGCTCTGACTGAAAATATTCAATTGCACAGTCCAGGTCTGGGATTAGGCTGTCACTGGGTGTATCCGTTGTGTGATATAGAGGAAAATATGTGTCACTGGGTGCATCCATTGTGTGATATTTTGTGTTGTTAACTGCCCCCCCCCCCACAGTATCTTTCCATCACTTGCTCCTCACTGTGTGGCTTTGGCCATAGAATAGAGTGAATGGGTCAGTCACTGACTCACATCATTGTATTGTGTGGGATGTACTCAAAGGACATCACCCGGGGGGGGGGGGTAGATTAGAATGCCTTTTAAACTCCCTGTCGTATCCTATTCAGCTGCCGGCTCTTATCTCAGGTAGCCTGGATAGAGATAGTCCCCAGTCTTCTCTAAACATTCCCTCCTCCACCTCATTAACTGGTAAATACTGTAGATTAAAAATACAAGAACCACAAAGCAAACCTTTTGCACAGATTATGGTAAAAATCCAGAAAATGGAAACCGGAGATAAAAACCTTAATTTATTTTTCCTTTTTACATGCAGTTACTTCAAACAAAGAGAAGCCGCACCATGTGTGTTTTTATAATGTGTTTTTATTTGTAATGCACGTGTAATCTAGTTACAGCTTTGTTACTGGTCGTGTCCCTTTTAAGTCAATATTTTACAGGAGCAGCTCGTTGTGATCACGGAGTCGGGGCCGGGGGGGGACTCTCCAGATTCTGGATGGTTTCTAGGGATGTGTAAAATCTATGCGTATGGGTTTGCAGTGCATGAAAAGTGCTTCCCTGCAAAATGTTTAATTGTAACGCGGCTGGGATGGAATTTATTTTATGTTATATTAAGCGCCAACACCTTCCGCAGCGCTGTACAATGGGTAGCAAGACAATGTTACAATACACCAAACGGGCCAGTCAATATGTCACAGATACAGGAGCGATTGCGCTCCCTGTTCCTGTGGGAATTTACAATCTACCTGGGTGGAGGGGTGCGAAACAGAATGGGAGGACCGCAGTGATGAAAATGTTAGGGTCGCCGGGTCGTTCATGGTTTTTCTGGACGCATATAATTTGACATACTTGAAAACGAGTGAAATCTCAATGTATCCTTCCTGGTAAAATACTTTACTAATAAATAAATTCATGCTGATGGGCAAGGCATGAAAAAAGCCACCCCGCAGCATGTAGAACCCATATGCTGCAGGTAGGAAACCTAACGGAATCCCACGTGACCTGCCTTGATTTCCTTTTCATGCATATGAATTAGGGATGCACCGAAACGGAAATTTCCGTCCGAAAATTCGGGATTGGTTCGGATGAATAACAAAACGGAAAATCAGACGAGAACCTGGGCCTGGAGGCTGGGCCGAGCGGGGGACTCGTCTGAACCTGAAGGCCAGCCGAGCAGCTTGCTCGGCCGAGCCTCCAGGCCCAGGTTCGCATGGCTGATTGGTTGCACCTTACATACTCACCTACATCCTCCTACTTCAGTCCTGAGCTCCAGCGGTGACAGTCCTCCAGCTGTCGCAGGCTGCTCGGCCATCCTCCAGGCTCAGACGAGCCTCCGGCTACACATACTCACCTACATCGGCCCCGAGTCCTCCACCGGTTGCACATACTCTCCTACATTGGCCTCCACCGGTGGCAGTCCTGCATCCAGTGCCCGCTCTCTCCGTTGGTCGCCAGTATGACGTCACGAAAGCCTTTGACCCTGGGTCAAAGGCTTTCGTGATGTCATCCCGCGACTGACGGAGAGAGGACAATGGATGCAGGACTGCCACTGGTGGAGGCCAATGTAGGTGAGTATGTGCAACCTGCATCCAGTGCCCGCTCTGTGTCGGTCGCCGGGATGACGTCACGAAAGCCTTTGACCCAGGGTCAAAGGCTTCCGTGACGTCATACCAGCAACCAACGGAGAGAGGACACTGGATGCAGGATAACTGCCACCAGTGGAGGCCGATGTAGGTAAGTATTTGCAACCGGTGGAGGACTCGAGGCTGATGTAGTGGAGTGTGCAACGCTCTCCACCCCACCCCCCCCCCCAACAAAATCCATCACCTGGGCCTGGAGGCCTGCCCGAGCCCCCTGCTTGGCTGGCCTTCAGACTCAGGTGAGCCCTCTGCTCGGTTGGCCCTCTGGTCGAGCCGGGGACTCGCCTGAGCCCGGAGGACGGCCGAGCAGGCAACTCGGCCTGTCTCCAAGCTCAGGCGAGCCCCATTTTCGGCCGATAATTCTCGGTGGCTGAAATTTCGGTGCATCCCTAATATGAATTATACATGTTGCAGGGCAGTAGTTTTACCTGTGATCTCTCTCTGCATGAAATAGTAATATGTGTGCAGGAAAAACATGGCCGATCTGGAAACCCTACCCCAAGTATATTAGATCTTGGTGATGAATGGGTTAAATATTGACAATATTAAAAAAAGATACCCAGAGCATGTGTCTCTGATAAGTCGCCCGTGTCCTGGTTGGTCACAGTTTAACTCTGCAGTAAAGGTTCATCTTTTTGCCTATGGTACAGCCTGTCATCCTCGAGGCTAAATGCCCGGCTGCGGGGACCGCAGGATATAAATATCGGCGCGCTTCCGCCTAAAAGCTTTACAGAAACGCTGGCACGGCAGATACTGAGTTAGAGGAGAGATACATTAGCAATATGGATTTTTTAAAAACTTTTTTTAAGGTCGTAAAACCGCTTGGAAGACATCGAGCGTTTGGCCTGCGATACGACGATGACAAAGTATCTTCTGTGTTTGTAAATACAGTTGTGTTCAAAATTATTCAACCCCCACTGAAATTGAGTGTTTTGGCCAGTTTGACATTGATTTTGATCATTCAGTCATCTTGCTTACAATTAAATCAAAGAGGCACGTGTAGGTCAGACAAATATAACATAACATTTATAATGAAATAACCACAAATGTCTTTTCTGTGCTCACATCATTATCAGTTTTATTCAACCCCCAAGTGACATTCAATCTTAGTACTTAGTACAACATCCTTTCTACAGTTATAACAGCTTTTAAACGTGAAGCATAGCTTGACACAAGTGTCTTGCAGCGATCTACGGGTATCTTCGCCCATTCGTCATGGGCAAAAGCCTCCAGTTCAGTCACATTCTTAGGCTTGTGCACTGCAACTGCTTTCTTTAAGTCCCACCAGAGGTTCTCAATCGGATTTAAGTCAGGTGACTGCGATGGCCACTCCAAAATGTTCCAGCCTTTAATCTGCAACCATGCTCTAGTGGACTTGGAGGTATGCTTGGGATCATTGTCCTGTTGAAAGGTCCAACGTCTCCCAAGCCTCAGGTTTGTGACGGACTGCATCACATTGTCATCCAATATCTCGTGGTACTGAAGAGAATTCATGGTACCTTGCACACGCTGAAGCTTCCCTGTACCTGCAGAAGCAAAACAGCCCCAAAGCATGATTGACCCCCCGCTATGCTTCACAGTAGGCAAGGTGTTCTTTTCTTCATAGGCCTTGTTCTTCCTCCTCCAAACCTAGCGTTGATCCATGGGCCCAAACCGTTCTAATTTTGTTTTATCAGTCCACAGAA
The DNA here is from genome assembly GCA_009667805.1 of Leptobrachium leishanense. Classification (NCBI taxonomy): domain Eukaryota; kingdom Metazoa; phylum Chordata; class Amphibia; order Anura; family Megophryidae; genus Leptobrachium; species Leptobrachium leishanense. The sequence continues at coordinate 355,971,557 of CM019066.1, read as the reverse complement.
CACTATCCCAAAACTTCTGTGGTTTGTCCACATGACTTTTGGCATACTGCAGTCGACTCTCCTTATTCTTTGGAGACCGCAAGGGGGTGCGCCTGGGAGTTCTGGCATGGAGGCCTTCATTACGCAGTGTGCGCCGTATTGTCTGAGCTGAAACTTCAGTACCCACATCTGACAAATCTTTTCTCAGTTCCTCAGCAGTCACACGGGGACTTTTCTCCACTCTACGCTTAAGTTAGCGCACAGCAGTCGAAGTCAGCATCTTCTTTCTGCCACGACCAGGTAGCGTTTCAACAGTGCCCTTTGCCTTGAATTTGCGAATGATGCTTCCTATGGTCTCTCTTGGTATGTTTAACATCTTTGCAATCTTCTTATAGCCATTGCCCTTCCTGTGAAGAGTAATCACCTCTTCTCTTGTCTTCCTGGACCATTTTCTTGACTTCACCATGTTTGTAACCACACCAGTAAATGTCTAGAAGGAGCTGAGTATCACAGTCATTTTAAAGCTGCCTAATTGGTGCTTATTATGCTTTATTGCTGCTCCGTGACATCCACAGGTGTTTTCAATACCTGATTGAAAACACTTGAATGAACCTCTGTTCTTCAGAGTGGTAGTCTTTAAGGGGTTGAATAATTGTGTCAATGAAGAATTCACAAAAGAAACATTTATTACTGTATTACAAAACCAATTGATGTAATTTTAGTTGCATATGGTTCTTTAAAAAGTCCTTGTAGGATTTCATTCTGAATACAATTACAAATGTACACTAAATTCCCTAAAACCCTTTACAGCATTGGGGGTTGAATAATTTTGAACACAACTGTACATTGTTCGATCTATCTTTATCCTCGCTCAAACTCTCCTGCTGTCCCAGTTAGGGTAGCCAGACTGGCCATGTTTTCCTGGATGCATTGAATTCCTGCTGATGGGCAGTGCATGAAAAATGCCACCCTGCAGCATGTAGAAACCATACTCTGCAAGTAAGGAATCCCAGGTGACTTGCCTTGATTTCCTTCCTGCAGCATATGAATTACACATGTTGCAGGGCAGCACTTTTCCCAGAGCTCCCCCTCTGCATGAAATATTAACGTGTCATGTATATTTGTTATTCGGTCTCTCCCATTGTACAGCGCTAAGGAATTTGTTGGCGCTTTATAAATACTTGTAACTGTCCAGGAAAACATGGCCGCCCTAGCCTCGATAACGGGTCCAAACGCAGAACCAGATTGACTTATCGTGCGTTAGGGTTATCCGAAATTAGGGAATCCTATAAAAGCTGTGATTATTGGGGTGTTGGAGCAGGCGTCTGTTCTGTTGTCATGACTTTGAGGTTGGAATATGTTGCTGACGGCTTCTGGAGACTCAGGCCTGTGATCTAATGAAAGCGGAAACAATGGCCTTAAATAAATGATTTTCTAGTAATCCTCCCGGAACGCTGTGTTTGCTAGAAAATTATTTGCCAACGGCGAGTGTTGACATCTTTGCCGCGGTGCTCAGTCAGTAAAGTGTTCCTATTATCTGAATTTTTCCTTTTTTAAAACTTATGAGTTATCATTTTTGTGTGTAATATACAGGTGACACTCAAAAAATTAGAATATGGTGCAAAAGTTAATTTATTTCAGTAATGCAACTTTAAAGGTGAAACTAATATATGAGACTCATTACTTGCAAAGCGAGATAGATCAAGCCGTGATTTGTCATAATTGTGATGATTATGGTTACAGCTCATGAAAACCCCAAATCCACAATCTCAGAAAATGAGAATATTGTGAAAAGGTGCAATATATTCCGGCTCAAAGTGTCCCACTCTAATCAGCTAATGAAGCCATAACACCTGCAAAGGGTTCCCGAGCCTTTAAATGGTCTCTCAGTCTGGTTCAGTAGGAATCACAATCATGGGAAAGACTGCTGACCTGACCGTTGTGCAGAAAACCATCATTGACCCCCTCCATAAGGAGGGAAAGCCTCAAAAGGTCATTGCTTTAGAAGTTGGATGTTCCCAAAGTGCTGTATCAAAGCACATTAATAGAACGTTATGTGTAAGGGAAAAGTGTGGAAGAAAAAGGTGCACAAGCAGCAGGGATGACCACAGCCTGGAGAGGATTGTCAGGAAAAGGCCATTCAAAAGTGTTGGGGACTTTCACAAGGAGTGGACTGAGGCTGGAGTCAGTGCATCAAGAGCCACCACACAGACGGATCCTGGACATGGGCTTCAAATGTCGTATTCCTCTTGTCAAGACACTCCTGAACCACAAACAACGTCAGAAGCGTCTTACCTGGGCTAAAGAAAAACACACCTGGTCTGTTGCTCAGTGGTGCAAAGTCCTCTTTTCTGATGAGCAACTTTTGCATCTCATTTGGAAACCAAGGACCCAGAGTATGGAGGAAGAATGGAGAGGACACACTGCAAGATGCTTGAAGTCCAGTGTGAAGTTTCCACAGTCTGTGTTGATTTGGGGAGCCATGTCATCTGCTGGTGTTGGTCCACTGTGCTTCATTAAGTCCAGGGTCAATGCAGCCGTCTACCAGGAGATTTTGGAGCACTTCATGCTTCCTTCCGCAGACAAGCTTTATGGAGATGCTGACTTCATTTTCCTGCAGGACTTGGCACCTGCCCACACTGCCAAAAGCACCAAAACCTGCTTCAATGACCGTGGGATTACTGTGCTTGATTGACCAGAAAACTCGCCTGACCTGAACCTCATAGAGACTCTATGGGGCATTGCCAAGAGAAAGATGAGACATGAGACCGAACAATGCAGAAGAGCTGAAGGCCGCTATTGAAGCATCCTGATCTTCCATAACACCTCAGCAGTGCCACAGGCTGATAGCTTCCATGCCACATTGCCGCATTGAGGCAGGAATTGCTGCAAAAGGGGCCCAAACCAAGTACTGAGTACATCTGCAGCTTATACTTTTCAGAGGTCCCATATTGTTCTATGTACAATCCTTGTTTTATTGATTGCATGTAATATTCTCATTTTCTGAGATTGTGGATTTGGGGTTTTCATGAGCTGTAACCATAATCATCACAATTATGACAAATCATGACTTGCAATCGGTTGCATTACTGAAATAAATGAACTTTTGCACGATATTCTAATTTTTCGAGTTTTAGCTGTACATACCCTGCCTGGCCAATATAAAGTCACACGATGTAATATTTGGTTGTGTCGCCTTTTGCTGTGATTGCGTCACGCATTCGCCGCGGCATCGTGTGGATAAGCTCGTGCGATGTCACAGCATTTATTGGCGTCCAGAGCGGCATTAAATTGTGGCCAAGATCTTGTATTGATGATGGGAGAGTCGCAGCGCTGCGTAAAGTCTTCTCCAGCACATTATCCCAAAGATTAACCTCAATGGGGTTAAGGTCTGGACTGTGCGGTGGCCAATCCATGTGTCTCATGCTCCCTCAACCACTCTCGCACAATTTGAGCCTGATGAATCCTGGCATTGCCATCTTGGAATATGCCCGCTGTGCCATCAGGAGAAAAAACCCATTGATGGAAAAACCTGCTCATTCAGTATATTCAGGGAGTCACATGTCCTAATTTTTTTGGGCACATAACTTTGTACCAAGACCTGATCACCTGAAGCCACCCCAGATCATAACAGGGTGTGTGAGACCTATAGGACGTGTGTGTGTGTTATTAAAGGAACACTACACTCATCCTGACCACCTTACAGAGTGTGGAAAATGCAGCCCTGCAGTATGGAGAAATCAATATAAAGGAATCCCAGGTGACCTGCCTTGATTTCTTTCCTGCATCATATGAATTATACATGCTGCAGGGCAACACTTTTCGCTGTGCACACCTTTACATGAAATAGTAATGTGCACAGGAAAACATCAAGGCCCAAACAGCAACCCTAAATAGGACACACATGTGCAATCACCATCAGATTGCTGTATGAGGGCGTATTTTGTGTATATATATATATATATATATATAATTAAAAAAAAATATTTTTACACCTCCCTTTCTCGCGGTAATAGAATTTGGCTGCAGTTAATGAGAATGAATGGAGCATCGCGCCCTGAGCCTGTGGATCCCAGTCCTGGAAATGTAACCTCTCATTACTATAATGCGTCTCGCGGGTAAATTGCGCCGCCTCCGGTCACCGTATCCCGGCAGCTGTTTTATTTATAACCCTACATTTTTTCTTGTTTTCTAGAAGGAGTTCAGCATGCGCAGGGCTCCGCTCACTAAACTCAGAGTTGCTGCCAACAAGGACAAATCTGTGATTGCCGAGTCGCACTTGTCAGCGTCGACGAATCTCTTAAGGCAATGTTTCCCAACCCTTGTCCTCAGGTCCCTCTAACAGGACAGGTTTTAAGGATTCCCTTGGGGGAAATGCAGACTGAATCCTGCAATCACTGAGCGGCAAATCATATCACCTGTGCTGTGCTTCACATATCTGCAAACCTGTGTTAGGGGGCCCTGAGCACCAGGGCTGGAAACACTTGAAAATACGAAATGTTGGCTAATGTTCCCAAATCTGCTGGCGCTTTTTCTGGATCAGCCGAACCGACGCTGACAAGTCAGACTGTGGTATCATCTAATTTAAAATAAAAAGTGGTTGGTAGTGAAGGGGTTAATTCTGATAAAACACCTGAACTAGTAAATAATATATATATTATTCCCCCACACCCCCCCCCCATATTCCGGCATGTCTCTCTCCCAACACCTGGACGTATGCAGGGGTCTAGTCATGAAAAAAAGAGAGGGGGCTGTATTTCGGCAGAATTGGAAATCGGTTGCCATAAGATGGGAAAACGCCTCGCTACAGCGGGGTGCTAGATTGGCGTCTTGGCTTGTAATTTCAGGGAGGCTTTTTAGGATACCGGTAGCAGCGTAACGCACCTCTGCAGGTATTCTGTGTCTCGAGTTGCACACAATCGCGCTGTTCCTGGAGGACACAGGAGAGCTGCTTGTTCTGTGTGTCCTTCAGTCTGTGGTGAGCAGAGGCAGAGCGCGCACTCCTATTCTCAGAAGAACAGGTGTGTGTGTGTGTGTGTGTGTGTTACCACTGGAAAAAACAGTTCTGCAATGTCCATAGGCAGCAGACCCTATATATAACAATAGGGAACTTCAGGGGTTAACCTGTAATAAATAAATGGCGTCTTTTCATCCCAATTCTGGGGAGCAGCACAAAGCTTCTAATTGCTAAAACTGGACTTTTATTCTCCTTTTATTAAAACTTCTACCATCAAATACATCAATAAAAAAAATACACAAACCTCCAAAATAAACAGTTTACCGTGTGATTAACCTCCCTGGCGGTCTAATTTTTTCAAAATTTTGTGTCTAAAAGCGTCTCAATTTTTTTTTTTTTTTTTAAAGGAAAGGTGTTTTTGTACATAGTTAGCCTGTAATAATTAGGAATCCCGCACTGAAATCCGTGCAATCAAGAGTCCTTACTCTAAGGTAAAATCATTTATAAATAAATTAATTAATTTAAAAAAAATAGTAAATACACTGAGTCCGATAAAGTTTGAAACACGACATAATAATTTATTATCCCAAAAATAATTATCCAAAATAATGCAAATAAATGATGTACAATAAAATACAACAAAAAACACTGAAATCTGTCTGAGAACAAGGGTGAGATGATGTATGGTCTATTTCTTATCCTGTACTGCCACCTAGTGGTCGTTCATAAACTTTGCCATTTGTATTCAGTGAGTATTATGAATGAAATTTGCTGTGGTCCAGCCCCCTGCATCATGTGACTCGCAGGGAGCCATCCAGGAAGCAGCTCGCCGCGATCACACTGCAGGGACTGCGAGGGAGCCAGGAGGAGGAGAGTATGTATACAGCCCGAGTGTGGCTCTGGGTTACCGTTCGTGGTAGTGAAAGTTAACCCCGAGTCACACTCGGGAATACCGCCAGGGAGGTTAACCGAAAATGAATAACAAAAATCAAGAAATCCAAAACTCGGTTACAGGTACTTCTACAGCGCCAACAGATTCCATAGCGCTTTACAATGGGGAAGCACAGACATAATAAAACATAAGGAACAGACGGCCCTGCCTGTAGGATAATTGTCCTGCTAATACAGCACTTTATACAAGTGCTCAGCCAGACGTCCCGTGAGCTTACAATCTAAGGGACTAAGGCAAGTAAAACAAAAGGGAGCAGGGGGAGTGTGGAGATCATTATCAGAGTGAAAATAGCAGACACTGCATGATGGTAGACCAAGAGCTTGGGCATGATGAGGTTAAACCGAGCGAGGACTGAAGCAGCTGAGAAAAGGAGGCTATATAATTAGGACAGGGGCTGGGCAGGAGGGTGGATGGGGCGGGCAGGAGGGAGGGAGGGTGGATGGGGCGGGCAGGAGGGAAAAATGGTGGTGGAGAGTGACTGTGGATGGAGACAAATACAGAGTTTACAGGGGGTCGCCATTTGTTCATACAAAGTATTTACAACAGGGAGGAGCAGTCTGAGAATCCACACAGAATTAAACTCTCTGCAATATACCCCAATCTCTTTAAAAAGCGAGCACTTACTGCACCACATGCATTTCCATGTTTGTCCACGGGGAATACCAATCATCGGGCCCTTTTACATTCTTCATGCAAAAACGCACACGCATTCGCGCAACGTGTGAATTTTTAAATGTGTTAAATGTGTGTTTTAAAAGTGTTAAATGTTAACGCACGTAAAACAACGCTGGTATTACAATCCTCGCGCATTTTTTCATCCGTCAAAAAAAATAACACGTGTAAAATGGACGCGCACAACGTTGCGTGCAGAAATCAGTGTGCGGACTGTTTTTTTCACGCGATTCAGCCAATCAGAATTAAGAACCACAATTGTCTCACGTTACGTTTTAGGCTGGTGTCAGACGAGCGTAGTGTTCACGTCCGTGATTGGGCCTAAAAGTACCTCCGTGATAGCATGACAGAAAGTCCATTGGAGCCTGACACATGAAGTACGTCCGCACTGAACTGCGGACGCACAACGGCCGCGGCAAACGGACGCAGGTTAGGCAAGAACGTAATACTGCTAGAACGGACGTGCGGAGTGCGCCACGTCCACAACGTCTGCATAGCTTTGTGTGTGAGTGATGGAGCATGGTCAGACGGACTGCATTTATACGTCCAGCATTTTTGACGGACAGAATGTTTTTTCATTGTAATTTATTTTTCCCTCCTACATCCGTCATAAATAACTTCAGTGAAAAAACAGACTGTGTGACCACTACTGCGTCATCCGTACTGACGATGTCCGTACTGCACGGACGTACAGTCCGTAGAAATCACGCTCGTCTGACCCCAGCCTTAGCGCCTGTCAAAGTCAATCTGCGCATATACGCTGCAGCAATAAAAAAAACACGCTCAACTTCTCCGCTTTATAGTTTGGGTATGTGTAGAATGTGTAACTATACGTTGCTGCGTATTTTCTTTTGGGCTGGTGTATTTGGTTTCGGCAGGTTGATAGAATTTGCCGTTAACACCAGCTTTTAGGAGTTGCTGAAATTATGCGCGCAAAGGCTGTGCGTTACAAACTGCGCATAGATTGTAATACCATTTGCGTACCAGCGCACAAACGCATTTGCGCTCACAATGTTAAGGATAGGATGCGCGCAGTACAGTAAGCTCGCACAGCGTTCGCGCAGGTTCACCCGCGGTAGACGTATACGCGCGTTTGTTGCGCTGACATTGTAATATGACGTTCTGCGCAAAGGGATTTGCCCCTCGCGTTAAGTTTCTGTGCTGGTGCAATCGTATGTGCGAAGATTGTAATAGGGCCCAACATGTGTAGGAGCCTCCGCTCCCTCCAAACTGATTAGGTGACAGTTAATAATAATCACCGTGCACCATCCCCGATATATGTATATAATTTCAAGCAAAACAATCCGGGGGGGGGGGGATACATTTTGTTCTTTGGGAATCCTTAATAAATATTCTGATATTTTTTTTTTCTTTCAATATTTTTAACAGAAAATTTAAAAAAATTATGTCTATCTGTCCTGTGAGCAGGTGTTTATGATTTTAATGCATGTAGATGTGTTGTGATTTATTCTTTTTGAGTTCAGTCGATTCTTTCCGGGCTCGGAGCTGTGGCTTCCTTTTTGTGTGGTTGAAATCTTATTGTATGTCCGCTGTGATTTAAAACTTTTTTTTTTTTTTTTAATGTTCCTCCTTGCGTTTGTCTCTTATTTTACAGTATTTTTGGGGAGATCTGATGTGATTTACTCTGTGTGTTACAGGACCTGTGTTCAGAACCCCAGTTCATCTCTGGAGGAGCCACTCGCACGGACATCTGCCAAGGAGCCCTGGGTAAGGACCACAAATGCAGCGCACAGAACTAATGCACATTAATCCTTTATTTATACAGCGCCACATGTTCCGCAGCGCTTTATAAGATCAGTGTACAAGGAGTTGATAGAATATCACACATGGATGGTGACCTGATTCAGGGGGTCCCGTTTCCCAAAGGAATTTACAATCTGAGATGTACAAGTATTTTGTGAGGTAGACACATCCATATCGTTAGGTGTCTCGCCCAAGGACACTCGCTGGTGGCGTCTTCTGAGTTGGATCGAGTCCTCCTTCCATGGTTGTAGAGCAGCGAGCTGGTGGTTAGGTTGAACCCGCTTCTCATTAAGTCGAGACTTGCTTCTCCACAGTTGTATTGGAGGGATGTGCTGAACGGGATTTGACTTGCTCCACCACGGTCGAAGGGCAGAGATGTTACCACTGGACTTCACAGCCGATATTGTGTGCTGGCGAGTATGTACCGTTAGGTGTCTCGCCCAAGGACACTTACTGGAGAGGTGCTCTGGTTGGGATTCCAACCTGTGTCTCCATGGTTATAGAGCAGTGATGTTGCCTCTACTCCATCCAGCCGGCACATAGAGGATCCCTTTAAGCTTTAGTCTATTTAAAATCGAGTTCCACTTCTTTCGTATTTAAATAATTGGGCGGTTGCTGCCGACAGTGTCTGCCCAATTATTAGTTTTTATTTTTTCCATTTTTGGGGTGATTTTACTCACCTTTTTTGTGCCTCGACGCACATTGCTCCTCCTCTAAAGCTTTACTAAACGTTTTGCACTCCTAAGCAACTTGCGCAGCGTTACGGGACTCACACAAGTTCCGCAGCGGCTGCGCAGAGCGATGGATCGGAGCTGCACGCGCATGCACAGATCTGATCCATCGCTGCCTGTCGGATATAATCTCTGCACGTGAATACAACACGTTATATATATTGGACTTATCAGCCAAGCCTCCAATATATCAGGGACTATTATTTCATAAGAAACTTATACGAGACACAAATATCAATCGTTTATATTTCCTATAAATTCTCCTAAATTCTTTTAATTGTCTGTGTTTTGCTTTAAAAAAATACAATAATCAGTAATCGGATAAAAATATATATTCTATATTACGTATACAAAAAAGTTTCAAATCTCATATCATAAACAAGAATTTATAAACCACAATCCATCAGCATATAAAAACTAGCTTCACAATATATGTATCTCCGGTTAGTAACTGCATATATGATATCATTTACCTTATCAGTTAGTAAATATACACAAATGGTTAATAAACCTTTCTGCTTAATACAACATGCATTTCCCAGAAAACCATGTTTAACCAGCCAGTATATATATATATATATTACACATTCTCTATGCTACATGGATCAACAAAAGATGAGCTAATTTAATAAGTAATAAAAACTTATTTAGTGAATCCTCCCCTAATCTCGAGAATTAAACTTCTAATCTTTTGCTTTTTATTTTGTAGTTATATAATTCCTTGCTTATTAATTTTAATCACAGTAATTTCCAAATTCAATATATATATTGGTATCAAAAAATCTCGTTCATTTCTAAACCTAGAGAAAATTGAAAGAAAAACTGTCTTTAAAAACAAAATGGCTACAGGCATCCATTTTAATTTTTCCTTTCTGTAATATACCCGACGTGCCTCTCTGAGAACGCTCGCTGCAGCGATTGGTCTCAGAGGGTGACGTCAGCCGCTCTCCGTGTGTGACATCACTAGTGACCCGCAGCCAGGAAATTAAAAATCCCGGCTGCTGTTGACACTGGGTGGGGTGGAGGAAACTCCTCCAGATCACCCAGCGATTACACCAGATCTGGGGTGGGGGGGGGGTCTCTCCTCGCATCCTGAGTCACTTTAAAATGATAAAGTGTTCTGGATCCCTTTTTTTAAGTCGTTTTCTATACGTTTTCTATTTTTGAGTGTTTTAAAGTATTTTATCAAATCCGTAGATAAAATTCCACATTACGAGGCATTTTATTCATCTGTGTATATCACCGCTCGCTGTTTGGCGTCGTTCAAAGAACGTATCGTTAAGCTTTTAACCCCCCGGGATCTGGTTTAGATCTAGTGACGCAAAAATAAAGCTTTTATGTGTTTTGATCAATTATTAATAAAAATATTGAGCAGGAAAATTCATTTAATATCAATGTAAAAATCCCACCTTTCATTATGAAGATGCACCAATGCCAACAGAGAAAGAAACCTGGGTGTGCGCAGTGAGTGTGCGCAGTGGGGGTGCCCAGGCACACCTTAATTTGAGTGAAGCGGTGCTCTTTCACCTCCCTTGACATTTTACATGTCCCTTATCTGGTTCATGATGGATAACATAAAATCTGACTCTTTCTAATGAAAATGTGCATTTTTGCACAAAATCTTCTAAACCTGAGTTTTCAATTAAAAAATGGTACATTAGGGTGCGCAGCATGGAACGAGCTGCGCGCGCCAGTGGAAAGAAAATATTTCCCGTCATTATCTCAGGGGGGGGGCAGGTTTTAACTGATGCTGTAATGACACGATCAGGGTTATTCAAAGTCACTGCACGTTCGGTGACTTTTCCTTCTCTTCAATTCGGTGCGATTTGGCGATCCCATTTCGGCGACCCTGCGGTGTATTCAGCAAGCACCACAGGGCCGTCGTAGTGCAGGGAAAAGCCGCCGCAACCCGACGAACACTCACCGCAAAACCCGGCGAACGTACAACGAAACCCGCAAAAACATCTGGATTAACCCCGCCGAACACGCCGATCGCAGAGCAGCCGCCGGAAAAAGCCGACACCGCAGACGAATGGAGTGAAAAAAACAAACAACAAACAGTACGCTTGGATGTTTTAAAAGTGAAGATCCAATGAATGATAATAAAAAGGGCTGTTACAGAAAAAAAAAAACGGAAATTTATTTTTTTTTGCAAAAAAATCCCGAAAAATGCCTAAAAGATCCTAAAAAAATCTATAAATAAAACTTTTTACTGCAAAATATTATAATAAACAGTTTATTAGATATTGGATTAAAACGGGAATATTTTTAACATTGAAGCCCTATGGGATTCGCCTGAATAAATCTGTTGAATGAAACCACCGAATGGCAGGGCATTCTGGGAACCTTTCACTGCTGGTTTGTGTTCTCTGAATAGACGAAGCATTGCTTCTCTATGGGGATTTCACTGCCCTCGAACAGGCAACGTATGTGCAGGCAATTCGCCAGGATTTGGCCTATTGCCTGCTCTCTGAATAGCCGAATAGCCAAGAAAAGTAACCGAACGCTGAATTTCACTGTCCGGTTACCTTTCGACCACATTTCATAGAAACATAGAAAAATGTCGGCAGATAAGAACCTTTCGGCCCATCTAGTCTGCCCAATTACATGGATACTTTACCTGGATTTATCTTTTGTTTAGGATAGCCTTATGCCTATCCCATGCTTGCTTAAATTCAATTACTGTTTTGGCCTCTACCACTTCTACTGGAAGACTGTTCCATGTATCCACCACCCTCTCAGTAAAATAATGCTTCCTGATGTTACTTTTAAACCTTTGCCCCTCTAATCTAAGACTATGTCCTCTTGTTTTGCTACTTTGTTTCCTTTTAAATATACTCCCTTCCTCTACCTTGTGGATTCCCTTTACGTATTTAAATGTTTCTATCATATCTCCTCTGTCTCGTCTTTTTTCCAAGCTGTACATGTTAAGATCGGATCTCTTTGGATAACCCTGAATGTTTCACACCATGCCATGATGGGGGATTAGGGGGTCTTGCTGCCTTTTAAGGGACTGTATTTCCAGAATCCAAAATGATGGGGCTTACGGTTTACCTTCAATTTAGTCCCTAATCCTCCATGTTCTCCGTCTCGTCTGACAGTCGTATTTCGGGTTATTATTTTATACTTTACATAGCGACTACAATACAGAAACTGTAGCGCCGCAGGGTAGGGATACATCAATCTGTAAGCGATGGTGAGGATCGCACCCCCACACCGCTTCCCTCGTGCGCTGCTGAAGATTGTGAGGAATCTAAAGCATTCCTGCGTGAGTCACGGATGAAACCTTTCCCTGCCAAGATTACTAATTTTCTGCACAAAAACAGTGTGCATCGGCCGCAGCAGGAAACTAAAAGACAGCTTGTGTGATTTCCTGTTATGTTGGCAGAGAAACAGGCTGGCTCTGTCTGCCCGCACACCTCCAGGCCGCACAGCGTAACGGCGACGCACGTAAAACCACCCAAAACCTCCTCTTACTATAATGCTGCCCTGCAAACCTGGCCTGAAACGCACCCGCCTGCATCTAATACAAAGTATTGATGGCTTTCACAAAACGCTGTGTGTTGAGAAAACATTACGAACCTAGGGATGTGGCTAGAAATACTCACACAGGGCCTTATTCGCTAAACTGCAACTCGTGGGGAATAGGGATGCAAGATCGTTCATGTTATCCCAGGCACGCGTTACTGTTTCGCAGAGGGGAGCATGGGGAAGAGTGCTGCCCTGGAACATGTATAATTCTGCAGGAAGAGATTCAAGTGTGTGGATTATCCATGCTGCAGGGAGACCTTTTTCACGCACTGCCCATCAGCATGAATTAACTATGGGGGTCTATTTGCAACGCACCGACATTGAACACCATTTCAGCTCGCATCGGCGATTCCCTTTCACCGAAAATTCTGGGCATTCACTATTTAATCGAATGGTCCCTGTATTTTGCCGAAATTGGAGTCGCCGAAGCGGTTATCTGACGTCAACGAAAACAACCGACTTGGCATCGGCGAATTCCACCGAACTGGAAAAAAGTCTATTCCGATTCATAGGAGTTTCAACCAATTAAAAGGTCTATAATACAGGAGGGGTGGGGTGGCGCCTATTCCCCTATGGGGCGGCTGCAACCACCAAATGTATCCTGCCTAGCAACATGTATAAAACATAACAAGGAGAAAAATGTCATCTGCGCTTATTCCCATTATACCGTGTGAAACAAAACGCAATTAGAGGCTTTGGTTTCTGTTAATGGCCATTAAATGAGTAAGCTCACCCGTCGAACGTCAAGGCACCTCTAGTGAGGGTGAGTCCTATCCATTAGGGTTGCACCGATACCGATACTAGTATCGGTATCGGTGCCGATACCGGGTACTGCAGGAGTACTTGGTACTCGTGCAATACCCCCGATATTTCCCCCGATAACGGAAGCCGGCATTGAGCCGGCATCCGAGGGGCTGGGGCGGCTGTCCGAATGCTCTATCGGCATTCGGACAGGCCCTGCAGCTGCTCTCTGCGTTCTTTCATACTTACCTTCCTGAGCGACGCCGTGAAAGTCTTTGCGTGTGCGCTCGTTGGAAGGCCCCCCAGCCGTGATCACGTGGTCACACATGATTGCGGCTGGGGGCCTTCCAACGACCGCACGCGCAAAGACTTTACCGGCGTCGCTCAGGAAGGCAAGTATGATCGCAGAGAGCTCCAAGTGAACTGGGGGGGCATATCCACGAGAGCTGGGGGGCATATCCATGAGCTGGGGGGGCATATCCATGTGAGCTGGGGGCATTTTTATATGAGGTCTGTTCTTATTGGAAAACGTCACATGACATAAAATAAAAGTATCGGTACTCGGTATCGGTGAGTACTTGTAAAAAGTATCGGTACTCGTACTCGGTCTTAAAAAAGTGGTATCAGTGCAGGCCTACTATCCATAATGGCCGTTAACAGAAACCAAAGCCTCTAATTGCGTTTTGTTTCACACGGTATAATGGGAATAAGCGCAGATGACATTTTTCTCCTCAATAAAAATGTCCGTTCCAAAATGAGCCTTTTTTTTTTTTTATAATAAAATCGAAAAAGTTATAAAAAAAAGTTTTCTAAAATCATTTTGTTTGGAAAAATTATATATATTTATTTTTGCGCAAGGTGACCCCTAGCGCTTTCTTGGAACTGATATATGAACTCATAATTTTATGGACCGTTCCCCTTCCCTCTTGATGTCTTTTTTTTCTTCTGTACCCTTTCCCCCTTCTCTGCTTTTATTTTGGGAAAACAATAAAAACTTGGATATATCTTAAAAAATGTAAAAGATTTTATATAATTTACATAGACTTCCTTTTCTTTTCGGTAGGATTCAAATAGGAGCGTAAATCAACAAAAATGTAGCAAAAATGTGTCTAAAATAATAAAACGAGTCCTTTAACAAAAAAAAGTCTTTAAAATGCAAAAGGGGTTTCTGCAAAAATTTAAAAAAATAAGTCTAATTTCTTTAAAAATTTATACATTGAAACCTATGGGAATCGCCTCTTTAACCCTTTTCCGCTGTGGGGTGTACTATTCCGTTTCTGCGGCGGGTGGGACGGCATAGCACACCGGCGCCTATGGGCCGAGTAGGGCCCGCCCAACAGCTGTCACTTGACATTCGCTTGAACTCAGGCCGTCCCACTGTCGCATGTCAGTTGTGTGAGAGGGGCCCTCCGCAGCAGCTGGAGAGTACACCCCACCAGCATGAACACTCTCCTGCCAGGTGATAAGGGGTTAAACCTGTCTCATCGAACCACCAAAACTCAAGGCATTTCGATGAAATTTCAGTGCAGTTTGGTGTCGTGTCAATAGACAAAATAATAGTTTCCAATGGGGTAATTTTGGTGCCGCCAAATTATGTCAATTCGCCTGTATTTGGTGAATTGACAGCTTTTGTGAACAGCCGAATTGACCCGAATTTACACACATGGTGTAATTTAGTTCTAACTAGTGGGTTAGTTTAGTTTGAATAACCCCTTGTTGCATTTATTTTTTACTTTAGACAGATTTCTATATATAATTATAAAAATGTTTTTTTTTTTGTATGATGTTCGTCCATCGTGTTCGATGAGGACCTTGACATCTAGCAGGTTGTAGGTTGTCCACGGTGTGTCCGCAGATGGCTGATGAGGCCTATTCGAGCACGAAATGTTCTGCCACACTTCGAGCAGACGTGTGGGTACCCCTGTTGCAACATTTGCAGTTCTGGCTTTGCGAAGTGCTCGCTTTTCTTGTGCTATGGTCGCTCTTCTGTCCTCAAATATCTGGCAGCCTTGGAGGATCAGCGTGCGCCATGTCGATCGATCTTGTGCCAAGATTTCCCAGGAGGTGATATCAATATCCATGGACTTGAAGGAGGCTTTCAGAGTATCTTTGTATCGCTTCCTTTGTCCCCCGTGCGACCGCTTTCCTTGAGACAGCTCACCGTAGAGGAGCTGTTTAGGGATGCGATGATCGGGCATCCTTGCAACATGACCTGCCCAGCGTGTCTGGACTTTCATCAGCAGGGTGTAAACTGATGGCAGGCCTACTCTGGAAAGGACTTCTGTGTCTGGCACCTTATCCTGCCACCAGATCCTGAGAAGTCTGCGGAGGCATGTCATGTGGAAGCGATTCAGTTGCCTAGCATGCCTCCTGTATACAGTCCAAGTCTCACTGGCATACATCAGGGTAGTTGACACTACTGCTCGGTAGACGTTGAGCTTTGTATCAAGGCTTATTCCACGGCGGTACCATACGTTGGTCAATAGTCTGCCAAATGCAAAGCTTGCCTTGGCTATTCTGCAGTTGACCTCCATGTCAATTGTCAATGCGTGGGAAAGGGTGCTGCCTAGGTATGTAAATTGGTCCACTGCTTGCAGCTTTTGTTCCTTCACTGTGATGGTGGGCTCTTGATGTTGGGCTTTCGGAGCTGGCTGATGCATCACCTCGGTCTTCTTTGTGTTAATAAGGAGGCCGAAGTTGTCGCATGCTGCTGAGAATTTGTCCACACTGGCTTGCATTTCCTGCTCTGATCCAGCATTCAGGGCACAGTCATCAGCAAAAAGGAAGTCTCGTAGCACAGTATCCTTTACCTTGGTGACAGCCTGGAGTCTACGCAGGTTGAACAGCTTCCCATCGGTCCTGTATCTCAGGCTAACTCCCAAGGAAGTGTTCTGGAAGGCTTCTGACAGCATAGCTGAAAACATTATGCTAAACCGGGTCGGTGCCAGCACATAGCCTTGCTTGACGCCGTTTGTAACGGGAAAGGCCTCTGAAGCTTCTCCATCGTCCAGTACACAAGCTGTCATGCTGTCATGCCGTCGTGGAACTGACGTACCATTAAGATGAATCTATCAGGGCACCCAAACTTCGACCTCATGCGCCACAGACCTTCGCGACTGACGGTGTCAAAAGCCTTGGTGAGATCTACAAAGGTGGTATACAATTCACGATTCTGCTCTTGTCACTTCTCTTGGAGCTGTCGGGCTGCGAAGATCATTTCCACAGTGCCGCGCTCTTTGCGGAAGCCGCACTGTGTCTCTGTTCCAGGTGGTCAGTCAGGCGGTTCAGCAATACTCGTGCAAGGATCTTGCCTGCGATGGAAAGCAGTGATATTCCTCTGTGATTATCGCAGACTTGTCGATTCCCTTTCCTCTTATAGAGATGTACGATGGAGGCATCTTTAAATTCCTGAGGAAGAGATCCTTGATTCCAGAAAGACTGGAACAGCAGAGTGAGTTTGTCGACAACTACTGTACCGCCATCCTTATAGACTTCCGCTGGAATCACATCAGATCCTGGGGCCTTGCCACTGGACAGCTGGCTGATGGCCTGTTGGGTTTCAGTATTTGTTGGTGGGGCGTCCAGGCTGTGGTTGATATCCACCTGAGGCATTTTGTCGATTGCCTCGTTGTTAATGGAAGATGACCGGTTCAGTACAAGTTGGAAGTGTTCAGCCCACCGCTGTAGGATCCGAGTCTTCTCAGTAATGAGAGTTATGCCATCTAAGGGCTTCGTAGAACCGTTGGGCAAAGTTTCTATCAGCAAATTTCTGAATTTCATCTGCTTTGGCACTCGGCCAAGAGTCCTGCATCTGACGAAGCTTGCTCTGTATGGTCCTGCGAGTGTTGTTGAAGGCATTTTTCTTGGCTATTGATGACGGGTCGTTCTGATAAGCACGTTGAAGGCAGTGCTTCTCAGCAAGTAGGGCCTTGATCTCATCATCATTTTCGTCAAACCAGTCCTGCTGTTTCCTGTGTGAGGGTCCAAGAACCTTCAGTGCAGAAGAGTGCACAATCTCCCGGAAACTTTCCCAATCCTTCTCAGCATTTCCTTCTAATCGCAGCTCTGCGAGTTGGTAGTCAAGATCTTCTGCTAGTGAGGTTGCTGTATTGGGGTTCCTCAGTTTACTGATGTTAATCCGTTTCATCACAGCTTGGTTTCCCGGTGGACGTCTCTTTGGCTTGATGTAAAAGCTTAATTTGGAGATAATAAGTCTATGGTCAGTCCAACAGTCGGCACTCGGCATGGCCTTGGTCACCCTTACATCCTGTCTGTCTTTCCTCCGAACGATGACATAGTCAATAAGATGCCAGTGCTTCGAACGTGGATGCATCCAGGACGTCTTTTTGCGATTGGGCAGGCGAAAGATGGTATTGGTGATGGTTAGATCATGAACGGCACATGTCTTCAGTAGTAACAGACCATTGCTATTACATTTGCCGATTCCGTTTTTTCCAATGACGCCATCCCAGGCAGAGTGATCAGATCCTACTCTCGCGTTGAAATTGCCAAGTAGAATCAGCCTGTCGGTGCGCTTCACGGATGACCGTAGGGCAACGAGAACTTCATAAAACGTGTCTTTTTTACTTCATCCGGATTCGTCATTGTGGGTGCATAGACGCTGATCAGTGTGGCTTGTTTTCCTCTCGGTAGTGGGAGATGCAGTGTCAGGAGTCGGTCGTTCACACCCTTGGGAAGACTGGCAAGTGTGCAGACAAGGTGATTCTTAACCGCAAAGCCAACTCCAGATGTACGGTGTTCATTACTGCTGCGACCACACCAGAAGAATGTATAACCGCCTCCTATTTCTGTGAGCTGACCTTCGTTAGCTAGACGAGTTTCACACAGTGCCGCGACATCTATGATAAATCGTGCAAGCTCTCTGGCGACCAAGGCTGTTCTTCTTTCTGGTCGATCTGCTGAGGGGTTGTCTTGAAGCGTGCGTACGTTCCATGTGCCAATAGTGAGTGCTATCACCTTATGTTTACTTTTTAATTTTGTTATTCGACCGCATAAAATTGGGATCCCCTCCAGCCGCGGTAAACTGGCCAGGGTTCTGTGAAGCAACAATGTTTAGGGCACCTTTTCTAGCCCCTTCCTCTGGCTACGGAGGTGAGCAATCACTCAGGTAGACGCCGAATCCTGCTGTTGCTTCAGTCACCAAGAAAACGACCATTAGACCTGAGCCCTTGTAACAACAATATAAGGGGGTGCTGGGGTGGCAGATGGTGGAGGAGATAACACAGTAGTGAAGTAGTACGGCAGCTATGTCCTCTAAGGGTCTTTCCCAAAACCCAAAAGAAGTACAAATAATGAAAAAAGAAAAGGATGAGAACAGCGCCTATACAATACCCCACAAGATACATTGATGATGTCTTTTTCATATGGAGGGGAACAGAGGATAGCCTTAAAGCATTTATGGACCATTTGAATATTAATGACTGGGGTATTAAGTTGTCGTTCACCTGGAGTACAACTATGCTGTACCTTGGTCTGTGTCTGCTTTATCCTATGTATGGTCCTTGCAAGTAATCCCTGGAACTACACGAGGACAGGACGGGGTCATGAAGAGACCCACTGTGTTCATATTGAGCCTTTATTGTACAGGCTCCACCACATGTGAGTTCATTCCCCCTATGTACTTACCTGATATCAGCGTACAGACATACTGTGCCATATATATGTCTTTTTATTTTTCATGTACCCTGATCATCACCTGTCCATATTGGATTAAAGAACACATAGGGTAAATTGTTCCAGTCATATTGTCCGTTTCATCCACCAATCCTTTTGGGTGCTTTCTTTTGGTGTGCCATTAGCCTCCCACGAATGTGGGGTATTGTATAGGCGCTGTTCTCATCCTTTTCTTTTTTCATTAGACCTGAGCCGCCTGTGTGCAGGTCCGCGGCTACAGCTCCCAGTGTATCCACACCTGCTGCTTCGTCCAGTGGCGGAAGTACCAGGGTTGCAGCATGTGCTGGGGCTGTATATCCATGTGCTGGGGCTGTATATCCATGTGTTGGGGCAGCATATCCATGAGCTTGGGCAGTGTATCCATGAGCTTGGGCAGTGTATCCATGAGCTTGGGCAGAATATCCATGAGCTGGGGCAGAATATCCATGAGCTGGGGGTGTATATCCATGTGCTGGGGGTGTATATCCATGTGCTGGGGGTGTATATCCATGTGCTGAGGCAGTGTATCCATGTGCTGGGGCAGTGTATCCATGTGCTTGGGCAGTGTATCCATGAGCTTGGGCAGTGTATCCATGAGCTTGGGCAGAATATTCATGTGCTGGGGCAGTATATCCATGTGCTGGGGGTGTATATCCATGTGCTGGGGGTGTATATCCATGTGCTGGGGGTGTATATCCATGTGCTGGGGCAGAATATCCATGTGCTGGGGCAGAATATCCATGAGCTGGGGCAGTATATCCATGTGCTGGGGTGTATATCCATGTGCTGGGGGTGTATATCCATGTGCTGGGGGAGAATATCCATGTGCTGGGGCAGAATATCCATGTGCTGGGGCAGAATATCCATGAGCTGGGGCAGTATATCCATGTGCTGGGGGTGTATATCCATGTGCTGGGGGTGTGTATCCATGTGCTGGGGGTGTGTATCCATGTGCTGGGGGTGTGTATCCATGTGCTGGGGGTGTGTATCCATGTGCTGGGGGTGTGTATCCATGTGCTGGGGGTGTGTATCCATGTGCTGGGGGTGTGTATCCATGTGCTGGGGCTGTGTATCCATGTGCTGGGGCAGTGTATCCATGAGCTTGGGCAGTGTATCCATGAGCTTGGGCAGAATATTCATGAGCTTGGGCAGAATATTCATGAGCTTGGGCAGAATATTCATGTGCTGGGGCAGTATCCATGTGCTGGGGCAGTATCCATGAGCTGGGGCAATATATCCATGAGCTGGGGCAATATATCCATGAGAATATATCCATGAGTTGGGGGCAAATATATCCATGAGTTGGGGGCAATATATCCATGAGTTGGGGGCAATATATCCATGAGTATATATCCATGGGGCAATATATCCATGAGCTGGGGGCAAATATATCCATGAGCTGGGGGCAAAAATATCCATGTGTGAGCTGGGGCAATATATCCATGTGTGGCCTGGGGGCAATATACAGTATATATCCAGCTGGGGGCAATACTATCTTTTTTTATATTGCAGGAAAAAAAAAGTAAAAATGTAGATCTTTTTTTTGGGGGGTTGGGGGGGTCCCTTCATGGATTCTTGCACCGGGGCCCTCAGGTATCTAGTTACGCCACTGGCTTCGTCGCTCGCCCATCGCCACAGGACTTTGAAGTGGGGGGGGGGGTGAGATGTCAAAACTTGCGCGTGAATTGGATTAAAGTGAGGGAGAGGTGCGCATAGTCAGCCTCACTCTCTCTTCCCAGATTCCATCTTGCTCCAATGGCAGGACAATAGCCGAGACAGTTGGAGATGGGCTGGGCGCAGTGGTTGACCAGAGCGCCTTCCGTGTCTTGCCATGCTCTTAGCATACCACATCACTTGCAGAGACCGCCTTCATGACCGTTGACCTATTCTAGTAGGTTCATCCATTCAATCCGCCGGAATCTGTCTTCACATGCTTGGGATAGACAAGTCCCTAATCTCACCGAAGGTCGATGACCCAACGGCTACTCTCTACCTGGTTTAGCCCGCCTGTCGAAGCTGTCGCCCGAGGTGTGGCCGCTGTGCATGCTACAGCTACTAGAAGCCACAGGTGATAGCTGAGCGACAGGTGGGGACCAAAGGTGGAGGAGCTGTCCTAAAAGGACACGACCAGCCCTACACCAGAGGTGCTACCCCTCCCTGTACACCCCCATGGGGGTGTATACGACCCCATCATATGGGTGAGAAACTGTAACGTGAAATGTCTTGCCAAAAAGACCATATAAATGTCATCATGACATGGGGTCGGCAACCTTTTGCTCATTATGTTGACAGTGCATCATGGAAGATGTGGTTCCAAAACCTCTGGAGAGCCGAAGTTTCCGATTTTCCCCCCCCCCCCCCGGTGTGTAGGTTGCTGTACTATGTCCAGCGCAGGTCGGCCATGTTTTCCTGGACACACACTATGATGCCGTGCAGAGGGAGAGCACAGGAGCCGCCCTGTAACACGTGTAGTAATTCCATGTTTCAGAAGGGAAATCTTTTACCTGATCCTTGCAGGTCCCCGGAGTTCCCTCTGTGACTTCTCACCTGCAGCATATGGATTCCACATACTGTAGGGCAGCACTTTTCGTGCCATACCCATCAGAATAAATGACTTGTGTCCCAGGAGCACAATCTAGTAACCCTAGATCAGCGATGGCTAACCTTGGCACCCCAGATGTTTTGGAACTCTATGTTCTATGATGCCCAGCCTGCCTTTAAAGCTGTCGGAGCATCATGGAACATGTAGTTTCAAAACATTTGGTGTGCCAAGGTTCACATCACTGCCCTAGAGGAACTTGGCAGAGACCTTTTTAAAGTTCTCCTATCCAAGGTACAATGCATTTCCAGCCCAACAAGTTATCTGTTTTTACATGTGTTCTCAAAGGGTATTATTCGCTAAATTGCGACACATTGGAGTAGGCCTTGGTTCAGACTTGCGGAGCTCCAACAAGCATGATCTGTGATTCAAGAGGAAAGGAAACTGGTGCGACATGTGGCAAGAAACCGGTCCTGTGGGTTTTGCGAGCCCTGCTTGTAGGCTCACGGGATAAAGGGGAGCGGGACAGGCAAGAAGCAGGGAAGGGTGTGACTGATTCCACAGGGGAGACGTGCTCCTGATGAAGGGTAGATATTAAGGAGGTTATGCACCGGTGGTGAGCTGGGGAAGAAATAAAAGTGAAAAGCACATTTTAGGTTAAAATACTGTAGAAAAACTTCCATCAGTTTCAATGTTTTGGCCATAAATGATTAAATTTCTTTTTAAATCCCCATTTAGTGAATAATCCTGATCCAGGAGTACATAATGATCAACCAAGCTCCATGGCTGCAGGAAGGGTTAATTGTGTATTTGCTGCCCCTGTGCTTTCTCCCTGGCTTTGTGTCGCGTGTAATACTCGTTACTGCTGTATGCGTTGCCTAACCCCATGTTTGCAGCCGAGGAGAGGCGTGGAGGTCTGCAAACGAACTCGTCTGCTCCATGAGAATTCTCAGGTGGCAGCGACGTACATGTGACGTACACGCGTGCTGTAACCATTTGTTACAGAAAATAATTAAAGGTGAGATTTGGTCGAAACCTGTTCTTGTGTCTTTACAAGCCCTGAATGATTTCAGCAAAAGAAAAGTCACTGAACGGATCACACAAACTATTACTTTATTTGCATTAAAAACTAATTCCTTGTATGTTTTTAGGGGATACATACAATTCTTACACGCTGCACATTACTGTGAGTTTTATTGCTGTGCAGCTCTGTGATGCAGTAATGCGCAGTGTGTATAAGCACATCAGAGCTGCACAGCAATAAAAAACTCTCAGTAATGTGCGTTGTGTATGAGTGTGTAATAGAGCTCTACACCAATAAAACTCACAGTAACGGGTTGGGTGTATGAACATATCACAGAGCTCCACAGCAATACACACTGCACATTACTGTGAGTTTTATTGCAGTGTAACTCAGTGATACGCTCATACACACTGCACATTACTGTGAGAATTATTCCTGTGCAGCTCTGTGATACGCTCATACACTACGTGCGTTACTGTGAGTTTTATTGCTGTGGAGCTCTGATACACTCATACACACCGCACATTACTGTATCACAGAGCTCCACAGCAATAAAACTCACAGTAACGCACGTAGTGTATGAGCGTATCACAGAGCTGCACAGGAATAATTCTCACAGTAATGTGCAGTGTGTATGAGCGTATCACTGAGCTACACTGCAATAAAACTCACAGTAATGTGCAGTGTGTATTGCTGTGGAGCTCTGTGATACGTTCATACACCCAACACGTTACTGTGAGTTTTATTGGTGTAGAGCTCTATTACACACTCATACACACCGCACATTACTGTATCACAGAGCTCCACAGCAATAAAACTCTCAGCAATGTACGGTGTGTATCAGCGTGAGTTTTATTGCTGTGCAGCTCTGTGATGCGCTCATACACACCGCCACATTTTTCCAGTAAATCTGCTGTTGTAGGAAGACTGGGTGCTGGTCTTTTTTTTTTTTTTTTATTATTTAAATGTGGACTAGGTGCTCTGTGTTGTGGTTGGTTAAGGCCTCTGCGTGGTGGTCATTCGCTGATGTTTCACGCTGTGTCCCAGACCTCTGCTTTATCCGGTCAAGTGACAGTTTTGCAAGTCAAAACGGAAGCAAATAAAAACTAAATAAACATATTTTAGGATCTTAAATCTGTTCTATTTTTAGTTGTATATCTGTGTACACTGGTTTCTGTATGCGAGAGATACACCTTATCTCTGCTACAAAGCCACGGTGTGACATAGCATTGATTTTAGGGTTCTGTGTAATAACAGATCCAGGATGCATAAAAGTGAGACGGATTCCATTTGCATATCTTACCCAGAATTCCTTGCTGCATATGGGGAATGTGGCACAGGAGCTCTGGGATGCAATTCATCGAATTGCTGTGATGTGCATGTGGCTTCTGCCATATATATATTTATTATCATTTTTGTTTGTATACGTGTTCTCCCTGTGTTGTGTGTTTTATTATTGTTTATTATTTATTAATATACTCTATATTCCTTGAAGCTGTGAGCCTCCTAATCCACACAGAGAATGTGCAGGGGTTGTATCCCAGCCTGAAATAACAACATAAAATCATTACGTGCATAACACACAATGTGCAAGGGGTGTGAATGGTTTCCACACCCGATACGAGGCTGCAGATACTGACTCAGCCTTTGTGTTTGGGCCATTCAGTCCTAAGGGCCGCACTACAATAAATCCTCTTCTCCTGTTACGCAATATGCCTTGATCTTTTGTTGATACAGTGTATCCGATATGAAAGGACACGGCTGTAGGGACAGGTGTGGTAGTGTGTTTTGTTTTTTTTCTTTCTTGGAAAGTTGCATTAATGTTTTTAAAAATCTTTCCTGGCAGAGATCCAGAATCTTGTTGTAGGCGAAACCTTCCATTAATTACAATGGTGATTGCAATTTATTATTCTAATTTATTTAAATAATTTTTCTCATTTTTTTGTGTTTGGTCTGTATCCATATCATCTGAATCCCTCACAATAAGCCTGTGTGTATTGCTGCGTGACTTGCCGCGCGATTGAGTCTGTTTTTTGTTTATATGCACACTTGCAATTCATGAGAATAAATAAAATAAATCGCAAGCAGAGAAGCAAATTACACCCCCCCCCCCCCAATCAATCAAATCGATCATTCCCATACAGGTTTCCTCTGCCTTTTTATAGCTAGGGATTGTGGGTATGGACATGCAAATGATAAGATCAGTGAATACCTTTTTAATCCCTTTTATATGAAAATGGTCACTAAACTAAACTAAAAATGGTCACTTCCCACGTTTGGGTATAATGAAGTTTTATCACCTTGTGTCAAGGTTACTGTTGAGTGGAAACTCTTTGGAATGCAGTTTCCCCACTCTTTTTGCAGGTGGAGTAGAGTTCCCATTCATTTTAATGCATAAAATGATTTTTTTTTATAATTTGACCTCTGCACCTCTTTGTTTGTTGGATTCATGCAGAGCCCCAACACTTGCTGAGACCGTGCAGAATAAAGCGTGTATCCTTCCTCCACCGCACAATTGAATGAATCCACAAGAACACAGATTAATAGCTGACATGTATTTTTATGTGTAAGTTCAGTTACTGTAAATTAGTGCACACCTGCCAAATCCATTCTTATAGACTTTACCTCCCAGATAGAGGATTTATTGTCCGAATTACAAACCCCTGTTAGATATTTAATGGGTGTTTCAAAGAGAGCCAGATTTGCCACCGAGTTGAACCGAACAGTGAATTTCCCAATTTTGTGGCCATTTGGCTATTCTAAAAGCTGGTAATTCTCCAAATATAGGTGAGATGCCAGCGAAATACTGTGCAATTTGGCGGCAGTGAAATTCCCCATAGAGAAGTAATGGTTAATCTATTCAGAGAATGCTGAACAGTCGAGAAAGTTGTTGGAATGCCCAGCTCTGCGGTGGTGTTTGACCGGTTTAAACAGGCGAATCCCATAAATTTAAATGAGAAAAAACATTACTCGTTTTTATTAAATCTTTACTTATCCATTTATTCTTCCCATTTGGAGCAAAAAACTTTTTTTTTTTTTCTTTTTTTGCAATTTTCTGGATTTTTTTTGGAGAAATTTGATTTACTACTTTACAGATTAAAAAAGACCACCTTATATATATATATATATATATATATATATATATATATATATATATTCCTATGAATAATAAAGTGGTCTTTTTTTTTTATTATTTTTTTTTAGAAAGTATTTTACCAGGAAGGATACATTGAGATTTCTCTCGTTTTCAAGTATGTCCTGGGTGGCGAGTCTGTACCGTTGGGTGTCTTGCCCAAGGACACTTACTGGAGAGGTTGCTCGCTGGGATCAAACCCATGACTCCACAGGCTCTCTCCATGCAGAGCGGTGACATTACCTCTACTCCACCCAGCCGGTATAATTTAATTTGTAATATATATTATTTATCATGAATATATGTGAAAACCAATGGCAACCTGCACAAAACCACAATGAATTATGAGTGCCTCGGTGCAAAGTCCATAAATTCATGCAAAATCATCAAAAAGGGACGCACTCCAGGGCTTAGATCTCAAGATAAAAAATTATGCTTTATTATAATACCATTTAAAAGTGCCCAATAGCACTGACCAATGTTTCGGCCCTCTATGGGGCCTTTATCAAGGTCTTGATAAAGGCCCCATAGAGGGCGAAACGTCTGTCAGTGCTTTTGGGCACTTTTAAATGGTATTATAATAAAACATAATTTTTTATGTTGAGATCTAAGCCCTGGAGTGCGTCCCTTTTTGATACTTTTTTGCCCTACTGTATAAAAATCATTTAGTCAGCCACCAATTGTGCAGGTTCTCCCACTTAAAAAGATGAGAGAGGCCTGTAATTGTCATCATAGGTAACTTCAACTATGAGAGACAAAATGAGAAAAAACAAATCTCAGAAAATCACCATTGTCTGATTTGTAAAGAATTTATTTGCAAATTATGGTGGAAAATAAGTATTTGGTCAATATCAAAAGTCCATCTCAATACTTTGTTATATATCCTTTGTTGGCAATGACAGAGGTCAAACGTTTTCTGTAAGTCTTCACAAGGTTTTCACACACTGTTGCTGGTATTTTTGCCCATTCCTCCATGCAGATCTCCTCTAGTGCAGTGATGTTTTGGGGCTGTCGCTGGGCAACACGGACCTTCATCTCCCTCCAAAGGTTTTCTATGGGGTTGAGATCTGGAGACTGGCTAGGCCACTCCAGGACCTTGATATGCTTCTTATGAAGCCACTCCTTCGTTGCCCGGGCAGTGTGTTTGGGATCATTGTCCTGCTGAAAGACCCAGCCACGTTTCATCTTCATTGCCCCTGCTGATGGAAGAAGGTTTTCACTCATAATCTCACGATACATGGCCCCATTCATTCTTCCCTTTACACGGATCAGTCGTCCTGGTCCCTTTGCAGAAAAACAGCCCCAAAGCATGATGTTTCCGCCACCAGGCTTCACAGTAGGTATGGTGTTCTTTGGATGCAACTCAGCATTCTCTCTCCTCCAATCACGACGAGTTGAGTTTTTACCAAAAAGTTCTACTTTGGTTTCATCTGACCATATGACACTCTCCCAATCCTCTTCTGGATCATCCAAATGCTCTCTAGCAAACTTCAGACGGGCCCGGACATGTACTGGCTTAAGCAGGGGGGACACATCTGGCACTGCGGGATTTGAGTCCCTGGCGGCGTAGTGTGTTACTGATGGTAGCCTTTGTTACTTTGGTCCCAGCTCTCTGCAGGTCATTCACTAGATCCCCCCCCCCGTGTGGTTCTGGGATTTTTGCTCACCGTTCTTGTGATCATTTTGATTCCACCCTAGCGATGCAAACAAGAATATTTTCTTGCTCCAGATGAAGCCGACGTGCAGCTGGCGAAACATATGTTGAGCTAATGTCCAACTTGTGATTTTAAGTTGTCCATGTGTTGTTTCTATCGCTAGGGTTAGGATAGAATTTATGAGCATGAGCTCAATTCGCGTTAGGGCTAGCTCGGGTTGGCAAATTTTGCTTTGGTGCACTTAATTGAGCATAAGGGATTTCACCCTATTTTCCCCTATGTGGGTGGTATGATTACATATTATTAGTGCTTTTCTAGTGCCAACCATTTAGCCCATCACTTAGCCCATTTATGTGGTTAGTTGTCCAATTTACCCTATGATGCTGTGTGTGTATATGTATTTTAAGGTTTGAGATCTGGGAGTGTTATTTGTTAGTTCATTGTGTGCTAGCTACTCCCTGGTCATCAGTTGATGGGCCTTGTTGCCTGTTATACTAATATTTAATGTATTAGCCCTCAGCCCATTGATCCAGGGAAAAGAAAACAACTGCCTGCCTAAGGAAAATGGTGACTGGGGTGACTGGGGGTCCTGAATTTAGGACAACTGCTTATTTTATCAAGGTCTAGTCTTACATTTAGGCTGGGGTTAGACGAGCGTAGTGTTCACGTCCTTGATTGCGCCTAAAAGTACGTCCGTGATAGCATGACAGAAAGCCCATCGGAGTCCGACACACGAAGTACATCCGCACTGAACTGCGGACGCACAACGGCCGCGGCCCACGGACGCAAGGCAGGCAAGAACGTACAACCCCTAGAACGGCCGCACAAAGTGCGCTGCGTCCGCAACGTCTGCATAGCTTTGTGTGTGAGTGATGGAACGTGGTCAGACGGACTGCATTTATACGTCCAGCATTTTTGACGGACAAAATGGTTTTGTTTATTTTCTCTCCTACATCCATCAAAATATACGTCGGTGAATAAACGGACTGTGTTGCCACTACTGCATCTTCCGTACTGACGTACGTCCGTGTGCACAGACGTACAGTCCGTAGAAATCACGCTCGTCTGACCCTAGCCGAAGATATTCTCATTGTATCGTCAAGTAGGCCCTGTCAATGGGAGTCAAACAACAACAAAAAAAATATTTTTGCTCAGGCCAAACAAAATTAACAATTTGGCCCTAACCCTAAAAAAGATCTCCTCCAAATCTGGAGATTTATGGAAAAAAATTGATTGCGCATGAGATTTGGATTGCTCCCAAAAAACACTGCTGACCATGGATCAAGGTGGCATTTTTAGCTCTGTCCAAATAGGAGGGGTGGTTGTGTTTTTTTTTCCCCTTTGCTTTTTTTCAGTAGTAAACTAAATAAATTACAGGAAACCTCGCTGAAGATCGTTAGGAATATCAATGGTGGAATTCTATGATTTGACCCCATTCATATCCTCTCTGTTCCTGAATTTGCAGAGAGTTTGGTCGTCTTTAATTTACTGCACATCTTGATGTTCTATGTTTAACCTGCGGACATGCTAGTGTGATTACCGAAGCTTAATCACTGCATCTGGGATCACAAACGAGGTAGAAACCTCAAATTGTTTCTCTTTTGATAACAATTCTCAGTAGGTAATATAATTGGCAATTTCTTCTCCGGTCTATCTGGATCTCCAGGTTGTAAGCTCCTGAGAGCAGGTCCCTCTACACCTCTTCTGGTCTTTGCTTCCCGTTGGCTTGTGATGTGTTACATTTAATTCCCTTGAAGTTTCACTACAAACTAGTGTCTTTAGCACGGTCATAAAGGGTTTACCCTGGGGGTATCCTATGCTAAAGTAACCACCTTGTTGCCGCATGTAGAAATGATGCGACACAAACTACAATGCTCCAATTTGGACGATTTCAAATTGTCACCTTGTGTGTTTTGTGGAACATTTTTTCAAAGGGTAGCAAAATTTTTGCATGATCTAATGTAGCCTGTTTTTTTAGGGTTACTTTTAGAGCTTCTGGTTGGGCTTTGTAATTGGGGGTTAGGTTACCATTTGTCCTTGTGTTTAGGTTTCCTTTTAAGGTTAGTGTTTGGAACTAGGGTGAGGTTATTATGTGTCTGTCTTTAGGGCTAGGTTTACGATTTGTGTTTGGGCTACCTTTTTTAAGCAGTGATTCTCAACAGGCCGGATTTAAGGATTACTTTGGAATCCTGCAATCACTTTGCAGCAAATCCCTATCCTGAAAACCTTGTCTGTTAGGGGACCTGAGGATTAGGGTTGGGATCCAGTGCCTTTAAGGTTAGGATCTGTAATTGGAGTTATGTGCCTGTTTTGGGGTTGGGTTACCACCTGTGCTTGTTTTTAGGTTAGGGTTACTTTTAGGGTTAGGTTATGATTTGTGCTTGGTTTTTTAAGGTTAGGGATGCATAGAAATTTCGGCCACAGAAATTATCGGCCAAAAATTGTGCTTTCGGTTTCGGTCGAAAGGAAAATTTTTCCCAAAAGAAAATCTGCCAAAAATCAGCCGAACCAGGGGCTCACCTGAGCCTGGAGGCCGGCCGAGATGCCTGCTCGGCCGGCCTCCAGTCTCAGACGAGCCCCTGGCTCTGACTGGGCCTGGAGGCTCGGCTGAGCAGGGGGCTTGACTGAGCCTGAAGGCCGGCCAAGCAGAAAGTCTTAGGCAGGCCTCCAGGCCCAGGTGACTGATTTTGTTGGGAGGGGGGTGAAGAGCTTTACACCTACACACCTACATCCAAGCCACATACTCGCTTACTTCGGCCCTGAGCTCCTCCAGCGATGGCAGTCTTCCTGCATCCAGTGCCTGCTCTCCGTCAGACTCCGGTCACCGGGATGACGTCACGGAAACCGAGTCCTTTGACCCTGCAGACAGCCGGGTCAAAGCCTTCCGCCTCCATGACATCATCTCTGCGTCTGACGGAGAGCGGGAACTGGATGCCAGAAGATTGTCACCACTCACTATGGGACTGCCACCTCAGGGCCAAAGTATGTAGGAGCAATGTGATCTCACCCCCCCCCCCCAAATCAGTCATCCGAACCTGGGCCTGGAGGTCTGGCCGTAGCAGGCTGCTCAGCCGGCTTCCAGGCTCAGACGAGCCCCCTGCTCGGCCGTACCTCCAGGCCCAGCCGAGCAGGGGGCTTGCCTGAGCCTGGAGGCCAGCCAAGCAGCCTGGCCCCCAGGCCCAGGTTCTGATGACTGATTTTCAGTATCGGTTTTCAAACTGATCCCGAAGTTTCGGTGTCTGCCGGAAACGTTGATTTCGGTGCACCACTACTTTTATGGTTGGGGTGCTATATGTGCTTGTTATATGGTTAGTGTTTGTAATTGGGTTCAGGGTTACTATTTGTGCTTGTTTTCGGGCTAGGGTACTGCTAAAACAAAAATCTGTGTCCTTAAAATAGAACAGAATGTTAGGGCTGGGTTTACCTCTAAAACTGACAGGACTGTGGTGTATGGATAACCCTTAAAGTAAAAGTAATGTTTTTTTATTTGTGACTGTTTTGACAGCATTCCAAATTCAGTTGAATTCGGATTCGTCCAAATTGGAGTGTCTTTTCAAATCGGCACCATTTGTTTGCATCGTGTCTGTGTTTTTTCAGGCGACCACAAGGTGGCGATGTTTTCATAGTAAGCTGCCCCGGGAGATCTTTGCAGTAAAGCTTTGACGTGGTTCTGGCACAGAGCTTGGCAATGAGTGACGGCGGGGTATATGTATTTGTGATGAGGGGAGAGACATTACGGCTGGAGGAATTGGGGAAAGAGAAATATTAGCCGTGGGATAAATGAATGCGACAACAACTAGGGGTAAATGTGGGTGATAAGAGGAACGGTGGCAAAATGTGGCAAATGGACATTAGGGTTGGACAAAATGAGTGACACCATATATCACCACTCTGCTTTTTACCGTGGTGTATCACTTTAAGAGACTAACAGGCACTCTGCTGTGTAGTTACATACAAACTCCGGCGCCCCATATGTTTTTGAACTACAACTCCCATGACTCCATGGCCATCTACTGCATTGAAAGCATTCTGGGAATTGTAGGCATCGACCTAAGTGGAGCCAGGAGTTTCACAGCTCTGCTTTAAGCTGTCCCATGATGTATTTTTCCTTTCGGTTGTGCCTAATAATCCTGGTATTTTCCATAAACTCGGGACGCACTCGGCTATTCAGCTAAGCGTATCGCCCGCTGCCGTCATGTGCCTCCTTTTCATACGGTCCCGTGATCTTCGTTTTTATTTTTCCCAGCCTCACAAGAACATAGAAAACGCTTATTTAATGAGTTTTCCACCAAAAAAAAAAAAAAAAAGGTTGTCGTTTTGATATTAATATGCCGTGGCAGTGCGGGGGTTAAACTAACACATTTTTTAAGGGGTTTTTCACTAACCACTTTTTTTTTTTTTTTTTTTTTTGTTGAATCGTTTTTTTCAGCAAACCACGAGGAACTATGGTGGAGCAAGTATGAGGAAGCTATGGTGGCAGTTCCCTAAAATGGTGAACTCGCCGTAGTTTGCTGTACTTTATATCGTTGTTTCTGCCGCAGTTGTCTGGCGCAGCTTTCGGTTTAGGTTTCATTCGGGTTTCCACCATATTATCTGTCACACGAAATCAGCAAAGATTGTTGAGTGTAGTTCAGTTATTTACGGCGGCTTCACCTGCCGGTGTTGGTGTTTTCCTTCTGGATAGCCAAAGTTCACTGTGGTGTCTCAGCGTCTCTGTCTCTCTGTCTTAAATTCAAATAAGCTTTATTGGCAGGACCAAACACCTTTTAGCAAGGCCAAAGCATATGGAGCGTCGGGGGTACTGGGAATTTATGAGGGGTAAAGATTTGATATGTGGGGGTCTCGGTCTGTTTCTCGGTCTCTGTCTCTCGTTCCTTTCCAGAAGAGTATCAGAGGTTCCTGTCTTCCACTGACCGTCCCGTTTTTGTGATTCCAGGTGACTGCTGGCTGCTCGCCGCCATAGCGTCTCTTACCCTAAATGAGCAAGTCCTCTCCCGCGTGGTGCCCAAGGACCAGAGCTTCCAGGACAAATATGCAGGAATATTTCACTTCCAGGTAACTTTATTTCATAGAGCTTTACAGAGTCTGCACATGAGAACCAATAAACAGTTTATACCGCTGGGTCAGATGTGCGCAGTCACGGAAGAGACGTACATCATAAAATATTTAATAGATATTTTCCCTGTGCATGTATGTGCATGTATAGTCATTGATTTAGAAACTGGCAAAGGAGCATCGGTGAACTACTCGTCCGACGCCTGGATCTTCATGTCCTGGGCGTCGGGCGATATAATTCCCACACCCCTGATCACCTGACATCAAATTATATTTTTAATAGGCTGTTTGGGTGTGTGTTTTTTTTTTTTTCCCTCTCCCCCTCTATCCCCCCATCCCCTTCCGGTTTTCTCATCTTTACGGAGTCAGATAATGATGCAGGAAAAGAAGGCAAATCTTTGAAAATGCCGATCCAGTTTGGTCACGGCCAACTAAGGCTAGGGTCAAACGAACGCATTATTCGCAGCGACTGTCAAAAAGTGCGTCCTAACGCATTGACGTATTTTTTCACGGAATGCGCGAAAACGGTCAGACGAGGCGCATTTTCGTGCGTGATTTTTTACGGATCGTCAATAAAACGCTTTTTGCGTCTGGACGTTATGTTGGCCGGACATTAGCAGCGTCTGACGTCTCCTAATCACGCACACACGCCGCTAGCGGTCGCAGCGCACTCTGTACGTCAGTACTAGCGGTTCTGCGTTCTCGAAAAAATGCGTTCATTTTCCACTTGCGTTGCGCGGCCGGACTTCCGTGCGGCCGTACTTCGTATATTGGCCGTCATTTGCTGCTACTACGGCCGTGATTAAGTGCGCTTAAACGCACGTTAAAAATGCGTTAGTCTGACCCCAGCCTTAGGTGCTCCATTTTTCCAGTGAGTCTGTTTCCATAGTTAGGGTTAGAAATTAGGATTAAGTGCTATTTTTTGCTTGTTTTTAGGATTAGGGTTACCCATAACCCTCACATTTAACTCCAATTTCCAGCTTTAACCCTACCTTGAATTTCTAGCCCTAATTTTTAACCTTAATGATAATTTTTAACCCTAGACCCAATCACTATCCCCAGCTATCGAGCATGACGTTCCAGTTTGTCCAGGGTATCAAAATCCGTCCTGGACAAATTTGGGACATGAAAATCGGACGCAGACTAATTGAAGCATCTTTTTCAAAGCCGTGGCTTTTCCATAGGTTCCTTTTCCTTCCCAGCCATTAATTCAGCTGTGATATGTTGTAATGATTGCTCAATCGCAGCCCCTTGTATCAACGTGCAATATGCTGCGGAGTCGGCTGGCGTATTGCTACCTTCCTCAGGTTAAGGCTAGGGTCAGACGAAAGCATTTTTCCCCGCGAACGTGAAAAAGTGCGTCCGAACGCATTGACGTATTTTTTCACGGAATGCGCAAAAACGGTCAGACGACGCGCATTTTCGGGCGTGATTTTGTACGGATCATCAATAAAACTCTTTTTGCGTCTGGACGTTATGTAGGCCGGACATTAGCAGCGTCTGACGTCTCCTAATCACGCAAACACGCCGCTATGCCGCAGCTGCGCACTCAGTACGTCAGTACTAGCGGTTCAGCGTTCTCATAAAAATGCGTTCAAATTCCACTTGCGTTGCACGGCCGGACTTTTGTGCGGCCGTACATCGTATATTGGCCGTCATTGCCCGTCATCTGCTGCTAGTGCGGCCGTAATTATGTGCGCCAGAACGCACGTTAAAAGTGCGCTGGTCTGACCCCAGCCTTAAAGCTCGGTGAATTTATCGCTATGCCCAGTGCGGTAAAATCGGACGTAAGAACTGTAGCTCAGGCTGAATTTAAAACATTTGGGGGTTTTATTATTGGTGTGTTTTGTTTTTTTTTTGCTGTCTTATTTTAGATTATGGTGATTTTTCTATAAAAATTATATATTTTTATATTGTTGTTGTTGTTATTCTTATATTGTATATTTCTTTATTTTTTGGCGAGTGAGCAATATTCGTTGCAGCCAAATAATTTAATAAACCCCCTAACCCACCCGAAAAAAAATTCTGTCTGTGTGTTTATATTACAGGATGCGTTATACCAGGATAACCTTTAGTCCTGGTTCACACCTGGGCGTTTTACAGCGCGTTCCTGCGCGCTGTAAAACGCTCAGACACTGGAATCCCATTATTTCCTATGGACATGGTTCCCACCTGGGTGTATTGCATCACGTTGGAACGCACTGTAAAACGCCCAAAGAACAGGAGCTTCTTTGGGGCGTAATTACAGCGCATTTGCGGCAATAGACTTCAACGTGAACGCGCTGAAATGAGCGTTTGCGCGTTTTTTCATAATCAAAAACGCACGTATGAACGAGCAAGTGAAAGAAGAAAATGGTACATATGTGCAGTGTTCATTACCATACGTAAGGTTATTTGTTGGTTCATTATATACATCTACGTGTGTACATGTCTGCAAACTGTTCGTCGTTTGTAGATATCCGTGTTAACAGACTGCAAACACACTCGTTAAAGACACAGGAAGCGGAAATGGTGCATCTCAGGAAGTATTTTTCATTGGACGCCTCCGTAGTCGCTCAAAAATACACGTGTACAACACGCGTTTCTAATTGTCAAAAACGCGCGAAAACACCAGGTAATACGCTCCTACAACGCCCAACTAAAACGCGCATATGAGATACACTCAGGTGTGAACCCAGGGTTAATATATCCTGTATATCTCATTATTACACAGCCGAATTAGAGATTGGAGTATAAATCGGGTTTGCAGTGTCAATGTGACAGACCTTTGACAGCCTGTGTGCTATTTGACACCCTGCCCCCCCCCAATTGCAATAGCAGAAATTACGTTTATTTTCTAGGATACAATTCTGTAACTTACTGAAGTTTTTACATTTATTTATCCATGTTACTCCTCCAGTTCTGGCAGTTCGGTGAATGGGTGGACGTTTGCATCGATGACCGGCTGCCAACCAAAAACGGCGAGCTGGTCTTCGTTCATTCGGCAGAGGGGACGGAGTTCTGGAGCGCCTTAATGGAGAAAGCCTACGCCAAGTAAGAGCGACGTCGGAAAAGAGACCGTGTCCCTCAAACCTGAAATTCACTGCTACACCTCACCGACGCTTGTTTCCGGGACGATGGTTTTTGACGCTCCCTGAGCTGCAGATCTGCTGGATAAAATAGTTCACTGGTCAAACCCAATTAAATGGACATTAAATCGTCGTTACTGTCGTCATGTTGTGGGCAGAGTTGGTGCGCACGCCCAACCGCATCTCCGTATCACGGCGCCATAGCTCTCTGAAATATTAAATATTCAAGCCACTGATATTCAGCTCGTTCTCGAGGGTCTTACACATTGGAATATTTTGTATAGAGCCGGCTCGGGCTTTCTGTAGGCGCCGGCTCGGGCTTTCTGTAGGAGCCGGCTCGGGCTTTCTGTAGGCGCCGGCTCGGGCTTTCTGTAGGCGCCGGCTCGGGCTTTCTGTAGGCGCCGGCTCGGGCTTTCTGTAGGAGCCGGCTCGGGCTTTCTGTAGGCAGCCGGCTCGGGCTTTCTGTAGGCGCCGGCTCGGGCTTTCTGTAGGCGCCGGCTCGGACTTTCTGTAGGCGCCGGCTCGGGCTTTCTGTAGGCGCCGGCTCGGGCTTTCTGTAGGCGCCGGCTCGGGCTTTCTGTAGCGCCGGCTCGGCTTTCTGTAGGCGCCGGCTCGGGCTTTCTGTAGGCGCCGGCTCGGGCTTTCTGTAGGAGCCGGCTCGGGCTTTCTGTAGGCGCCGGCTCGGGCTTTCTGTAGGAGCCGGCTCGGGCTTTCTGTAGGAGCCGGCTCGGGCTTTCTGTAGGCGCCGGCTCGGGCTTTCTGTAGCAGCCGGCTCGGGCTTTCTGTAGGATCAGATGAACGTTTTCTAAAGTGATTTGTTGATGGTTTTCCGTAACCTCTCCCCGGCTAATGTGACCTAATCTCCCATATGGCTTTAGCGGCAGCAGGAAAAGATGTCCCCTAGGCTGACTTTCATCCCACGTGCCTCCAGTTGTCTGTTACTTATCCGTATAATCCATTTTGTCAGCCTTTCTAGAAAACGTTAGTACATATTAAGAGGAGACCGTAGGGTCTGCTCTCAGATCTTCACATTGGGTTGGTGCAAACCCAACAAATTCTGATGTAAATCTCCATTGCAAGTCTGCTTCAACCAGGCACATGTGACGGCACCCTCTTATTTACTACTCTGTTAACCATATTATTTACCTTATCTCCCCCCCCCCCCACAGAAACGTAACCCAAGAATTTCGAGAGGTTGAGGAGAACCTCAGAAGATCTGCGCCCCAGTCATCCCTGCTCTCCCTAAAATCCCAACTTCAGGGGAGCGGGGTTGGATGGGTGGGTGGACGTCTCCTTCTGTTCTCCTCAACCTTTCATAAATCTTGTGCTACCATACACTACCTGCTTTCCTGTAGAGGGAGAGCCTTGTGGATCCAATTAACATT
Source organism: Leptobrachium leishanense (assembly GCA_009667805.1). NCBI lineage: Eukaryota > Metazoa > Chordata > Amphibia > Anura > Megophryidae > Leptobrachium > Leptobrachium leishanense. The sequence goes on along the minus strand of CM019066.1, from coordinate 355,934,698 downwards.
TAATATGTGGAGATGCTACGTCCGTCCCTTCTTGCAGCGAGCGTGATCCTTCTCCTCCTGGTACCAGATATGATGTACGCACAAAATGTAAAGATTATGGGGTTTGAGAATAAATGACCCTGTGTCTTCTGATTCAGGCTGAATGGATCTTATGAAGCTCTGTCTGGAGGAGCCACCACGGAGGGCTTCGAAGACTTCACAGGGGGCCTGGCAGAGTGGTTCGAATTGAAGAAGCCACCGCCGAACCTCTTTAAGATCGTCCAGAAAGCCCTAAAGGCCGGATCCCTTCTGGGCTGCTCCATAGACGTGAGTCCAACCCTTGTGTAACCGGATAGAGGATGCTGGCAGCCTCTAATTATTTTGGAGGTGTTGTTCCATTTTTAGTTCCTCTTCTTCCTCCTCTTCCTCCCTGTGCGCGCAACTCCTTCTCTTACTCCTTCTCTTACTCCTTCCCTTACTCCTTCCCTTACTCCTTCCCTTACTCCTTCCCTTACTCCTTCTCTTACTCCTTCTCTTACTCCTTCTCTTACTCCTTCTCTTACTCCTTCTCTTACTCCTTCTCTTACTCCTTCTCTTACTCCTGCTCTTACTCCTGCTCTTACTCCTGCTCTTACTCCTTCTCTTACTCCTTCTCTTACTCCTTCTCTTACTCCTTCTCTTACTCCTTCTCTTACTCCTTCTCTTACTCCTTCTCTTACTCCTTCTCTTACTCCTGCTCTTACTCCTGCTCTTACTCCTGCTCTTACTCCTTACTCCTTCTCTTACTCCTTCCCTTACTCCTTCCCTTACTCCTTCCCTTACTCCTTCTCTTACTCCTTCTCTTACTCCTTCTCTTACTCCTTCTCTTACTCCTTCTCTTACTCCTTCCCTTACTCCTGCTCTTACTCCTTCTCTTACTCCTTACTCCTTCTCTTACTCCTTCCCTTACTCTTCCTCTTACTCCTTCTCTTACTCCTTCTCTTACTCCTTCTCTTACTCCTTCCCTTACTCCTTCTCTTACTCCTTCTCTTACTCCTTCTTACTCCTTCTCTTACTCCTTCTCTTACTCCTTCTCTTACTCCTTCTCTTACTCCTTCTCTTACTCCTTCTCTTACTCCTTCTCTTACTCCTTCTCTTACTCCTGCTCTTACTCCTGCTCTTACTCCTGCTCTTACTCCTGCTCTTACTCCTGCTCTTACTCCTGCTCTTACTCCTGCTCTTACTCCTTCTCTTACTCCTTCCCTTACTCCTGCTCTTACTCCTTCTCTTACTCCTTACTCCTTCTCTTACTCCTTCTCTTACTCCTTCTCTTACTCCTTCTCTTACTCCTTCCCTTACTCCTGCTCTTACTCCTTCTCTTACTCCTTCTCTTACTCCCTCTTACTCCTTCTCTTACTCCTTCCCTTACTCCTGCTCTTACTCCTTCTCTTACTCCTTCTTACTCCTTCTCTTACTCCTTCTCTTACTCCTTCCCTTACTCCTGCTCTTACTCCTGCTTACTCCTTCTCTTACTCCTTCTCTTACTCCTTCTCTTACTCCTTCTCTTACTCCTTCTCTTACTCCTTCTCTTACTCCTTCTCTTACTCCATCTCTTACTCCTTCTCTTACTCCTTACTCCTCCTCTTACTCCTCCTCTTACTCCTTCTCTTACTCCTCCTCTTACTCCTTCTCTTACTCCTTCTCTTACTCCTCCTCTTACTCCTCCTCTTACTCCTCCTCTTACTCTTCCTCTTACTCCTTCTCTTACTCTTCCTCTTACTCCTTCCCTTACTCCTTCCCTTGCTCCTTCTCTTGCTCCTTCTCTTGCTCCTTCTCTTGCTCCTTCTCTTGCTCCTTCTCTTGCTCCTTCTCTTGCTCCTTCTCTTGCTCCTCCTCTTGCTCCTCCTCTTGCTCCTCCTCTTGCTCCTCCTCTTGCTCCTCCTCTTGCTCCCCCTCTTGCTCCCCCTCTTGCTCCTCCCTCTTCCCTGCGCACACAGCTCCTCCTCTTGCTCCTCCCTCTTCCCTGCACACACAGCTCCTCCTCTTCCTCTTCAGCTCGTAGACTTCAAAACCCATACGTCTCAGAGCTTTTCTACGCAGCTTGCACCTGTTTGGCAAAATGCGTTGCCTAACGTACATAAATTGTGCATCGCTACCGAGCCTACACTCTTGGCGTACCCAAGGCCCGTAGCACTTACGCACAACCACGGATCGGTGCTGCGCGTTCATATCCAATCCATCGGCTTTCTTCCTGACAACCGCCTATGCAGGCGGTCCTGGGGAGGAGACGTAGGCACGCTTGAGAGTGATGTCTCGAGTGACTGACAGCCGGGAAGTTCAAATCTCCCGGCTGCCTTGTCCTGCGGGGGTGGGGGGGGGCTTGTTAAACAGTTTGGGGGACCTGGGAAGTGGGGGGGATACTCCATACACCCTGGCCATTTTTTAAAAAGCCGACGTGTTCAGGGTGTACAGAATATCTATTCAACGTCTGTATTACGAGCGAGTCACAAAACTTACAAGCCGCAACAAGATAACGCCAGCCATCACGCTGTTATTGGCTCCGGGAGGCCATAGGCCAGGACGGCAGTAGGACACGCGGGGGAACAGTGCGAGCTGTTTGTTCCCAATATTAATCTGCCCGTGGAGCGAGGAAGCAGCAGATTGTGTCACATTCTCCAGAGGGATCAGAGGAGAGTATGAGATTTTTTGGGTGGGGTTCTAGTAATGTGTTAAGTGATTTTGCTTCAGCACAATCACTTAACACCAGCCTCTGATTTCAGAAAACCTTCAGGCACAGATGGAGAGTGAGCTGGTTGGAATATCTCGTTCTACATTTGCTGGGGGTGCGTTAGCATCTTCCATGCCAAGTATAGGCGACATTCATGCACAATAAGGAGCTGCTACATCTGAGACGCAAGCTGAGCTCGCATGTGATAGGACGTTCTAACATTAAGCACAGCTATTGAGCTATTAATTATTCATCTATTTTTTCAGATCACAAGCGCCGCAGAGACTGAAGCCGTCACTTTCCAAAAGCTGGTGAAGGGCCACGCTTACTCCGTCACCGCGGCCGAAGAGGTGGGTGTTGATTCTATTCAGTAAAGGGATACTCGATTTTAAAAATTCCCCCTGCTTTTTTGCCCTTAAATGATTGGCAGATGTTGCTGACGCCTCTGCCCAATTATTTTATTTATTTTCTTTTCCCAGTGTTTTTTACTCGCCTTGTGTCCCTCCCTGCGCGCTGCTCCTCCTCTTCGGCCTTGCAGCTTTTGCTACATAGCAAATTGCGACGCATAGGATCTGGAAGTTGTGCATCACTTGGGACTTGCACGCTTTACGTACGCAAGGTCTGTAGCGCCTACGCAGAGCGATGGATCGGAGTTGCACACGCATGCACAGATCTGATCCATGGCTGCCTCTCTGAGAACGCTCGCTACAGCGATTGGTGTCAGAGGGTGATGTCGGCCGCTCTGTGTGTGACGTCACTAGTGGCCGATCTGGTGATCAGCAGCCGGGAAATTCAAAAATCTGCTGGTGACGCTGGGTGGGATGGAAGAAACTCCTCCACTTCACCAAGTGTTTCTACCAGATTAGGGAAGAGGGGCACGCCTTACATCTTGGCTACTTTAAGGGCTCTATTAACTGCTTGGCGCAAAAGCGCACGTGCAGTGCTATTTTTATTTTTTGCGCGCAGCGTTAAACGTTACGCGTGTAAATTAACCCTGGTATTACCATCCGAGCGCATTTTTTCATCTGTCAAAAAATAACGCTCGTAAAAAACACGCGCAAAAACACGTACGCATTAACGCTGCGTGCAGAAATCGGTGGACTGTCTGTTTTTTCTCACACGGTTCAGCCAATCAGAATTAAGAACCACAATTGTCTCCTGTTAGATTGATTTTGACAGGCACAAAAACCTGAGTATATATGTTGCAGCAATGATAAAAACACACACAACGTCTCTATTTTATTGTTTGGGTATGTGTAGAATGTGTAACTATACTTTGCTGTATTTTTTTTTTTTTTATTCGTGCTGGTGTATTTGGTTTTCACGCGGTAGACGTTAATGCACATTTTTTGCGCTGACATTGTTATACGACGTTCTGCGCAAAGGGTTTTTCCCCTCGCGTTAATACGTTTCTGCACACGCGTTAACATTTGCGCAAAGAAGTTAATAGAGCCCTAAAACCGTAAAGTGGTCAGGATGAGTAGAAGGTTTCTGCAAACCATTTGCTAAAATTAAAAAACTGTAAGGTGCCTGATCCATCATGTCTGGGAGAGCAGTATCCTGGTAGCTTTGATAGATAAACGATCCAGATCCAATTTTTTTATTTTTTTATATATATCTTGACAGTTCATTAGAAAAGTTTTGTGAAACCGTTTGGTCTCGTCCAAACGTTTGATCCACTTTCTCAATAAATCTTATTAAAAAGATCTAGAAATGTTATTAAAATTGCCACAAATTAATAAATTGATAAAATGCAGAGAATGATATTAAGTACAGTTGGGGCAAAAAGGGAAGATTTAATAAATCCTCCCTTGGACTCACACAATCCTCCCTCCTCCCTACCCACCGCGATGGTCACGTTATTGGCCTGGTCTTTTCCAACCTCTGCTCCATTTCTGAGTTCAAATGTCGCCCTTTCCCCATCTCTGACCACCACCTTCTCTCTTTCAACCTATCTGGACTTCCTAAACACCCTGCTCCCCCACCCCGCACACACACTCGCAGAAATCTACATGCTGTGGACCCCCATCAATTCTCCAACCTACTTCACCACCTCCCTCACACCTCATCCTTCACCTGCCCTGATGCTGCCACTAATCACTACAACACTACGCTTATCTCTGCTCTAGACACTCTTGCTCCTCTTCGACTCTGTAAGGCCCCACGCCGCCAGCTTCAGCCCTGGCACACCCTCCAGACTCGTTACCTGCAAAGATGCTCCCGCACTGCAGAGCGTGCCTGGAGGAAATCCCGCTCTGAAGCTGATTTTGTTCACTTCAAGTTTATTCTCCGGTCATACACCTCTGCCCTCCACTTGGCCAAACAATCCTTCTTCTCATCTCTTATATCTACGCTGTCCTCCAACCCTAAACGGCTCTGGTCCACCTTCAACACCCTCCTCTACCCACCCGCACCTCCCCCCTCAGCTGCCTTCAGCGCTCAAGACCTGGCAGATTACTTCCTCAGTAAAACTCTAACTATCAGAAGCAACATCCCAACACAAGATAGTTATCTGCCACCTCCACTCCCACAGGTCCCCTCTGCCACCCTCTGCCGCTTCCTCCCAGCCACTGAGGAGGAAGTCAATTCCTTATTGTCCTCCTCACATCTCACCACGTGCCCGCTCGACCCCATTCCCTCACATCTTACATAGTTACATAGTTATATAGTTACATAGTTATATAGGCTGAAAAAAGACATGCGTCCATCGGGTTCAGCCTCTCCCACATAACCTACTGCTGTTGATCCAAAAGAAGGCAAAAAACCCAGTCTGAAATGCTCGCCAATATGCAACATACTGGGAAAAAATTCCTTCTTGACCCCAGAATGGCAGTCAGATTTCTCCTTGGATCAAGAAGCTTTTACCCACATATTAAATATTATAACCCTTAATATTCTGTGTCTGCAGGAAGTCATCCAGTCGCTTTTTAAAAGTCTGTACAGACTCTGACATCTAATTCCTCCCCTCTCCTCCTCCCTCACCCCTGCTCTCACACACATCTTCAACCTATCTCTCTCCACTGGCTCCTTTCCATCCGCCTTCAAACACGGCTAGTTACCCCTTTACTAAAGAAACCATCCCTAGATCCCAACTCTCCATCCAACTACCGCCCTGTATCCCTGCTTCCCTTCACATCAAAGCTCTTAGAAAAACTAGTCTTCAACCGCCTCTCCCTCTTCCTGTCCTCCAATTCCCTACTTGACCCCCTGCAATCTGGCTTCCGTCCCCTACACTCAACTGAAACTGCCCTCACCAAAGTCACCAACGACCTCCTAACTGCTAAAAAACACAGCCACTATTCTATTCTCATCCTGCTTGACCTCTCGGCTGCTTTTGACACTGTTGACCACCCCCTCCTTCTACAGACCCTCAACTCTCTGGGTCTCGGTGACATTGCACTTGCTTGGGTTGACTCCTATTTATCCAACAGGTCCTTCTGTGTGTCCTTTGCTGGTAACTCCTCCTCTTCATTGCCTCTATCTGTTTGTGTACCTCAAGGCTCTGTCCTTGGTCCTCTGCTCTTTTCCATCTACACCTCCTCCCTGGGCAAAATCATCAACAGCTTTGGCTTTAATTACCACCTCTACGCTGATGACACTCAGATCTACCTCTCTACCCCTGATCTCTCTCCCCCTGTCCTTTCAAAAGTCAGTGACTGTTTATCTGGCATCTCCTCCTGGATGGCCTCCCACCACCTAAAGATCAACATGTCAAAGACTGAGCTCCTACTTATTCCTCCCTCCAATGCCTCCCCACCTCCTGACTTCTCTATCACGGTGGAGGGTATCACCATCTCCCCATCAAACCAAGTTCGCTGTCTTGGAGTTACACTTGACTCTGCTCTTTCCTTCATCCCCCACATCCAGTCTCTTTCCTCCTCCTGCCGATACCAACTGCGTAATATTTCCAGAATTCGGCCATTTCTTACCGCTGTCACCACAAAACAACTCATACACGCCCTGGTAATCTCCCGACTCGACTATTGCAATAATCTCTTATCTGGCCTCCCTCTGTCCCGCCTCTCCCCCCTACAATCCATCCTGGACACCTCCGCCAGGCTAATTCACCTCACCTGCCGCTCTGCCTCTGCCTCTCCCCTCTGCGAGTCCCTTCACTGGCTCCCCATCCACTGCAGAATCAAGATCAAAATCCTTATCCTTACCTACAAAACCCTCACTAACTCAGCGCCCCACTACCTGTCCTCACTAATCCCCAAATACACCCCAGCCCGCTCCCTAAGGTCAAACAGTGACCTGCGCCTAGCTTCTCCCCGCATCACCTCTTCCCGTGACAGACTGCAGGATTTCTCACACGCAGCCCCCACTCACTGGAACGCTCTCCCTCGTACTGTCAGACTTTCCCCTAACTTCTCTTCCTTCAAACGCTCCCTTAACCCCTTAGTGACCGGGCGGTTTTACACAAATCCGTCTTTTAGTGACCGCTGCTGTTTTTACGTTTCTGCGCTGTTAGTGTTTAGGTCAAATTTTCCTCTTACCCGTTTATTCGACCCACACATATTATACACCCTTTTTCCCGCCATTAAATGGACTTTCTAGAAATACCATTATTTCCATCATATCGAATAATTTACTATAAAAAAAATATGAGGAAAAAATGGTAAAAACACACTTTTTCGTAATTTAATCCCCAAAATCTACAACCACCTAAAACGACCCCGGCTAAATAGGTTCAAAATTTTGTTCCGAGACTAGAAATACCCAATTTTTACATGCGTTTGCTTTTTAACCCCTTCACTGCTGACACAGTTCACCAATTTGCGCTGCTCTCATTCTGACCATTTTGTGCTAATTATTTTTAGATGACAGCCTAGGTCCTATTTAATTAAACTCCCCCCAGACAAAAAAAACTTTTTTAAAAAAAACATTTTTTTATTTTATTTAATTTTTATTTTTTTATTTTATTTATTTTTTTTTTTTATTTTTTTTTTTTAAACCAAACCTGGTCGTGTTTGGTATCATTGGAAAGGCCATAATCAGGCCTTTCAAATGATGTCAAATATGACCATCTAGCTGCCATGGATCGAGAGATAAAGGGATCCTTAGGATCCCCTTATCTCTACATGGCAGCTAGAGGGTTAACTGGCCCACTGACATCCTCACACATATGGTGAGGTTGTCAGTGGGTGGGGGGGGGACCTGGAGGCTTGGCTGACATCCAAGATGTCAGCCCCCCTCCAGGTTTGAATCGCGTTTTGGCGCCAATTGGCGCCGCAACGTGATCCGGCGGTGAAACTGTTAATGCCATACACCGCTGAAAAGGGGAGGCTCTCCCCTCTCCAGCAGTGTAAACGGCATCTCCCTAGCTTCAATGGTTGGGGAGATAGAGGGCTCCGAAGGAGCCCCCCCTCCCCTCCATTGAAATGCATGGGGATGCCTGCTGATGACGTCACCACGCAGCGTGGTGACGTCATCAGCCTCGCCTGCCCGTAAATCACATGGGCAGGCTTCCTCCCTGCCAGATCGCCGTGGGATCGGGCGGGAGGGGGATTAGGCGCCGCTGACGTACCCTGTACGTCCGCGGGTCTAAGGGAGACCCGAGGACAAGACGTACAGGGTACGTCAGCGGCCCTTAAGGGGTTAAAACATTCCTATTTAGGGAAGCCTACCACCCAACTCACTGAGGCAACCATCAATCACTCTCACCTTACAGTCCTCTCCTCCTGTTTCCAACCCCAACCCTCCCAGATTGTGAGTTCCTACGGGAATAGGGCCCTCATCTCCTCCTGTACTGTTTGTCAAATGTTGTTCAATGTATTGTAACCCTGTCTATACTGTGCTTATTGTACAGCGCTGCGGAATATGCTGGCGCTTTATAAATAAAGAATAATAATAAAGGGACGCTCTACACACCCTGACAACTTCATTTTTTTTTTTTTAAATGATCAGGATGTGAGGAGACCCCCACTCACCCCCTCTTCTCAGCCCCTGTTTTTTGCTAAAAAAAAACCACTACTGAACGAAAATGTCTGAAATTTACATAGAAGATCCTATGAATGATAATAAAAAGGGCTGTTACAGGAAAAAGAAAAAACGATTTAAAAAATAATGGGGGGGGGGAATTTGGCTAAATAAAAATCCCAAAAATTGTTTAAAAGATCCTAAAAAATCTAGAAAGAGACTTTTTGCTGCAGAATAAAATAATCAACGGTTTATTAGATATTGGATTAAAACAGGAATATTTTTAACATTGAAGCCTATGGGATTCAGGGCACTTTGGCAACTTTTCTCTGCTGTTCGGTGTCTGTGATTAGATCAACCATTGCTTCTCTATGGGGGATTCACTGCCGTCGAACAGGCACGGTACGTGTAGGCAATTCGCCAACATTTGGCAAACTGCCTACTCTCTAAATAGCCGAATGGCCCCGAAATGTCAACGTATGCTGAATTTCAGTGTCTGGTTACATTTCGGATCTCTGTGAATAGCCCCTTATGCAAGTAACGCAGGAAGCGACGAATTGCGCAGAAAATCCTAGGGACTTCCGGATTCAGGAGTCGATGACCTGAAGAGGAGGAGGTGGAGAGGAGCAGCACGTGGGATGAAAGAGTAAAATAGGGTAGATTTTTTTTAAAAGAATTGGGCAGAGGCCGGTAGCAGGATCTGCCCAATTTAAGGGCAAAAAAAGGACCCTCTACGTTTCAGTGGCATGTTCCTTTAAGACTTTTTTATCCCTGCAAACCTTAAAAATCATTACATGTGTATATGTATATGTGATCATCCATTTTATTTATATATATATATTATATATATTTATATATATATATATACAGTTGTGTTCAAAATTATTCAACCCCCACTGAAATTGAGTGTTTTGACCAGTTTGACATTGATTTTGATCATTCAGTCATCTTGCTTACAATTAAATCAAAGAGGCACGTGTAGGTCAGACAAATATAACATAACATTTATAATGAAATAACCACAAATGTCTTTTCTGTGCTCACATCATTATCAGTTTTATTCAACCCCCAAGTGACATTCAATCTTAGTACTTACTACAACATCCTTTTACAGTTATAACAGCTTTTAAACGTGAAGCATAGCTTGACACAAGTGTCTTGCAGCGATCTACGGGTATCTTCGCCCATTCGTCATGGGCAAAAGCCTCCAGTTCAGTCACATTCTTAGGCTTGCGCACTGCAACTGCTTTCTTTAAGTCCCACCAGAGGTTCTCAATCGGATTTAAGTCAGGTGACTGCGATGGCCACTCCAAAATGTTCCAGCCTTTAATCTGCAACCATGCTCTAGTGGACTTGGAGGTATGCTTGGGATCATTGTCCTGTTGAAAGGTCCAACGTCTCCAAGCCTCAGGTTTGTGACGGACTGCATCACATTGTCATCCAATATCTCCTGGTACTGAAGAGAATTCATGGTACCTTGCACACGCTGAAGCTTCCCTGTACCTGCAGAAGCAAAACAGCCCCAAAGCATGATTGACCCCCCGCCATGCTTCACAGTAGGCAAGTGTGTTCTTTTCTTCATAGGCCTTGTTCTTCCTCCTCCAAACATAGCGTTGATCCATGGGCCCAAACAGTTCTAATTTTGTTTCATCAGTCCACAGAACACTATCCCAAAACTTCTGTGGTTTGTCCACATGACTTTTGGCATACTGCAGTCGCCTCTTCTTATTCTTTGGAGACAGCAAGGGGGTGCGCCTGGGAGTTCTGGCATGGAGGCCTTCATTACGCAGTGTGCGCCGTATTGTCTGAGCTGAAACTTCAGTACCCACATCTGACAAATCTTTTCTCCGTTCCTCAGCAGTCACACGGGGACTTTTCTCCACTCTACGCTTCAGGTAGCGCACAGCAGTCAAAGTCAGAATCTTCTTTCTGCCATGACCAGGTAGCGTTTCAACAGTGCCCTTTGCCTTGAATTTGCGAATGATGCTTCCTGTGGTCTCTCTTGGTATGTTTAACATCTTTGCAATCTTCTTATAGCCATTGCCCTTCCTGTGAAGAGTAATCACCTCTTCTCTTGTTTTCCTGGACCATTCTCTTGACTTCACCATGTTTGTAACCACACCAGTAAATGTCTAGAAGGAGCTGAGTATCACAGTCATTTTAAAGCTGCCTAATTGGTGCTTATTATGCTTTATTGCTGCTCCGTGACATCCACAGGTGGTTTCAATACCTGACTGAAAACACTTGAATGAACCTCTGTTCTTCAGAGTGGTGGTCTTTAAGGGGTTGAATAATTGTGTCAATGAAGAATTCACAAAAGAAACATTTACTACTGTATTACAAAACCAATTGATGTCATTTTAGTTGCATATGGTTCATTAAAAAGTCCTTGTAGGATTTCATTCTGAATACAATTACAAATGTACACTAAATTCCCTAAAACCCTTTACAGCATTGGGGGTTGAATAATTTTGAACACAACTGTATATATATATATATTTATTTTTTTTTTATAATGAAATTTGTAGCATTTTCTTTAACCCTTTAATGTCCAAAGCGGAGCCAGCACTTTTCTACCCTCCATGCTCTAGAGGAATCCTCTCCCTGCAGACGTTATGTATCCAGGAATTGACAGTTTGCATCAAGCCATCATTTCGGGGGGGGGGCGGTCCGAGCAGAGGAGGAATGGAAAAATGCATTTTATGGCAAAAAGTCTAGAATTTCTCCTGAAACAGCTGCGATTGATTTTATCCTGTAGCCGCGTTGGCCGCTCGATTTAGAAAAAAAAAAATCCCAACCTGGACGAATAAACGTTTGCAGTTAGAGTTAAAGCACTGCTGCCGCCTAAATCGGGGCTCTGCAGTCCTCCTCGCGTCCGCGCGTCCTTAAAACGGCTCCTACGCTGCAGATCTCTTCTTCAGTAACTGAATTTTCGTCTTTTTTTCTTTTCTCTTCATACTGACACTCAGTTTGTCGTTCCGCCAGGTGAGTTACAGGGGACAGCAGGAAAAGCTGATTCGGATCCGGAATCCGTGGGGAGAAGTGGAATGGACTGGAGCGTGGAGTGACAAGTCAGTATCTACCGCCCTTTATTAGGTCTTGTAGCGAGAGAATGTGTCGGCCGAGCACGGAGCTCCTGTAACATTCTATGTCAACGCTGACCTTGTTCTTGTGCTACAATGTTTCTCGGGCTCAGCAGGGTTTCGGTGAAGCTGTTCAGGTACCGGCTTGCTCACAGCACACCGCCATGCACCTCTCAGAACCAGCGTGTCCCTTGAAGGATGATACGATGCAGCGCCAGCATGGGAGAGCGAGGGTCTCCCAGAGCCCTCCTGGTGTCCTGGCAGGGCTCCAAAACAAGTCGTTTGGTTAACGGCAAAATTGTTACTTTTTCCACTAGTTTTACTGTTCTATGAGGGATCCCTGAGGGGGGGAGGGGGGCTAGCACTGACAATGCAACGGTGTAATATAATTAAAAGCATACAGACTGGCCAGCTCGGCGTAACCCTCATCGTAAGGTTATTGGGGGATTTCAGCATGTTTAGGGTTTTTAAAGCATAAAATACATCCATACATTGACTTCTTAATCCTAGACACACAGTGGACCTGAGGGAGGGGGGGGGGGGTTATCCTCAGCCCTCCTAGTTCCTACGCCCATGCTATGCTTAAAGGAACACTCTATCTATAACTAAACCCCCCCCCCCCTGTTTACTGACAACCTCTACCCAATTATTTAAAAAAATATATATATATTTACTCTTCCTTTGTCCCTCGCCATGCGGAGCTCCTCCCCTTCAGCTCAGGGGTCTCTGAACCAAGAAGTCGTTGAAGGTGTTCTAAGCAGTTTGCATTCTTATGCAATTTGCATAGCATAGGAACTGTGTGTATCACTATGGACCTGCGCAGTTTACGTACGCAAGTCCCGTAGCGCCTGCGCGGAGTGATGGATCGGGGCTGCACGCGCATGCACAGATTTAATCCATCGGCTGCCTCTCTGGGACCACTCAATGCAGCGATTGGTCTCAGAGGGTGACGTCGGCCGCTCTGTGTGTGACATCACTAGCGACCTGGTGACCGGCATCCAGGAAATTCAAAAACCCCAGGCTGCTGGTGGGGTGGAGGAAACTCCTCCACTTCACCCTGCGAATACACCCGATTGGGGTAAGGGGGGGCACTCCTCACATCCTGACCTCTTTTAAAAAGATAACGTGGTCAGGATGAGTAGATTGTCCCTTTTTAATGCCAAATAACAAAATATCCTCGCATTCTGAAAAGGCTCCATCCCTTCTGTTTTCTGACATAACTCGCTCCAGGGCCACAAGAATCCGCAGCGTTTCATCTCTTCTGATTAATTCGCCGCGTTCTTGCATTTTCAGTTCCAACGAATGGAACTCCGTGGATCCGGACGTGCGAGACCGTCTGATCAAGAGATGTGACGACGGAGAGTTCTGGTAAGAGAGGAGGCCGCCAGCTGGCCGCAGGTTATCGGCTTCGCAAACGCGGCATTTTACAATGTATCCATCTGTTTCTCCAGCGTTTGGTGGGTTAAATATGTATCACACGGGTTATCCTCCTGCTCATCCAAAGACTCCTATAGAGGACCAAACTAAATGCGAGTGATGCAGGTGATGCCTCCTGTATAAGGCTAGGGTCAGACGAACGCATTTTCGCGTTGTCTGTGAAAAAGTGCGTTCGAACAAATGGACGCATTTTTTCACGGAGTACGCGATAGCGGTCATACGATGCGCATTTTCGTCCGTGATTTTGTACGGATCATCAATAAAACACTTTTTGTGTCTGGACGTTATGTTGGCCGGACTTTAGCAGCGTCTGACCTCTCCTAATTCACGCACACACGCCGCTAGCGGACGCAGCGCACTCTGTACGTCCGTACTAGAGGTTTGACGTTCTAGAAAAAATGCGTTCGTTTGCCACTTGCGTTGCGCGGACGAACTTTCGTGCGACCGTTGTTCGTATGCTGCCCGGCATTGGACGTCATTTGCTGCTAGCACGGCCGTGATTTCGTGCGTCTAAACGCACGTTAAAAATGCTTTCGTCTGACCCTAGCCTAAATCAGCACCGTGTGTTTGGCGTGGCCCGAGTCGATGAATAATGCTGGGATCTGCTCCAAAAGGGAAAAGGAGCCTTAACCATTGCAACGCTGCAGGAAATCATGCCGTCTTGATCCTCCAGTGTTCCTTTGCTTTTTAAGTCGCCACGTCTTGGAACGGGTCTGGATAGAGGATTTAAGCACTTTAACTGAACTTCACAGAACGTAAACCATTGTTGCCGAATAAAAAAAAAATGGTGCGTAACCCCTTCACTGCCAAGATCGACTATACTTAATCTCCAAGTCACTGCCTGGTGCCTCGATATATAGGGCCCTATTACATTCTTACCGCAAAAACGCTAAACGCAGGAATTTTGCCGCAAAGCGTTAAACGTTAACACTCAAATCACCACTGGACTTGCGTTCCTCGTGCATTTTTTCACCCGTCGGGAAATTGCGCTCGTAAAATCGACGCGCAAAAATGTACTTTGCGCGCAGAAATCAGTGAGCGCAATGTAATTTTTAACACGAGTCCGTCAACTGCGCACAACAGACGTACGTCCTGACGGAAGACAAGGTAGTGGCCGGCATTTTTGACGGATCTAGTAAAAAAAAAACGTGCGCATTGACGTTCTTCGTTGTGAATCCGCAGTTCGGTACGGTCTGGTTGTTACAATTTGCCGTTGCCACCAGCTTTTCAAAGACGTTAAAATTATGCGCGCAAACGCTGTCCGTTAAATTTTGTGCCAATATTGTAATACCATGCGCGCCAGCGCACAAACACATGTGCGCTCACAATGTTAAGTATAGGATGTGCGCACTAAATTGCGCTCGCAAAGGGTTCGCGCAGGGTCACTCGCGTTAGAAGTTAACGCTCATTTTGTGCGCGAGCGTCGTAATACGACGTTCAGCGCAAAGTGTTTTTCCTCTCGTTAATGCATTTTTGCGCGCGCAATTGTGTGTAAAGAATGTAATAGGGCCCATAGAGTATAGTCGCTATGATGTGCCACAGGAGCGACGCAAAGGAATTTTGTTTATTGCAAAAGAAATTTGTTTGCATTTGGGCCCCAGAACATAACGCTTAGAGTTTTAGCAGCGCCTTCATGATGTCAGAGGTGCGAACACTATCAGGGTTATTCAAAGAGATTCGAAAAGTCATCGCACGTTCGGTGACTTTTCGTTCTCTTCAATCCAGTTCCTTTTGCCGATCCCATTTCGGCGACCCTGCGGTGTATTCAGCAAACACCACAGGGTCCCCGAATTGCAGGGAAAAGCTGCCGCAAACCTGCCGAAAACTCACCGCAAAACCCAGCGAATGCACACCGAAATCCCGCAAAAACATCTGGATTGACCCGCCGAAAACCACGGAAAAAGCCCGCGCAGGAGCCGATCGCAGCCTCCGACACAGCAGAAGAGGCAGTGAATAAATTCGCAAAACAGTTTGTATGAATGATTGAAAAGTGAAAAGCTGTTTGCAAAGAAACTACTGAGCGAAAATGTCTGAAATTTACATATGATCCAATGAATGATAATTAAGAGGGCTGTTACAGAAAAAAAGAAGAAAACTTTAAAAAAAAAAAAAAAATCAGAAAAATGCTTAAAATATCCTAAAAAATCTATAAATAAAGAGACTCTTTACTGCAGAATTTTATAATGAACGGTTTATTAGATATTGAATTAAAACGGGAATATTTTTAACATTGAAGCCTATGGGATTCTCCTGAATAAACCTGTCGAATGAAACCACAGAATGGCAGGGCATTAGGGGAACCTTTCACTGCTGGTTTGTGTTCTCTGAATAGC
The DNA here is from genome assembly GCA_009667805.1 of Leptobrachium leishanense. Taxonomy (NCBI): domain Eukaryota; kingdom Metazoa; phylum Chordata; class Amphibia; order Anura; family Megophryidae; genus Leptobrachium; species Leptobrachium leishanense. The sequence goes on along the minus strand of CM019066.1, from coordinate 355,919,240 downwards.
TGAAGCAGTGCTTCTCTATGGGGATTTCACTGCCCTCGAACAGGCACCGTATGTGCAGGCAATTCGCCAGGATTTGGCGAATTGCCTGCTCTCTGGATAGTCGAATGGCCAAGAAAGGTAATCGAACGCTGATTTTCAGTGTTCGGTTACCTTTCTCAAGCAATTCGGATCTCTTTGAATAACCCTGTATATAAAACCAGCGGGGAATGTGTCTTAATGACATCTCCCCAAATGATCCTGCACGAAGACCTGAACTGCAGTAACTCCTTTCGATCAGCAGGTGGCGACATCTCCCTGCCAAATTGGTTATTACAGTGAGGAATACACTGGGAATATTCTAACCTATTAAATACTGTATAATTAATTAAAAATGATTTAAAAAGCAATAAAAACACTGGCTCCGGACAGTTGGATTTTTGGAAAATCCTTTGGTAGTGAAGTAGTTAATTAACCCACTAGTGTCGTTCCCCATAGCCAAAGATGCAGTGAAGTCACTATTTACTGTAGCGCATGGTCAACGGGTTTTGCAGACAATGGAGTCGCCAAAGCCGTTACCAGATGTCCGCGATAACCGCCGGACAGGGGGGAAAAGTCTCCTTTTGGGACTATAAAAGCAGTAAAAATGTGTCTGAATAATAAAGCCGTTTCCTTTTTTTTTTTTTAGTCTTTTACAAAATAAAAGTGTTTAAAATAAATAAATAGATAACAAAAATGTATAAATATTAAAGGTTTTCTAAAAGATAAGTGTTTTTTTTTTGCTGAAAATGAAAAGAATAAATGGTCTTTAAAAGTCAGAGATATTACGTTTTTACATTCCCAACCTATGGGATTCACCTGTTTAAACCTGTCGTGCTGAAACGTGGAAAATCGGTGCCGTTCGGTGATTAGAAGACACAATAGTCTTCTAGGAGACAATATCGGTGCCGCCGAATTGCAAAGTATTTCACTGTCAATACGCCTGTATTTGGTGAATTGACAGCTTTGTGAATAGACAAGATGGCACGAAATTGCACCGAACTGTGACATTCACCATCCGGTGCAATTTGGGGTCAATTCGGAGGTTGGTGAGTAACTCCTCTGGGCCTGCGATTCTTCGGCGTTTTGAGCGATTCGTCGGTTTGTCCAAATCCTAGCTAAAAAATCCAGCACCACAATAACACAAACGACACAAGAAACTGCGACGGACAAGATTTTTCAGCCATCCATTCGTATTCACTCCTTCATTTCTGGTGCCAAGACAGGACAGGACGGGGGAAGGCGGCGTCGCTCCATTCCTTTGCCAAAGCAGTGCCTCACTTTGCCGTGCAAATTGTTTTTTTAATAAATGACTCCGCTCTTCTAGGAATTTGAATGAGACCATTAAAGGGAACCGCCATCGTCCCTGAATGTTTTCCCCTCTTCCTGCAGGATGTCCTTCAACGACTTCTTGAGACACTATTCCCGCCTGGAGATCTGCAACCTCACCCCCGACACCCTCAGCTCCGAGAAGTACAAGAAATGGAGCTTGACCAAGATGGATGGCAACTGGCGGAGAGGCTCCACGGCGGGAGGATGCCGAAATTACCCGGGTGAGTCCTGCGTTAGACGTTGACTTGACGTTTTTCAGTGGTCTGGTGGCCCTCAATAAATACACTCTAGGATGATGGCGATAGCTGGGCGCGTCGGTAGCAGTCGGGGTTTTTAGCTGGGCGCGTCAGTAGCAGTCGGGGTTTTTAGCTGGGCGCGTCGGTAGCAGTCGGTTTTTAGCTGGGCGCGTCGGTAGCTGTCGGGGTTTTTAGCTGGGCGCGTCGGTAGCTGTCGGGGTTTTCAGCTGGGCGCGTCGGTAGCTGTCGGGGTTTTTAGCTGGGCGCGTCGGTAGCTGGGCGCGTCGGTAGCAGTCAGGGTTTTTAGCTGGGCGCGTCGGTAGCTGGGCGCGTCGTTAGCAGTCGGGGTTTTTAGCTGGGCGCGTCGGTAGCTGGGCGCGTCGGTAGCAGTCGGGTTTTTAGCTGGGCGCGTCGGTAGCTGGGCGCGTCGGTAGCAGTCGGGGTTTTTAGCTGGGTGTGTCGGTAGCTGTCGGGGTTTTTAGCTGGGCGCGTCGGTAGCGGCAGCCCCATGGTAGCATTTGGATATGTGAACTAAACGCTTATTGACGCTGAACAAAGGGAAGGCGCGCGAGAATGCGGGAAATGATACAACATTAAAGCAATGCAGTGAATGTACGGTCAGGTGAGGCGCGTGATTCATGACGGACACAATAACAACGGCTGCGAGCAAGGAACGAGACGTCATTAAAGCGACAGCCGTCTTGATGACGTCCGTGTAATGTCGGTGTGATGCCGGTTCGCCGACCCTGCTGTCAATTCACTATTCACTGCAGGATCCCTGAAGTGTGACGAACTGAATCACTGAAAATCAGGGCATCTCGGTGCGGTTCTGCGTTCTCTGAATAGATTAACCATTACTTCTCTATGGACAATTTCGCTGCCGCCGAACGATTGAGGTGAACTGCACCGTATTTCACTTGCAATTTGGCAAATTGACAGCTTTGTGAATAGACGGACTGCCACGAAATTGCACCGAACGGGGGAATGCTCTTTGAATAACACTCTCTCCTTTTTTTAATAAAAATAAATAAATTGTATGCTCTTGCGCTCTCGCTCTCTTTTAAATGTGCTTCTGTGGTCCCCCCCCCCTCTGCAAACAAGGGCCCTTATTATCCGGACACTTGTAGATTAGAGCGTATTAAACCGTTCAGCAAAGGGCCAGAAAGCTCTGCACTAAACTGGATAATACCTGCCACAAGTCTCAGGCTACGAGAGGGCCGCGTGCACCTTGGGGAATGTCGCAGGAGGCGGGACCAGAAGAAACGTTGTTCCCAAACTGGGCCATTCATAAAAAATGTCATTTACTGCAAGAGCAAAGAATGTTGTAATTCAGTCAGTGATTTCGATCAGCATTTATTGTAGTTTATGAGACTCCATGCTGGGAGTTTTATTGCTCTGCAGCTCTGTTATACACCCGCACACCCTGAATATATGGAGGAGCCTCTAAAAAGACACCCACACACCCTGAATATATGGAGGAGACCCTAAAAAGACACCCGCGCACCCTGAATATATGGAGGAGCCTCTAAAAAAGACACCCGCACACCCTGAATATATGGAGGAGACCCTAAAAACACACCCACACACCCTGAATATATGGAGGAGCCTCTAAAAAGACACCCACACACCCTGAATATATGGAGGAGCCTCTAAAAACACACCCACACACCCTGAATATATGGAGGCGCCCCTAAAAAGACACCCACAGACCCTGAATATATGGAGGAGCCCCTAAAAAGACACCCGCACACCCTGAATATATGGAGGAGCCCCTAAAAATATACCCGCACACCCTGAATATATGGAGGAGCCCCTAAAAATATACCCGCACACCCTGAATATATGGAGGAGCCCCTAAAAATACACCCGCACACCCTGAATATATGGAGGAACCCCTAAAAAGACACCGGCACACCCTGAATATATGGAGGAGCCCCTAAAATTACACCCACACACCCTGAATTTATGGGGGAGCCCCTATGAAAGGGGGAGATCATGTTGTGGGGGGCTCTGCTTATTGAGGATTAATGTTTTTTCTATGAAGCTCTTACAGGTTGATTTGGTTCTTGTCCCCCGCAGACACGTTCTGGATAAACCCGCAGTATGTGATCAAGCTGGAGGAGGCAGACGATGATCCAGACGATGACGAGGAAGGCTGCACCTTTATTATAGGTCTGATGCAGAAAAACCGCAGGAAGGCGAGGAAGATGGGCGAGGATATGCAAACGATCGGCTTTGCCATTTACGAGGTACGGTCACTCGACCAATAAGGATCCCCAATGGTTTAATCATCGAACCTCCATTGGATGGATACCATGGACTCCCTACAACGAGCTGATCCTGTTTCTTCAGCAACCTACAGGAGCCGCAGACCTCCGCCGTGACCCTCCTCCTCCTCCTGCAGCGACTTACCCTAACCCTTAAATCAAGCCGAACTAGTAACACCAAGACTAAAATCTGCAGAAACGTTACCCCAACCCTAAACCCAGCAGAACTAGTAACCATAGCCTTAAAAGAAGAGCAATCGTAACACTAAACCAAGCAGAAATGGTAACCCTGACCCTAAAATGAGCAGAGATGGTAACCCTGACCCTAAAATGAGCAGAGATGGTAACCCTGACCCTAAAATGAGCAGAGATGGTATCCCTGACCCTAAAATGAGCAGAAAGGGTAACCCTGACCCTAAAATCAGCAGAAATGGTAACCCTGACCCTAAAATGAGCAGAGATGGTAACCCTGACCCTAAAATGAGCAGAGATGGTAACCCTGACCCTAAAATGAGCAGAGATGGTAACCCTGACCCTAAAATGAGCAGAGATGGTATCCCTGACCCTAAAATGAGCAGAAAGGGTAACCCTGACCCTAAAATCAGCAGAAATGGTAACCCTGACCTAAAATGAGCAGAGATGGTACCCTGACCCTAAAATGAGCAGAAATGGTAACCCTGACCCTAAAATGAGCAGAAATGGTAACCCTGACCCTAAAATGAGCAGAAATGGTAACCCTGACCCTAAAATGAGCAGAAATGGTAACCCTGACCCTAAAATGAAATGGTAACCCTGACCCTAAAATGAGCAGAAAGGGTAACCCTGACCCTAAAATGAGCAGAAAGGGTAACCCTGACCCTAAAATGAGCAGAGATGGTATCCCTGACCCTAAAATGAGCAGAAAGGGCCTGCAGGACTTTTCCTGAGATGCCGCCCCCATCAATGGAGCTCCCTCCCTTGTAACTTACAACTCTCCCCGCGTCCCCAGGCTTTCAAGACATCTCTAAAACACAGGCCTATTGGCTCAACCCCGTACCCCCCATTGCACCCCCATCACTTCTCATACTGCACTATATACCCTCACCTCTGTCTCCCCCCTCTATTAGATTGTAAGCTCTTTAGCCGAGTCCTCTTTTTCCCATTGTTCTGTTTGTTTTGTCCTGCCAATGGTACAACGCTGCGGAATATGTTGGTCCTTTATAAATAATTGTAATCTGTCTCTGCCCTAGTCCGTGGTGTTGCTGTCATCGTGCCTGGCAGTGAGAAGCACGAGTTATCTCTTGCCCTGTCTTACAAAATACACAGCTGGGGGGGTTCACATATTTTGAGTTTGACTCCCCCAGCTCGTCATATTAACTTTTGCTGCTGAGACTTTCCCGTTAATGCGTTCTTTTTTTTGGCCCCGGGCCAGTCTGCGCTCCTTATTCCCCCTCCTTGGATTCTGTGCAGCAGATCTTCTTCCCGATCACTCGATCCCACCTCTTTTTATTTAAAGGGACACTACGTCTAACAAAAGCTGGAACTAGATTACCTGTGCATTACGCACAACCCCCCCCCCTCCCCTTATAAACACACACTTGGTTTTTGTGTTTTTTATTTTATTTTTTTATTTGAAGTAATTTCATGTATAAAGGAAAAATTATGTTGTTTTTTTTTTTTTTTCATCTCCGTTTTCCATCTAGTGGATTTTTCCCATGATGCATAATTTACCAAAAGCTTAGGACAAGCCTCACTTTACAGCTGAGGTATAGGATTAAAAAAAGTGGTGAAGAAGCAATGGGGTGAAGAGCATTTTTTAGACAAGACTGCATGGGGATCTATTGTGTTGTCTATGCTACTGAGATAAGAGATGGCAGCTGATTGAGCCGATGGTGGACTTTAATATTTTAATCTACAACCCCCCCCCCCCCCCCGTGCGATCTCCTTGCGGAACCATGAAACCGGCCACCTTTTCAGATAGATACCTGCAGCCGCTTGCTTTTCCCCTCACCCCCTCTCCTGCGGTGTTTGTGATCCAGCGTTCGGCAACCTTGAACCTTGGCCCCTCCAGATGTTTTGGAGCTACATGCTCAGTCCTCGTATTGAGTGGCTGAGCATCACGGGAGATGTACATCCAAAACATCCGGAGGGGCTGGAGTTGCTGAGAGCCTGTGTATCCTCTCCCTCCCCTCTGCTCCTCATCACTGAACGCAGCAGCAGGGACGCCCCCCCCCCCTCTGCCAACCAGAGACAAGGATCCCAGCGGGGTCTGCAGCATCCTGAATTCTTAACGCCTTGCCCAAAATTTACCAGGTGTTTTTTTTTCTTTTTTAATTTTTTCTGTTTAAAATGCACGGAAACATTTACTGTATCGCTACATATTCCATAGCAGCGTTTAGTATGCATGACCGCTGTGACGAGGCCGTGTGTCCATTCCTGTAACTATTTCCTTCTTTTTTATTCTTTTTCTATCTTTTTTAGGTCCCACAACAGGTACGTTGACTCTATGTAATTTTTTTACAATCCAGACAAAAAAAGGGGATTTTCTCTGAGCCGAACTACCGGTTATCCACAGCATCGATTCCATCTGGGGGGGGGGGGTGTTGGTTAGTGATACAGAAAATATATATAGAAATTATCCTCATGATTTATGATAATTCAGTGCTATTTATAGAGGTTTTTTTGTACTGCGCTGCACGCACTGTTGGTGCTATATAAATGAGAATGATAAACCTCTAGAAGCTGTTGTAGCATTTTATTAATGTTTGGAATGTTCGTCTGATGACATCAGAGTGAGGTCATGCCAACGGTACAAGGCGGCCATGATTTTATTCTTGTTCACGCCCCCTCTCCCTTGTAACTCACGCCCCCGAGGAACCCCCTGCCTGTCTGTTTCCTTTGCAGATGGCCGGCCAGACCAACCTGCACCTGAGCAGAGACTTCTTCCTGAGGAACAAAGCCCGGGAGCGATCGGACACCTTCATCAACCTGCGCGAAGTGCTCAACCGCTTCAAGCTCCCCGCCGGGGAATACATCATTGTCCCGTCCACGTTCGAACCCCACAAAACGGGAGACTTCTGCATGCGGGTGTTCGCCGAGAAGAACGCGGAGACCCAGTATGTAACAATCGTCTCACGTGGGGTTAAAGAGCCGGGTGACGGAGGTATTCTGAACGGTGGCTCCTTTCGGGTGCAATGTATTGGTCGGAGACAGAAAAGCAGAGGTTTCCGGCTGGGGTCAGGGCTGGGGTCCAGATAGGTCACTCCTAGCCCAATGGTAGAGCCCCAGTTTATGCAGGACTGCATCTCCCATCATGCTTTGCTAATGATACTCTGAGCTTTCAGCCGTCACTGCTTAAGGATTTACACGTACATGTGACGAGACTCCTTCCTGTCAGCCTAGAGAGAAGATCCTCTGATCATCCCTGGAAGCATCTACAGGGAGTTCACCAAGGAACAAGTCCTCCCCCCCCCCCCCAACCACCATAAAATGAGCTTACTGGAACCTGTGGCAGCTGCAGCGCTTCTTTTATGTGTGAGACTGTCATTCCTCTGGAAAATTGGAGAAACTGATTCAACTCCGTGTCCTCAATCCCTGGAAATGCCTTTAAATACAGACATTTTTGTAACATTGTCTCTGAATTGAGCATTTTCTCTTTCCAGTATGTTGGCCAAATCTCACACACACCCCAATAAGTACTCGCCCCCTGTAATATGTGGTTGTGTCGCCTTTTGCTGTGACTGCGGCACGCATTCGCCGCGGCATCGTGTCAATAAGCTCATGCAATGTCACAGCATTTATTGGCGTCCAGAGCGCCATTAATTTGTGGCAAGATCTTGTGTTGATGATGGGAGAGTCGCGGCGCTGCGTAAAGTCTTCTCCAGCACATTATCCCAAAGATTAACCTCAATGGGGTTAAAGGTCTGGACTGTGCGGTGGTCAATCCATGTGTGACAATGATGTCTCATGCTCCCTGAACCACTCTTGCACAATTTGAGCCCGATGGATCCTGGCATTGCCATCTTGGAATATGCCCGCTGTGCCATCAGGGGAGAAAAAACCCATTGATGGGAAAACCTGCTCATTCAGTATATTCAGGGAGTCACATGACCTCATTTTATGCCGAAACCTATTAATCACTGCAGTAATTATCCAATGGAAGGCAAGCACCTATTGGCTGAGTTACATCCAGGTGGTGACTTTATTTATTTTTTATGGTCAGGTGCTGTAAGTGTCTAAAAAATGAGGGACCTGCGCTCCAGGCGTTCCCGCTGTGTTTCAGCCCACAGAGTCCAGAGATGGGGGGGGGGGGCGTGAAAAGCTGGGTTGACTGAGGAATCGGGTGTATGTTTGTGTCACCCCAGCTGATTCCTTTTTCGTTTTGACGTTGTGTTGCTTTTTATCACGCGTGGTTGTGGTGCTGCAGAGACGCCATGCGGTTAAACTGGTTTGAATGTGGTGGTGCCGAACCTCAGCCCTGCAAATCTTATGTAACTACATGTCCCATGATGCTTGGTCACACTTGGTCCTGCAGAGCCTCATGAGACATACGGTTCAGAAAGTGGGATACTTAGGTTCCCCATCAGAACTCCAGGGGAACATTTTAACGGCTTTAATTCTCCTCTTGGAAATGTATGAATTTATTTTCTTTTTAAGGTGATTTAACGTTTGATAAAACAGTATAAATAAAGTTTGTCGCTGCCGCATTAACGCAGCTTCTCGTCTGTTTTTTCTGCAGGGTTGTGGATGATAAGCCCGAGGCAAATCTAGACGAGGTTCGTTACCGCCAGCTTCATATAAACACAGATTGCGTCGTTTTTAGAAAACGCGTCCTGGTTTGTATCTCACGCTTTCTGTAATGTTCCCCGGCAGGACGAGCTCAGTGAAGATCAGATCGATCCCGGATTCAAAAATCTCTTCAAGCACCTGGCGGGCGAGGTGAGACCCCGGCAGGGCTGGACTGGAACAAAAAAGCGGCCCTGGACTTAATCCAGACCGGCCCACTCGGACATGCAAACACGCAGGGCCGGATTACGATCTCTATGGGCTTTTGTTTGGATTTTTTGGCACTTAACCCCTTACCGCCGCAGGACGTACTATGCTGTTTTGGCGGCAGGAGGGCTTTGAAGACGCAGGGCGTACAGGTATGTCTTGCTGTCTCCAATGGGGCCGCCTTGGCCCCTCCCCGCAGCCTGCACACGCCGAAGCGCAGTGAGCGTCATTGGCTAAATGGGGACAGCCTGAACTCAGGCTGTCCCCCAGCAGCCAATGACACGTGTCGGCTGCAGAGCGCAATCTGCACTGTGACAGCACCTGTCTGCGAGGTGTACCTGTACACCTCGCCAGCATTTAGCCACCCCCTGATGGCCGAAGCCAGTCCATTGTTAAGGGGTTAATGGAATGAAAACATATTTTATGTTATTTTAAATTGCTTGTGATGTCGGTGCTTTGTGTTTCGGCGCTTTTGTGTCTCCGCAGTGTTTCCATTTCGCCGACAATGCAGTGAATTCTCTTAGTGCATTTTCAGCAAAACACTGTGAACATTGAGTTGCCGAAACCGTTGCTCTGTGATACGCTCATACACAGCGCACATTACTGTGAGTTTTATTGCTGTGGAGCTCTGATATTTTCATACAAACCGCACATTACTGTATCACAGAGTTCCACAGCAATAAAACGAACCGTAACATGTGGTGTGTAACGTGAGGGGTTAAACTCTGTGCTGGGATGCAGTGGGGGGGGGGTCTACTGCCTGGCAGGGGGATACAGCCCCGCACTTCGGGTGCAGGCTCTTGGCTTGGGTCCCCTGTATCGTGGGGCATGCTGGGAGGCTGCGGGGGCCCTGGCTGACAATGTGCTTCAGGCCAGGGAGGCAGTTCTTACCTGTATCCCGCCGAGCAGCGGAGATGCAGGTCCAGGGCGGCCCGGACTCTCCATGTTGTTGATTCCGGATGCTCAGGATATAGGAGTAGTGCGGGTCAAGCAGACTCAAGAGATTTCTCCTGGCCCAGTGGCCGCCGATCCCGCCCACACACATGCGGTCAGGTGCGGGAGAGCGGCGACGAGAGCCATAGGCCAGATTAAAGAGCGTGTGGGCGGGCCGGATCTCACTGAGCTGCTCTGCTGCAGAATGAGATTGCTCTCCCACTCCTGGCCAGGCCGTATGTGTGTGGGCAGGATTCGCGGCCATTGCGCTGGCATCCAGTAGATGGCGCCGCTGAATAAAAAATCAAAATAGTGCGGTAGCAAAAATTTGCTGTTCTTGAAAATGGGCAAAAATTTGCCGCTTGGAGCGATTGTTCCAAACTGCTCTATTGTCGGGCCGGCCCTGGATGTAGTTCCAAAACATCTGCAGGGCCGAGGTTGCCGACCCCCCCCCCCCCCCCTGGATCACACGGACACGTTTTCATTTCTATTAAGTCGTCCCCTTTTCCTTTTTTCTACTCTGTGTTGTAGCTTTATACTCGGAACACGCTTTACAACGTCATGGCTTCACACGTCTGGCTCTATTCCCTTCTTTGCGTGAACATAGGAAAAATCTGCACCTCTGGCTTCACCATTATACTTCAATATTATGGGGCAGGCGCCACACCCCGGAGCGCAGTGCTATCTGCGCCGCTGCGTGTATCGCCTTCTGGAGTCCATAGGACTCAATGGAGGGTTGCACACGTGGGACGCAGAGAGGGAGACTGGGAGCTATTTGTCCCCGGTCTCACTCTGCTCGCAGCCAGAAGAAGCTGTGGATTGGGCCACTGTTCTCCGCCGGATGAGGAGAGGTGAGTTTAGGATTTATTTGGGGGGGTTTAGGGGGTGCTAAATGATTTGGCAAACGTGGACTCATGTGACACTAAATATTTGGTTTTGGGCGGTAATTAGCACTTTGTAACAACACTTTACTTCTCCTGACGCTAACTACTGATTGCCCTCCCCGTCTTAAGTCTAGGATGCGCAAAGTACAGGAAGCTCACGCAAGCTAGCGCAAAAACCGATGCATCACGTGATTTTCTTACGGGTTTACGGTAAACGCGATTATCCTGGTGTTAACACACGTACGAGCGTTAGCGTTCACTAGGAATCGTCCCCGTCATCTTTCATACTAACATCATGTTTTCTTTCCTTCCTCCGTGTAGATGTCGCCCGAGGTACGCCATGTTTTATGCAGGGGTCGATTCAATTACCTGTCATCGCTGATGACTGGATCTTTTTTCTTTGTGTATTTTATATTTTCACTGTGTGATCACATTCCCTCATCTGAATCCGTTAGATGACGCTGTGCATCCGTTAGAGCAGGGATGGGCAAACTACGGCCCGCGGGCCACATCCGGCCCGCCACGGAGTTTTTTGGGGCCCGCCAAGACAGCTGCGTTCTTCTACTCCTGAGGCGAGCGGCCGCTGACATGCAGCTTGGCCGCTCACCTGGAACGGGAACCACCTGACCAGCGCTCAATCTCGCGAGAACACGGCTGGTCAGGTGGTTACCATCCCCGGTGAGCGGCAAAGCTGCATGTCGGCGGCTGCTCGCCTCGGAGTAGAAAAACGCCGGTGGACGCGGAGCCTGGGGCCACAGCATAGGAGGTGAGCGCTGGGAGCAATATATATCCATATGAGCTGGGGGCAATATATACCCATATGATCTGGGGGCAATATATACCCATATGATCTGGGGACAATATATACCCATATGATCTGGGGACAATATATACCCATATGATCTGGGGACAATATATACCCATATGATCTGGGGGCAATATATACTAGGGCTGCAACTAACGCTTATTCTCATAATCGATTAGTTGGTCGATTTATTATTTCGATTAATCGATTCATCTTGATAAAAAAAATGGAAAATTGTTTACTTAAAAGGAATTTTATGTAAAAAAATAAAATAAGCAATTTGCGTACTGTATGTAACTTTCGTACGTACATACGCAAATTGCATATCTTGTGTACTTTTCACTCAAGGTATGCGAGTGCTTGGTCAGGGGGATGGGTTGATGCTGCGAGTGCTTGGTCAGGGGGAAGGGTTAATGCTGCATGCGCAGCTTAAGCCCATGTTTGCTTTCTCAAATGAACGCTGCTACAAGCACTTGGTCATAGATGATGATGTCAGCATGAATTCGGGGTTAATAAGCTAAATTGGTCAGGGTGCGTAGAGTGTCCCTTTTAAATAATTTTGTGACCAAACGAGTGGGAGGAGGGACTGGAGGAAGGGAGGGACTTTGTTCAAGGGAGAGGGAGTGGGTATGGACAAAAGACCAGATCTGAGTGTGGGGGTGCGTTTGGGGAAAGGGACCAGACCAAAGGGAGGGAATGACAATTCCCGACCAAAGAGGGTGTGGCAAGGAGGGTGGGGTGGTGGCACAGGACTCCAGCTTCAAGTAAGGATTAAACACAGGCATACAGCTCCTACACCCAGTGGCAGTATCCTATTGTTTGTGTTAAAGTTCTGCTATTGTTGTAAATGAAATAAAAACAAACTGGTTGTGTCTGACATAACCCTAGAACTAAATCATAGCTAGTAAAAGAGCGGCGCGTCTTCCCCAATCATCTCCGAAGCTGAGGTTATTTACGTTTAACTCAGTCTGACTCTAAACAGTGTGTGCTGTACACAGGACGATTAATCAACACCGATTAATCGATAATGGAAATAGTTGACAATTATTTTAATCCTCGATTAGTTGTCGATTTAATCGATTAGTTGTTTCAGCCCTAATCTATACCCATGTGAGCTGGGGGCAATGTATACCCATGTGAGCTGGGGGCAATGTATACCCATGTGAGCTGGGGGCAATGTATACCCATGTGAGCTGGGTGTGAGATAGTGTCTCGTTCAGGCTAATGGACAAGCGGCAGGATCAATGTAGCACTAGCAGGCGGGGTGCACAGACTGGATATTGTATCCATCACTTATTAAACATTCTAGAAGGATTCTGACACAGTGGGCGGGGCTGTTAGATGAAGTCACATGCCTACATTTACCTTAACCCCTTCATGAGCAAAGAATAAGAAATTCAGCTGCCAAGGGATTCTCCAGGAAAACGCTGTCAGGAACCTGTTTTTTTTTTCGGGGGGGAATCATTAGTTATAGAGTACGATTTTTGGGAACATCACTGCTCTGCATGGAGACCCTGTAGAGTCATGGGTTCGATCCCGATGAGCACCTCTCCAGTAAGTGTCCTTGGGCAAGACACCTAACGGTACATACTCGCCACCCAGGACATACTGGAAAACGAGAGAAATCTCAATGTATTCTTCCTGGTAAAATACTTTCTAAAAAAAAAAATATTCCCAACGTATTCTTTTCTGTAATAAGCTATGTGTATGGGGGGGGGAGATGTCACCATCTGCTGGCCAAAAGGCGTTACTGCAGGTCTGGTCTCTGTGCAGGATTGTCACGGTTCCAGCTATATAGGTGAACTGATCCGGGCCGGCCCTCGTCTTGTCATTCCTGCATCCAGTGCCGGGTTTTCTTACAGCCATCAAGCTTTGCTGTTTAAGGCTGTGACTCCCAGCAGGCCGTGCTCTGTCACTGAGTCGCACGCTGTGTGTCACTCTGCGGTTCTCCTTGCTCTCTGGGTTATTTTGTCTCGTGTTCCTTTTTGTTACCCCATCCATGCCTTGTCCTCTGGATTATATTTTATTTCTCTCGTGGTTCAGTTTGTTTTTGTTCGGTTTCCCCTTCCTTGCCTTATCCCTTGCCTTATCCCTTGCCTTATCCCTTGTCTTATCCCTTGCCTTATCCCTTGCCTTATCCCTTGCCTTATCCCTTTCCTGCCCCGTGTGGATACTGTGTACTGACCTTGGCTGTCCCTATAGACGGCTCTGTGTGTGTTTTCACTCTTGCTTTGCTGATTATTCTTGGCTAATCCCTCCTGACTATTCTTTGCCTTTTAACCCCTGCTGTGCTGTATTAACCCCGTGTACCCACCTGACCTTGGCTGTTACTGTTTTGCCCATCTACTTCTAGAATAGATCCGGCCGTTTTAAGGACCGGCCTGTCAGAGTTGAGGATTTCGTTTTCTTTGGTCGTTGCGTGCAGGAGTCTCTGCCCAGCCTTGTGGCGTCTTCACCTCCTGCCTTGTGGCGACTTCACCTCCTGCCTTGTGGCGTCTTGACCTCCTGCCTTGTGGCGACTTCACCTCCTGCTCTTGTGGCGTCTTGACCTCCTGCTCTTGTGGCGTCTTGACCTCCTGCTCTTGTGGCGTCTTGACCTCCTGCTCTTGTGGCGTCTTGACCTCCTGCTCTTGTGGCGTCTTGACCTCCTGCTCTTGTGGCGTCTTGACCTCCTGCTCTTGTGGCGTCTTGACCTCCTGCTCTTGTGGCGTCTTGACCTCCTGCTCTTGTGGCGTCTTGACCTCCTGCTCTTGTGGCGTCTTGACCTCCTGCTCTTGTGGCGTCTTGACCTCCTGCTCTTGTGGCGTCTTCACCTCCTGCTCTTGTGGCGTCTTCACCTCCTGCTCTTGTGGCGTCTTCACCTCCTGCTCTTGTGGCGTCTTCACCTCCTGCTCTTGTGGCGTCTTCACCTCCTGCTCTTGTGGCGTCTTGACCTCCTGCCTTGTATTCTGATTTTAGTGGGTTTTTTTAAATTGGCGTTGGACGTCTTTCTGGACGTAGAGTATATTCGGGACAGAAGGGTTAACGTGGTGACGGCTTGTTGATCCATGGAGAGGTGGGGGATGTCGATATGGCGTCATTAAGGTGTTAATCGACAACAACGTTAAAAAAAACAATAATTCTGGCGCATGAAACATTTTTCATAAAAAAAAAAAAAAAAAAAACAAAGAAAAAAAAAGAATAATTGAATCGACCCCTTTGTGTGACGTTTAGACAGTATCATAAAATGTGTGGTCTCTGCCCCCACCCCTGTGTGCTGTGACTGCCCGAGCGCCCCCCGCAGGCTTGCCGCACCTGTGTATTACAACGCATATCCAGCTCCTCTGTCTCCCTTATAAAGCCGAGGTGTTTATTTGCCGGCTCGCCGTGTTTTCCTTCGCTCGTCAGTAAAGCGGCAGCTCCCGGCTCACCCTCGTGGAGATTGCATCTTTTTTTTTTTTTTTTGCGAGCGCTCAGCTTCTGAGTCCATGCTCTGCAGTGCGCCGGCGAGCATGTGCTGCGCAGTATGAGGAAGCCCGCATACCCTCAGCAGTTTGCTCATCAAACCGTCTCATGCAGGTGCCAGTGTTGCTGCTGTTGTTGTTGTGCTGGTGACTGATGGAACCACTGGATTATTATTTAAGTGCCAACACATTCCACAGCGCTGTACACTGGATCTGCCATATTTAAAAGGACAGGCAGGCCGTACATCCAGAGATCGGGCCCCAGAAGTGATATTATTCCGGGGGGGGGGGGCAATTCATACTTTAAAGCACACGTGTCATAGGATACTGAACTGTGTACCCTGACCCTCTCGGGCTTCCTGTGTACCCTGACCCTCACGGGCTTCCTGTGTACCCTGACCCTCTCGGGCTTCCTGTGTACCCTGACCCTCCGGGCTTCCTGTGTACCCTGACCCTCCCGGGCTTCCTGTGTACCCTGACCCTCCGGGCTTCCTGTGTACCCTGACCCTCACGGGCTTCCTGTGTACCCTGACAGTCTCGGGCTTCCTGTGTACCCTGACCCTCTCGGGCTTCCTGTGTACCCTGACCCTCTCGGGCTTCCTCCTTTACCCCGTCCCTCTCGGGCTTCCTCTTTACCCTGACCGCCCTCACGCCTTTTGTCTTTGTTTTCCTCCCAGGATAAAGAGATCTCGGTGTTTGAGCTTTGCTCCATCCTGAAGAAGGTGCTGTCCAGCCGTAAGTCTCTCGCTTTCCTGTGCTTCATCTCTTTTCAAATATTCATGAGACGACGACAGCAATATGCGTGTGACTCCCTGCGTCCAGGACTGACCATTCGTGCAATAGGGCACTGCCCGAGGGCTCCCCCAATACTTGTCCATATTTGCATACGATAATGAGATTTCTGGCATCGAAGTCTGAACATTGAATTAATTTATGTTTTATACGCACACTTTATACGCAGCCTGAAGGGCGTTTCATGCAGCCTTTTTTACATTTTGCCCCGTCACATGAGGTCAGGGGGTGGGATCTGCCACTGGTGCTTCCCCTCTGAAAATTTGGATTTTGACTTGATATATAAAAAAAATCCTTTCCAGGAGACGATATAAAATCGGACGGCTTCAGCCTGGAAACCTGCCGGACCATCGTGGATTTGCTGGACGTATCCTTTCTGCAAAATGATTCTGTTTATTAATAATTAGCGTGATTTTAATCTCTCATTTTTCCCGGGTTCTTCTCACTCGCGGCTGTCGCTGAGCCGGCTCTATTTACAGTGATAATTCTTTATAAAATGCGTAACTTTGCATTTATTGCTGTAGAATCGCGTGTGACGCTTGTGCTCCCAGTCCACTAATTTAACCCCTTCACTGCTGAGCCATTTCACGTTTAAACAAACCAAATTTTTCTTCTTTTTTTTTTTCTTTACTTTAAACATGGTCATGTTTGGTATCATTGGCAAGGCCATGCTCTGGCCTTTCTAATGATACCAAACATGACCCTGCTAGCTGAAAACAGTCGGGAGATATTGGGGTTCAAACAAACCCCTATCTTTCCTTAGGAGTCAATAAGTACGTTCCCCACACGTCCTCAGCAGTGAAAGGGTTAAGCACACACCACAGACCGGGGCATCGCTCCCCTGAATAAAGGATTGAGTAGTAGAGATGTGCCTTTCATTCCGAAACAAAAGTTGGATGAAATGTTCCCTATTTTTTTTATTTTTTTTTAATTTTTTTTTCGTATTTTGGAAGCGCTTCCGAAATGAAACGAAATACAACGAATTGATTGTTTTTCGGAATTAATTTGTTGTATTTCGTGGTTCACTTTGAAATTGTTCAGCAATTTCACCCAAAAAAAATCAGAAAAATGCAAAAAAAATCCTAAAAAAATGTCCTTTTTGCTGCAAGTGAAAAAAACAAGCGGTTGAATAAATATTTTTTACATTGAATCCTATGGGATTATTTTGCCCGGCTGGTATTTTTATTGTAGTACTGGCTGTATTTTATTTTGGTTCCTGCAGTTTTCATTGTAGGTAGGAATGCACCGATACTATTTTTTAAGACAGAGTACAAGTATCGATACATTTTTAAAAAGTACTCACGGATACCAGGTACCGATACTTTTATTTAATGTCATGTGACGCTTTCCAATAAATAATTTAGGATTTTGCTGAAAGCCTGTCCTGTTTAAGTTAATATTGCAATGTACGGTCAGACACCCCCTGCGCGCACACTCACCCTGACCACACACAGACACCAGATATACAATCATATATATACACACACTGTGGGCTGGTGTCTTTTGGGAATACATGTATCTGATGCTTGTGGTGTATGACACCAGCCGGGCCCACACTACATGGGGCGGCTGTCTGAATGCTCTAACGGCATTCTGACAGGACCTTGCAGCTGACTGCGTTCATACCTTCTAACGAGCGCCGCCGGCAAACAAAGTCTTCGAGTGCCTGCTCGTTGGGAAGCCCCCAGCCGCGATCTTGCAATCAGTTAGACATCTCGCGAGATCGCGGCTGGGGGCTTCCCAATGAGCAGACGCTCGAAGACTTTGCCGGCGGCGCTCGTTGGAAGGTATGAACGCGGTCCGCTGCAGGGGCCTGTCTGAATGCCGTTAGTGCATTCAGACAGCCGCCCCAGTCCCTCGGCTGCCGACAAGCCAGCTCAATGGGGGCATCTGCACGAGTACCAAGTACTCATGCAGAACTCGGTATCGACACCGATACTAGTATCGGTTCATCCCTAATTGTAGTACTGGCTGTATTTTATTTTGGTACGGGCTGGTCTTTTATTTTGGTGCCGACTGCTGACCTTGGTGCTGAAATATAGTTGAGAACCAAGGACAGTGGGGGGAGGTTACGTAGCTTTTTTTTTTCCTTTACCCTAATCTAAGTAATTAATTGGTTTCACATTCCGAAATAACCAATAAAAACGAAATAACCAATAAAAACGAAATGCCGTCCGAACTAATGAATCGCGGTAACCTAACGAACGAACCGAAAAGAACGAAATGATCCGAAACGAATTTTGCTTGCCTTGCACGTCTATTGAGCAGCTGTAAAACACACATACACACACTACATTCTTGTGGCTGTGACACGTTTTCCAGGCCGGTTATTTCATTTCACTGCTGACGCTCACCGCCGCAGTCCGACGGCTCAGGAAAACTCGGCCTGAGGGAATTTAACACCCTGTGGACAAAAATACTGAAATACCAGGTAAGTTTTAACCAAATTGTTTGCGTTTTCATTGTATGCCTTGTTTGTTTTATTATCTGTGGGTAAAGTGTCACTTGCGCTTTACATGAGACAAGCGGGCGGGTAGAGAAAAATGTGGATTTAAATGGGTGGATGTATGGGCGGACAGGGGGGTTGGGGGGGATGTATGGGCGGACAGGGGGTTGGGTGGATGTATGGGCAGACGGGGGGGGTTGGGGGGGATGTATGGGCGGACAGGGGGTTGGGGGGGGATGTATGGGCGGTTGGGGGGGATGTATGGGCGGACGGGGGGGTTGGGGGGGATGTATGGGCGGACGGGGGGGTTGGGGGGAATGTATGGGCGGACGGGGGGGTTGGGGGGGGATGTATGGGCGGACAGGGGGTTGGGGGGGATGTATGGGCAGACAGGGGGTTGGGGGGGGATGTATGGGCAGACAGGGGGTTGGGGGGATGTTGGGCAGACAGGGGGTTGGGGGGGGATGTATGGGCGGACGGGGTTGGAGGGGGATGTATGGGCGGACAGGGGGTTGGAGGGGGATGTATGGGCGGACAGGGGGTTGGGGGGGATGTATGGGCGGACAGGGGGTTGGGGGGGGATGTATGGGCGGACGGGGGTTGGGGGGGATGTATGGGCGGACAGGGGTTGGGGGGGATGTATGGGCGGACAGGGGGTTGGGGGGGGATGTATGGGCGGACAGGGGGTTGGGGGGGATGTATGGGCGGACAGGGGGTTGGGGGGGATGTATGGGCGGACAGGGGGTTGGGGGGGATGTATGGGCGGACAGGGGGTTGGGGGGGATGTATGGGCGGACAGGGGGTTGGGGGGGATGTATGGGCGGACAGGGGGTTGGGGGGGGATGTATGGGCGGACAGGGGGTTGGGGGGGATGTATGGGCGGACAGGGGGTTGGGGGGGGATGTATGGGCGGACAGGGGGTTGGGGGGGGATGTATGGGCGGACAGGGGGTTGGGGGGGGATGTATGGGCGGACAGGGGGTTGGGGGGGGATGTATGGGCGGACAGGGGGTTGGGGGGGATGTATGGGCGGACAGGGGGTTGGGGGGGATGTAATGGGCAGGACAGGGGGTTGGGGGGGATGTATGGGCGGACAGGGGGTTGGGGGGGATGTATGGGCGGACAGGGGGTTGGGGGGGATGTATGGGCGGACAGGGGGTTGGGGGGGATGTATGGGCGGACAGGGGGTTGGGGGGGATGTATGGGCGGACAGGGGGTTGGGGGGGGATGTATGGGCGGACAGGGGGTTGGGGGGGATGTATGGGCGGACAGGGGGTTGGGGGGATGTATGGGCGGACAGGGGGTTGGGGGGATGTATGGGCGGACAGGGGGTTGGGGGAGGATGTATGGGCGGACAGGGGGTTGGGGGGGGATGTATGGGCGGACAGGGGGTTGGGGGAGGATGTATGGGCGGACAGGGGGTTGGGGGGGGATGTATGGGCGGATATTTGGACAGGTGGATCTTTAGATTGATAGAAGGCTCTTAATAAAACAAATACCTGCAGAGCTTTATCGCCGCTTCGGCTGCAAACCCTCCACAAAGACCAACAGGAGGACAGCGATCAACGCGTTACAAGCAGAACATATCACTGCTGAGGTCCTGCTGGAACCAAAGCATCGGCTGTAATATAACCTTAAATCCAGCGTATCTCCAAAATATCTCCATATTAACCCGGCGAGTGAGAGCAGGTCTGAGTCCTCGTACCACGAGTCTCCAAAATGCATTAAAATAAAGAGTATTTTACGTTACAGCAGATTTAACCCTCCTTTCCATTAACCCTTAAGAGCTGATGATGTCCACATTGTCACTTCTATCCAGGCCTTGAAGGTAAAAGCCCTGCTCCGTCAGCGAGAAGCTGATGGCCAGAATAGGCGCTCACTGGCGCTTCAGGCGTTAAAACAATAAATCATTTTGTCGATAATGGACAAAGAACCTACAGATGGGGGAGGGGAGGAGGTTTTGGTTTCATTTCTTTCTTTGTTGCAGAAAGCGTACCGGAGCACCGATACCGACAAATCCGGGACCATGAACTCGTACGAGATGAGACGAGCGCTGGAGACATTAGGTGGGCACGTTCTGAATTTATCTGCATATGTTATAATACGCCGGCAATGCTCCCACCAGCCGCTGTCCAGCCACGCCGTAACGTGATGGTAACCGGAGCGTGTGCTCCTCTTTGTCTCACCGCTGCAGGGTTCAAGCTGAATTCAGAGCTGCACCAGCTCCTGGTGGCCCGATTTGCCGACGAGGACCTTTCCATTGACTTTGATAACTTTGTGAGATGCCTCCTGCGCCTGGAAATCATGTTCAGTAAGTGGCGCCGTCTCCAGAACAAAACCACGGCGGGAAACGAGTATTTAAGGGTGTAAAGACAGATTCCTGGAGAGGACACGGCCGTGTGGTCAAGGTTTCTCGAGAGTTCCATGCAGGAACATCTGAACTGCTCCTGACTGGCCACCACCGCAGTCACTTATTGAATGGTTGAGGTTTCTGGAGGCATAGAAAGCGAAACAGAGTATCCGTCCGATGTGTGATCAGTCTGTAGCGGTTTATGCGAGATGCCACAGGATCAGGTGATTTAAAAGCTGAAACGCGGCGGGGAAGCCGGCGCACCCGGGCTGAAACGTGGCGGGGAAGCCGGCGCACCCGGGCTGAATGAAACGTGGCGGGGAAGCCGGCGCACCTGGGCTGAAACGCGGCGGGGAAGCCGGCTCACACGTGCTGAAACGTGGCGGGGAAGCCGGCTCACACGTGCTGAAACGTGGCGGGGAAGCCGGCTCACACGTGCTGAAACGTGGCGGGGAAGCCGGCGCACACGGGCTGAAACGTGGCGGGGAAGCCGGCGCACCCGGGCTGAATGAAACGTGACGGGGAAGCCGGCGCACCCGGGCTGAAACGCGGCGGGGAAGCCGGCTCACACGTGCTGAAACGTGGCGGGGAAGCCGGCGCACACGGGCTGAAACGTGGCGGGGAAGCCGGCGCACCCGGGCTGAATGAAACGTGGCGGGGAAGCCGGCGCACACGGGCTGAATGAAACGTGGCGGGGAAGCCGGCGCACCCAGGCTGAAAAGTGGCGGGGAAGCCGGCGCACACGGGCTGAAACGTGGCGGGGAAGCCGGTGCACCCGGGCTGAAACGTGGTGGGGAAGCCGGCGCACACGTGCTGAAACGTGGCGGGGAAGACGGCGCACACGTGCTGAAACGCGGCGGGGAAGCCGGCGCACCCGGGCTGAAACGCGGCGGGGAAGCCGGCGCACACGTGCTGAAACGTGGCGGAGAAGCCGGCGCACACGGGCTGAAACGTGGCGGGGAAGCCGGCGCACACGTGCTGAAACGTGGCGGGGAAGGCTTTCCTCACTAATAAACAGCACCATGTGGATAAAATGTGAGCCGGAGGCTTCGTGTTTCACTTTGTTCG